>NFZR01000050.1:0-173564 GCA_002165215.1 Fusarium pininemorale | reverse complement strand
TTTATTATTATTATAATTATTTTTATATATCTTTAAAGGTATATTATATAGTTTATCCTTTAAATATCTTATAGCTAGAAGATTATTTTTTTTTAAAAAGTATAAATTATTTTCTTTAATAATAAAAGTTATTTTAAGTAAAGAGAAATAGCTTATAATATTTACTTCTATTTTAAGTATATAATAATAGTTATATAAAATAAATTTATTATTATTATTATTAAAATTAACTATTAAATCTCCTTTTCCTTTTACTACTATAAAAGTAGCTTTTCCCTAGTTAACTTTAGTATTTATTAATTTATAATTAATAAGGAAATTTTTATTAAATACTATATACTTAGAGGTACCTATATCCTAGATAAAATTAGTAATATTTTCTTTATAGTTATAAATAAGACTTTTTACCTTATATCTTAATAGATTTTTTTTTAAATCTTTAAATAAAAAGTTTATTAAAGTTCCTATTTTATTTTTATTAGTATTTTGCTTTTTTAGGAATAAAATAGGGTTATATACCTCTAAGGAGCTATATTTAAAAGTATATTTAAAATCTAAATCTATTTTAAATAAAGATTCTTTCTTTTTTTTTTCTTTTTCCCTTTCTTTTTTAGCTACTTTAGCTATAAGAAGTTTTTCTATATTTTTATTTCTTATTTCCCTTTTAGGCTTAGAATTATTCTTTTTAGGATTTTTATAGGTTTTTATAACCTTATTATTATCCTTAACTTTAAAATTCTTAGGAGCCTTATTAGGGTATAGAAAATAGCAGTCTTTATTTAAATATCCTGTAATTTTATAATAGGAGCATTTATTAGCTATTTTCTTCTTTTTCCAGGGTTTTTTACCTTTATAAGTATTTTTATTAAATAAATATACTTTAGAATCTTTATTATATAGCCTTTTAGACTTATCTATAAGGCTAGAAGTTAGATTTTCTATAGTATAAGAATTAGGGTCTTTTTTTAAAGCCTAAAAGATATTAATTATATAAAAAAAGTAATTATTATCTAGATTATTTAAAATCCAGGTTATAACTACTTTTCTAAGTATAATAATATCTTTAGATTTTAATTTATTTATTACTTCTTTTACCTTATTTAAATATTCTTCTATAGTAAAAAAATTACTTAAATTAAGGTTAAAAAATTCTTTTATAATTAAGAATTTAAAAGTAAATCTAAAAGAATTATATATATTTTTTAAAGAATCCTAAGCCTTTTTAGTATTAATATAGTATTTTATTTATAATAAAAGGCTATCTTCTAGATATAATTTTATATTAGCTAAAGCTTTTTTACTTTTATTAGCAAGACTATTATTTACTAAAATAGTAAAAGATAGTTTTTCCTTAGCTAAAAAAGCTTAAAGTCTTAAAGCTTAAGTTATATAGTTATTACTTCCTTTTAAGGGAAAAATATTATATTTAGTTATTTTCTAAATATATATTAACTTTTAAGAAATATATAGGAAATAAAAGAATATTATTATACTTAAGAATTATTTATATTTATCTAAACTAAGTCCTTCTAAAGATATTAGTTATAGTTATATATAAGAAAGGGTTATATAATACCTTTTCTTTTTATAATAAATAGTTTTTTTTAAGTATTATTCCTAGATTTTTAAATTTAGTATATTATTAGTTATAAGTTATAAAAAGAGGTTTTTCTTTTATAATTTACCTTAAGGAAAAGAAAATTCTTTAATTTTAATAAAGTATTTTTTAGACTATTTAGCCTTATAATATATATTCTAGATAATAGAAAAGCTTATAAAAACTAGCTTTTCTATTTTTAGATTTAAAATAAGTAGCTTATTTTTAAAATAAAAGTTATAAAGAAGTAAAGCTATATTTTTAGATTCTTTTAAAATAAAATAAACCTTAATAAGTATAGTTAAAGAAGAATAATCCTATATAGGAATATATAGAAAAATAGTAAAAGTTTTTTTATTTTTTAAATATTTTTCTTTTATAATAGTAAGTATACTGCCAGGCTTATAACCTATTAAGGCTTATATAAAATAGCCTATAAATTTACTATAAGTAGTAGGATATATTATAGTAACTAATAAGGAGAAGGTAAAGGTATTAGGAAAGTAAAAGGTTATAACTACTAAATAGTAAGGTATAGAGTAGGATTTATAAGATAAAAGTAGGTCTATTAAATAGAGCGAATTTTTCCGAATTTAATAATATATATTATATAATAAAGAAGTTAATAATAAACTAAAGAAAAAGGAGTTCCTAAAGTAAGAAAACCTAAGATATATATAGATATCCTAAAAAGCAGGCATTATAATTTCTAAAGAGAAGTAGCCTTAATAGTAATAAATTAATTATTATAAAAACTGCTAAAATTTAGAGAAAATTATAATATACTTTTTTCCTAATTTAAAAAGTACTAGGCTTTAGTAGGCTTATAAAGCTTAAATAAGAAAGTAAGGTTTCTCTTAGTATATTATAAATTATCTAACTAAGGGGTAAAAATCTAATATATATAATCCTTATTATATAATTATTATATAACTTAAGTTATGTAATTTTCTAATTAATATTCCCTTAGTAAGAAATATTTAAAGTTTATAGAAAAAACTTTAATATATAAAACTTACTTAATTTCCTATATTTTACTTAGGTAAGTATACTAATTAAAAGCCCTGATTTTTTTTATTTTTATAGTATATATTTTGCCCTAATTAGTTATCTAAAATATAATATATTTCTTAATTATATAATAAGACCTTTTATAAAGTTAGGTCTTAATAGCTTTACTTAGGTTTTTCCCTTTATCTTTTTCTTTATTTTAATAAGCTTAGATTATAATAAAACCCCTTAGGATATATATATAGTATACTTATTAAGCCTATTCCTAGCCTATAGCAGTTTAAAGTATTATTTAACTACTTTAAGAAAGTTAGTAACTATAATATCTCCTTAAACTTTATTAAGCTAATAATAAATAGTATACTTATAAAAGCTATTTTAGTGCTTATACTAGACTATAGGCTTTATACTTATATAGTTTACTTAATATAAGACTTTATAATACTTATTATATAATATACTAAGTACCTAAACCTTACTTAGGGTATAATACTTTTTAATTTTTTAAATAAGCCTTTTAAGTAGCTACTACTTATTTTTATACTTATTATTAAGCTTTTATTAAATATAATTATAGGTAGGTCCTTTAATTATTTTATTAATCTAGTTCTTTAAAGCTTATTTTTTAGCTTAATACTTTTTATATATATATATATTATAGTTATAATTACTATTAGCTATATTAAAAAGCGTAATTTAATTTACAGTAAATTCCTTTTTAAGCTTTTTGCTTTTTATAATAATATTTATTTTATATTACTTTTAGTTTTACTTAATAGGGTATATAAGGTAATTATTATTTTCTTTTTTTATTAGGTTTATATATTTCTAGATTTTAAGTAATATAGTATATATCCTAAGCTTAGTATACTATTTAACTTAATTATTATTATATAAAGTTATAATATATAAATTAAGGTTTAGTACTATAGCTAGCTTTAATATAGGTATTATTATAGTATTTACTTTATTATAAGACTATTTTATAAGTATTAGGCCTTAGCCTTATATACTTAGTTTATTAGACCTTTATTAATATATTAAACCTTAGCCTTATATACTTATTTAAAGAGTTAAGGGATTTTTATATAGTAGATTTATATATTAAGGCTTAGGGTTATTTTTTAATTAAAAGAATTAAAAAATTAGGATTTAAAAAAAATTAAAGAATTACTAAAATACTATTAGTTATATAATAGAAGTTACTAGGAATTGCTTTTTATTTAGGCTTATAACTATTATATAAAGTATAGATTAGTTATAATAAGTATTTTAGCTTTAATTAAAAGAGCCTTGTTTTTTTTAATTTAAGGTAGCAGTTAGGTTAACCTTATTAAGCTATGTAATTTATATAGTAGGTTTAATCTAATTAATTAGAGAGGGATATGCTGTTTATAGCTTAACACTAGTCTAGTCCAACACTAACCCTATTAAGGATTAGCGCCTACGGACCTAAAGACCCCTCATGAAAGTCTTTGCTCTATTTGTTCCGTGAGTAGAATTTGTCCTGAAGGAACCATGAGGCCCGCTTCTAGGCTAAGAAAGCATAGGGAGCGTCTAGCTTGTGCAGCATGCCGGCAGAGGAAGCTCAAGTGTGACCGTGAAAGTCCCTGTGGCAGCTGTCTTCGCAGGAGAGATGCGACATCCTGCTCATACGAGGTTTCCATCGATGACCCGAACCGCGACCGTCTCCGCGACACACAGGCCCAAGCACGTCTTGAACACCTGGAGCATCTCGTCGGGTTACTCGCGGAACAACGTTCTGCTACTACTATTGTAGTTCCAAATGACACTCCGGCTACTGAGTTACCTTTGGACATGGACACTGGGCAACACACAATCGCATCGTCGTCTTCTCGCTCCGACCAGGCTGTAAGCGGTACAACCCATTGGTCAGCTATGCTGGATGACATACAAGCTCTCAGGTCTACGCTTGACCCTTTTGAGGGCAATGACATAGATGAAGGAGACACAAGTGCTCCTCAGGCAGACGTTGGGATGGGAATGGACGTCATGTTCGGCGCTGGCCTTTCACAAACAGTCAGTATCGAACAAGTACTCAATATTCATCTTCCATCGCGAAGGAGCACCGACCGCCTCGTATCCACATATTTCCGCGTTCGGTTTTACATCACGCCATATATACATTCAGTGCAGTTTCAGAGGCAGTACGAGGCTTTCTGGAGCGATCCTGGCGCAACCTCGCCACTTTGGATATCGATCCTCTTTTCAATACTCTTCATCGCCGCCAACATATCCCGAACGAGTAAAGAAAGCGAGATACCGGGGCATGGATTTGCAGTTGCTGCCGCCCAGTGTGTCGCTCTGGGCGACTATTACCGCGGCACCGCCCCAAGGCCTTTTGCTTTAAGGCACTCCTTCTTTATCTTCATTCACGCTTCATCACCTGTCTGGAAATCTCCCCGGATATGGGTGCTATTCTTAGTGTACTTGCCCACATTGCCACGGTCTCAGGCTATCACAGAGAGAACAGCGTCTCAGGCCTGAGTCCCTTCACGGCAGAGATGCGACGCAGGGCATGGACTATGTTCATGCAGCTTGATCTTTTAGTATCATGTCATCTGGGTGTTCCATCAAGAATCACCTTGGCAGCCTCAGACACACGGGCTCCAAGCAATCTTCTCGACTCCGACTTTGATGAAGACAGCGCTAGACTGCCCTCCTCACGACCGGATTCTGAGGTGACTGGTGTGACATTTTGCATTCTCAAGCACAAATTCATGACGACATTCGGCAAGATTCTTCAGCATGCGCTGGTAAATCACTCACACGAGGCACTAGACTCACGCATTGACTCTTTAGATGCCGAGCTCAAAAGTTTATATGGAAGCCTCACGGAATTATATCGACCTCGGCCAATCGAGAATTGCATAATCGACCACCCTCAACTTATCATCACTCGCCTTTGCATCTCTTTTGTATACTACAAAAGCCTATGTGTTCTTCATCGTCCACATGTAACCAAACGCCGAGATAAGAGCATTCGAGAATGCTATTCGGCATCATCTGCCCTCGTAACTGATCTCCTACAAGCCTATGAGGAGTGCAAGCCTGGAGGGCAGCTGGAGACTGAGGAGTGGTTCATGAAGAGCATCACCTGGCATGACTTCTTACTCGGTGTAACCACATTGTGTCTTGTAGCCTACGCAACAAACCAGATCACCGAGGGTTTTGATAATGACCAACTTGGTGTACAGCCTCTGTTGGAAAGAGTCAGAACCATGATTCAAAGTGAAAAGTCGGAAGATGGGGCAAGAGCTCGATCCAGAGTTTTGTCGATAGTGGAAGCTACAATCTCTCGTTTAAGGACACAACGAGACATCGAAGGTATGCGAATAACAGCTGTACAGGTGTTACCATCCACCAGCACTATACGAGCATCGCCAAGTAGAACTGAGGGGAGTGGCTGGAAACAGGGGGAGGGCCAGTTACAACACGAAACAAACTGGGACTATCTCGACGAGCTGTTCGATACATCTCATCATGAGATGTTTACCACATCGGAAGTATAATTCTGTTGCCTCTCTAGCATTAAAATAAAATAAAATAATAATTATAAAAGTGTGGTTTAGAAGTCCAGGCTAAAAATGGCTCAATTCGTTGAAACAATATACTTCAGCCATGACTCCAAATGAGCAATGACATAAGCAGCTTCAGGCTCATCAACAGATGTTGGATCCTCAAAAACGATCCTCATGTCCTCTCCGACGTGGCGAAGTTTGTTTGCCACGCCCTGCATCTCTTCCAAAACATCTGTCGCCTCCTCACCATGATATTTAATGCTGGCCAGTATATGTAAGAACAATGCTAGCCCTGCGTTATACTCGGTCGTACTATAGACTTCTTCGAAGCAGGGTGAGCGAAAGAAGTGCGATATGACGCTCGATTCTGGGGGGATAAGGTAGGTATTGGCCAGCGAAGTCAGTGATACAGTTGTTCGTTGTTTCGGGAGAGCTATAACAAATTTGCCATGACACCCTTGGCCAGAGGATGAAGACTCTTGTATAATCTCTTGCAACGTAGCATGGGCATATTTTACCCCAAAATTCGTTCGTAAACGCAAGTCTTGCTCTATGAAATGGCATAGAAGCCGCTTCCATACCAGCTTCCGGATAGCCTCTGGTTTGACAACATTCATCGATGCCGCTAGCTGAACGAGTACAACGAACCCCTCAACCGGCTGCGATAGAACTGTCTTGAGATAGAATTTGTTTCCTAGGCATGCAAACAACGCGACCTGTTGCGGCGGAACCACATTGTGTAGTGCTGATGGAAGAGTGGTGACGAGCTCTGGGCTAGCGCTTTGGGGGACGTGGATCCCTGGGAGTCGGGAGAGTTCGTCTCTGCACCACTTGAGAGTCTTTGAGCGTGCGAGGCTAGGGATATTTTCAATTTGGGTGCAGATGGTAGCGAGGAAGATAGACAGGACAGTACTATCGTGGAAGCGATGTCTGAAGACCTCTGCGAGTTTCTGCCTCCACATCCTTCGATTCTGCTTGTCTTGGAGTGATACAAGTGGCAGTGCCGCGGCGACCTGATGGCTGGTTTGAACAGGGTTGACTTGCTTATTCATCTTCAAGAGGAGGAATGCGCAGCCATCGCAGCATGTAAGTGGAAGAATGGTGTCGACCTCTGGGCAGTTCCCCAGCGCCAAGGGACACTTCACTTGGAGCTTTTGGTTAGGCAATGGAAGATTTGGAGTTTCGTTGTCCTTTGGGCTCGTTCGCAGTAGCAAAGTCTGGATCGAATTCGGCTCTCGGCATATCGGACAGGTAGCATATGCCTTTGACCGTGGGGCCTTTTCAAGCTTCCGAGTGCCATTAAAGCCGGAGAGAAACAGTGCCTTGTCGACATCTTCCTTAACCACCTTCTTCGGTTGAACAGACGCTGAAAGGTTCTCGTTGTCTCTCCTGGCCTTTACTCCACTCGCGGGGTACCAAAAGGTGTCAGCTAGAGCGAGCCTTGGGTCATTCGGTAAAGGGACATCTAGTATCCCTATCGCTGACTGCACCTCTTGTAAGCTTTTGGTGACACGCCTAAGTGCCGCGTGTTCCATTTCCACCTTGGCTTCGAAGTCGGCCCAATTTCTCTTGTTCTCAAATCTGAGTGATGCGCGATGAAAGTCCAGGTTGCTTGGACCGTGTATTTCAACGGCTCTGGACTCAGCGATAGATGTTAAACAAGACCAAACGTCTTTGTGGCGAGTGTTTGGTGCTTTCAGCTCTTTCTCAGCTGCCATCAGTAGATATTTCATGGTTCTCATCCCCCGGGAGTTGATATCGTCTCTCTCTATGGTCAGGCCGTCTCTCGTGGTAGTTCTGCGAAGGCTCTCAATCCACAGCTTGACCAGGAATCCGTCTCCTCTCGTTTTGGCAACTACCATTATCGCTTCGAGGGCACAGTTGTTTGATACCAGTTGAAGTCTATCCTGGTTGGACATGGAGTCGTTGTAGATGGACTTCATATCGAACACGCTACCGTAAGGCAGGGCCACTTCATCTTTGGAGAGTTGATTCGGCTCTGGAACGCGAACCCTCAGCAGCCTATCGTAGGTCGTCTGAGGAAAGTCGGCCCATTTCGTTCCACTGAACCACTTGAAGTAGGACCCCTTCCGAAGCAGAGTAGCGAAACACCCTTTAGCCTGAACGATGAATAGCTCGTTACTCCAAACGTCGTGGAAAAGAACGGTACAATGTGGCGATAGTGCACAGATAGACATGCCAATTGAGAATTTGCTTCGAGAAGGAGGACGAGACCTGTTTCCAAAGACAATTATGACAGATGGAGTGCCGTGTAATCCCGCTTCAGCAATGTTATTCGTAAAAGCATTGGCACGCTCCTCTTCAATCACGCCATCCGTCATCAAGAACCAAGTCTTTGACTCTGCAAGGCATCTTCGATCAAGGTGATTTTCGAAAATGCTCGATGGATTTGATCCAACGCTATGTCTCAGGTTCTCAATCAGATGTGCAGGTACTGGGTCGTGAGCTTGACGATCCCAAGGTAGGATGTAAGACTGGTCTGCCAGCTCTTTGGGGTCAAGCCTCGAGGTTATATATGGGATCGTGATCTTTTGTTGCTGGAAGACTCTCTCGCTTGTACTCGACACTTCTACAGCGAAGACAAGTGGAAGCTGCTGGAGCTGCGTTGATTCATGGACAGAAACAGGTCGCGGTAATCTGCCGTCCAATCTGCTAGCGGTAGCATGCCCTACCGTGCAAGAGCCTTGTGAGTGGCTAGGTGAGGATGCAGAGGGCGGATCTGCAGCAACCTCGGAACGGTCCATCGGGTCTGGACGATGCGAAGTGGTTGCACCGAAGCTTACAGCCGGATTTGCACACTCTTTCCCTGTTTGGTAGCACTCCAATCTCTGTTCTAAATTCGTTCTATCGCTGTCCGGGAATTCTAGTGATGTTAGGTTGTCCTCTACAAGTGGATGATGCACTGGGAGGCTAGTACCTTGGCTTTGCCGCAGTGAATCTGAAGGATCGATACGATTGTTGGAAAGGAGCATAGCGATATCCCGTTAACAACAGACGGTGGTTGATCTTGTAGGGGATATTGAAAGCTTTGGTTCTCAGTCGCCGGATATCTAGTAATTCTGAGCCGTTCCTTTTGCGAGATCAAGGAAGAATGGAAATCGCAGCTTGCAGGAAGTTTCACCGGCTCTATTGCGGCAAGTTTCACAACAGGGATAGCAGAAATTGTTTCAACCATTGCAGGCTCCTTTAAGTGTCAGCCTGAGACAAGCATTACATACGGAATCACATTTCACAACATCGCCACAGTGAATGGAGATACAATGTAGCTGAGAAGGCATTGTCTTGATTGGCGTTGCCTGAGAATTCAAGTCACATTCCTGGGATCGTTGATCGAATTCAATGCCTCAGTAGAGGACACGTCAAATGACCTTTGAAGACAACTGCTGAGTACAGAGTAGACGGTTGGTCCCTGAACGATGAGATGGAATGCTATAGCTCCACATATTGTCTCACTGCCTTGAACGGGAGCGGTCGCTAGATCTGCGAAATTGGAATTTACGCCCTCGCGTCTGCCACACCTGAACTGTCTAATTTAGCTCGTTTCAAAGAGAAACAAGAATCTAATGACGCTTACGATCGGCAGATGCTGAAAAAGCTGGGCAATCACAATCCGTTGTTCCATAACCTCGAACATTTGTGCAACCAAACAGCCAAAGAAACATCCCGGGTCCTTAGGTCTAATTTATACCTATTATTAATATCTAAGGTTAAAGATCACTGTAAGGGAAAGATAGCACTATAACCCAGTATTCCAGAGCCTCTCGAACACAGGAGACAACAGATGCAGTACCCACCGAAGGAGCGTAGGACTGGAGGGTTGCCTAGAATTCCTTGGACTGTTTCAGCATGCAGTGATGCACGGATCCAGGCAACTGCCATATGGCTTGGATCAAGATCCACATAGTGTTGGAGCTGCCGTCCAACATACAGTACCCCGAAAGGGCATCTAAGAAGAAGTAAGTGGAAAGAATGAAAAGACGTCGCTGAGGTCGCGTAAGAGCCTCTACTCGGCATGCTAGCAACCCAGGACATGCGCACGTCATCTGCAGAGCCGCCTTTGCCAGGTTCGTCTCCCAATGCATCATCACCAGTAGGGAACGGATTCGAGTCCTGGAGTGTCGCTATTGCAGCAGTCTATTATCATGAAGCGAAACCCCATCGAGTGCTATATCTTTAAGGTCACAGTAGGCAGGTCTGCCTTGTAAGAATCCAACGGTAAGGTGGTAAGATACATCCCATTGTCCAGGCCTGGGGGAGTCAACCCCCGTGATAGTCGTTGCTAGAGAATTTCAGAGACTGAGAACCGAGCGGGCCAGACCTAGAACCTGGGACCAGGCCCAGCGATTACCATCAATTATCGCTACAGCTATGGCTGAGGCTGTTTGCAAGCAAGTAGGCAACATGAAATTACAGTTCAGCGTGCCTTGTAGACTGTTAGTGTTATCTGCCTCCTCAGTACCGTGATCCGAGCGTCTAATTCATGCTATCTTAGCCATAGCTCAGATAAGGACAAGTGCAGAGTACGAAAAGGCGGCCTATCTGAGCGGCAATGTCTTAGGAACAAGAGAAACGGTTTAGATAACAACCAAATGGTAGAAGCTCAAGCGTAGACGCTAAAACGCGGGGAAATGCACCAGTCGCTCCAGATTTCCATATTGAGAAGTTCTTCAGATTACCCCATCTACGATAGCTTATCTTCCCTGATGTGGCTGATATACATCTGGAAGAAGATTGGTCAATCTGCACAACCATGGTAAATGTTAAAACCTTGCTATCGCTCTTAGCGTTCGCAGCCAAGTCTAGGCGCTCAGTAGTCGGAAGTAGATCTGGTTCACGTCGCCTGAACATTCTACAATCGGGATAGTTTGTTTGACTTGAATACTACAGATAAGCGGATCTGCGATAGTGAACCTGGAGTTTGGAAGTCAACAGCGAGCGCCGTTCACGCAGGCAAGTGTTACCCTTTTAGAGCAGTAACGAAATGAACATATATATCCCTCGATATCCACACCATCATCACTGCTATAGCTCAGTGTCAAAAGATTTGAGTGACACCCAAAACCTTTATTCCTACCCGATCTCACTTCATTTGTGCCATGATGGATGCCAAAAAAGCCGAGCTAGGCATCGCACCCGTGGACAGCCACCGTCCTGGCTCTCTGCTTGACACCGATCACAAACCGGTAGTCAATGAGTTAGTTGAAAAGTACGGGCAGACCCAACGTGGTCTAAAGCCCCGTCACGTACAACTCATGGCCATCGGTGGCTCAATCGGAACAGCACTATGGGTAGGCCAGCTATGTACTTCCATCCATAACAAAGTCTGACGAGAAGCAGGTCGGCATCGGAGGCTATCTAAGTCAAGCGGGACCGCTCTCTCTTCTCCTGGGATACACATTCTGGGGTATTTTCTTCATTTGGCCGACGTACCTGTGCGTAGCAGAAATGATGGCATATCTCCCCGTTCGCGGCTCTATCTTTGAACTTGCCTCTCGCTTCGTCGAGCCAGCTGTTGGCTTTAGCTTAGGCTGGACCTATTTCTTCGGGACGTGCATGCTTGTTTGTGTTGAGTATAGTGCAGTCGCCGCTGTGGCTGAGTATTGGGATAGCACGACTAATCCTGCTGTCTGGATCGCCGTTTCAATGGCTATCTGTATTTTCCTCAACGTTGTTGCTGTCAAGTAAATATCCCAGTACCTATTGACATAACACAAATTAATTATTTGGCAGATGGTATGGCGAAGCCGAGTTTATTCTCGCTATAACCAAGGTCTTGTTGCTCATTCTCCTTGTCGTCATTACTGTCATAACGATGGCCGGTGGAAACCCTAAAGGTGATGCCTATGGGTTTCGGAACTGGAAGGACGGAGCCATGCATGAATATTACGCCAAAGGTCCAGCTGGGAAGTTCCTCGGCTGGTGGTCCGTTGTTATCTATGCGGCATTTACGATCGCTGGACCTGACATGATCGCCCTTGCAGCTGGTGAGATCCAGAACCCTCGCAGGACTATCCCCCGAGTCGCGCGTATGATATTCTACCGTCTTGTCGGGTTTTATATCATCGGAGCCCTTTGTGTTGGTATTATATGCTCATCGAGAGACAAGAGGCTCATGAGCGCTATCGCCGATGGTTCCTCTGGCGCTGCTGCTAGCCCATGGGTAATTGGCATCCAGAATCTTGGGATCGGCTTCTTGCCTCACTTTATCAATGCCCTTATCCTCGTGTCTGGGCTTTCTTGTGGCAATGCCTATCTTTTCGCTGCTAGTCGAACGCTATATGGCCTTGCCAGAGGTAAGCCTCATCCACTCCTTATCAAAACTGACCAGACCACTGATAAGGCTTTTAGATCACCAAGCTCCCAAGTTTTTGATGAAATGCACCAAGACTGGAGTCCCCATCTACTCTACTGCGGCTGTCTCCTTGGTTTCTTGCGTCACTTTTCTTGTGGCATCCAACTCTGCCATAGAGGTCTTCTTCTGGTTCGTCGACCTGACCACCACCGCATTCATCGCTTCATACAGCTTTATGCTCCTTGCGTACATTGGATTCTACCGTGCTCGTAAAGCACAGGGTCTCACTGACGAGTCACTCTCTTACGTCGCGCCTTATACACCGTACACTCCTATCATGGCACTCGCGGTGGGATGTACGGCGATCTTCTTTGTAGGGTTCGATGTATTCAGCCCATTCAGTGTGCGAGGCTTCGTTACCTCTTATTTCGCTGTTGCTTTTACTGCGGTCATGTATGTGATTGGCAAGATCAAGTATTGGAGAGAGGGTAAGGGCATCGTCAATCCGAAGGATGCAGATTTGGTCACTGGTAAGGCTGAGATTGATGAGGAATGCAGGCACTGGGAAGAAGGCGGCATTGAGGAGGTTGAGAAGGCTAGACTGGCTGAGATGACCTGGGCCAGGCGAGCCTGGGAGGGAATGTGGTAGTCGTGAGGTAGACTGCGCTGATGCGAAGTGCGTCTCAGCTGAAGATTACATTTTACACTTAGTCCCCTGAAACACTTAAGCAGGAGAGATTTCCTCATTGATCACCTATAGAAATTGACTAACTTTGCTGTCACCGAAACGCCATCCATTTTAATTGCAAAAATAATTACAAAGATATATGGGTTTCCTTGAGGATTGCATACGGCCTGGCCTTCACTACCTCATTCCCGGTCATGAATCTATGCCGAGTCCTCTAAGAAATTACTGCAACCCATTCATCATTGACTGGGGAGAAGTTGTCAGTTTCGGGTGTCATGGTCAGCTTCTTGCAGCCTTTCTTGAGAGAAACCTTGTTGAAGCGATCCTCAATCCACGAAAGGTAATACTGCTGTGAAGCAGGAAGAACAGGACCGTGACCAAGGCCAGGGTATAGCCTAAACTCAGCCGTCGTCGAGCTAGCGAACGCTTTGCATGTTTCGTTAAAAGCCTCCTCAGATGTATCAGGATATACTATGGGATCCTCGGCGCCTTGGATCACAAGCATTGGAGCCGCTAGTTTATGAGGCCCTGCACCATTATACACTTTCTCCCACTTGATGAAATCGGGGTGTTCAATCCAGCTGGTGTTCTTGTAAAGTTGGCTGATAGTTAGGTTGCTGTAGAGGGTAGCTGAAGTGTAGAAACATCCTTGGTCGGCGAGAGGCATCCGGGCCAGAAGAATGTCAGAAGCATAATCCTTAACTTTGATAGAGGGGTAGATCTTTGAAACTGTTTGCAGCATGAGGGAAGAAAGAAAGTCTCCAGCAGGGCCGCCATTTGCGGCACGGCGGATCGTTTCGCCGATAATCTTGCTGGGGACAAGGCCGGGAGAAAGTGCAACAGCGCCGAGAAGGCCGCCTACAGCCACAGTCTTTGCCTCTCGCTCGTTGGTGCGCCAAGAAGACATTCCGCCTTCGCTGTGGCCTACAACAACCCATTCCTTTGTAATCTTGCTGCCTAGAGCCTTGCGTACAGCCTGGACGCTCAAGCTGGCATCTGCTGCGTGGAGAATACCAGCCTCGTACTGAAAGCCTTGAGCCTCGCTTCCCTGGCCTGCATAGTCAGGGGCAATAACGACGTAGCCTGCAAGGGCTAGGGCAAACGGAGCTGTCCACCCATAAAGCAGTGCGCGATGGTTTGATGGTGAACATTGTCGGGTTCCGCCAGCTGTTCCGTGCGTCCAAACAACGGTACGGAATGGCTTACTCCCCTGGGGATTGGTGTATGGAATAAGCACGATACCGGTAGCTGGAAGGGGTTTCCCCTCAATATCCTCAGACATGTAGTAGAAACGGGTCAATGATATACCGGCGGGGACAGTCCATCGCCGGTAAGCCTGCTCAGCTGGAATCTTTTCCCATTTCAATATGTCTCCAGTTGAATACTTTGACACATTTGAGGGGGTTGAATAGAAGGGATCAAGGGTGATGTCTTGGTTAACCCAGCGTTCTTCTTCCATGGCTAGCACCTGTCGGTAGGCGATTTGACAAGTGGCATCGCATCGATTTGGCTCATTGGCATAAGTGGGAGGACTTTGAGGCGCTGCAAGCGCGCTTGCAATCAAGACAATGGGAAGGAGTTTGGATAACATGGTGTAGAGGAATCAGTGGGAGACGGAGGAACAAGGGGACGTTCGATGTACCTTCAGGATCCAAAATCTTCCGGCAGTAAGATCATTGCAGGGAGGTGTTGAATTTATACATGCTGTTAGTACTAGCAATATCCCTCAGCGTTGCATAAGAGCTATGGAATGAGGTTAGAATGTGGCGGTTGTAGTGTCTAATTAGACGTTAAGCCACAGCATTCCAGGAACCACCACGTGAGAGATAAATAGTGACGGCAAGTTATTAGCGTATAACTGGACATAGAACACAATGCAATTGAGTTTTACTATTTAACGATCTCTCGTAGCTCTTGGCTATACGGATAGTAGTCTATTACTAGAAGAAAGTAGCTCAGCCTCAAAGTATATATGCCATTGAGGCATTTTCGAGTAGTATCTGGTGCTGTTCCTCATCGGGGATCTTATTGACAAGCCTGGAACTAGGCGGGTAGCGCATAGGCCGCTACCTCGCTTGGAATGTTAGTAAACTCAATTCATAACACGGTCTCGAGGCTCTCACAACAAAGGAAATAGACTACTACATTTAACCTGGGCTCGCAAGGTCTTCAAACAAAGAAGTTATTTTACGATTGAGGAACTGAAAAACACTAGCATCAAGAGACTGTCGCTGCACGGTAATGCCATGGACAAGCCAAGCAAGGTATGATCTCACTTGAAGATAATGCGAAATGTGAAACCTTATTAAATGAAAGCGATGAAACTAGTCGTATCCAAAGTGACTAAAAAAGCTACTGCTGTTACCAGCGTCATACATACTCGTAGCGAAACATATCGGTCTCTACCAAATTGATACGCTAGTACAACGGTGGTGCGATGGCAGAGAGGCGGCTAAGAGCAAATTATGGCCGACGAGTCAGATAAAACTACGCAGGTGACACAACCTCAGAACTAGAGCTCAGGCGTGGCCGCTTTTGCCGAATTCCTCGAAGATCTGGGTATTATCTTCTTTAATTCTTTTGGTGCACTAGGCATCTCACACTTCTCACTGGGACTGATAGCTCCCTTCCGGTTGGCCGGCAATTGATCCAGAATCCTAAATTCAAATCTTTAGTTCTCGGCGTCAAGCTACACTATTTTCCACGTTACTTGTCCATTCTATGGTGAAATAGTCAATATTGTATGAGTAGGCTTTTATTCACTATTAGCATTTCCTCGATTAAGCTGTTACGGCCCCCCCTATTTTTATTTTATCTTATTTTTTGCGTGCTAAGATGATTGACATATCGCTAATAATATTAACCTACTCCGAGCGACAAAATGGTGGGTTGATGTCAGCAGATGTTCCGTCATCCTAGCCTCGTTAAGGCAGTGACGCTGTCTGAATTCCACCGTCAAGAGTTGGTCAGTTGAATTTACTTTCTTCCTCCAATACGGAATATTATTGTTAGAGATCTGCTTTCTTTTTCGTCGCTTCACGGATAAGATCCAGGATCGTGACCCTGGATCTGCATGTTGAAGAGCTTCTCCATATTTTTAGTGGCTTCTGGACTACGCACTTACACGTTACGCAAGGAGAATACATGGTTAAGTTTTGAGACGGCTTGGGGCAAGGGTCATAGCATTTTGTTGCCTAGTATTCAGTACGAGAAGAGTGTTGATCCAAGGTAGACTCGCGAACCTGGCCCGTACTAGAGTATTCAAAACAATGCCAGGGCATGAGCAGGGTGCACATATCTTTGGTCAATTGGCTGATGAATCCAAAAAGCAATTACAGGCGGTTATCATAGATAACGATATACTTACATTAAATTAAACCACTGTAGGCCCGTTACCGGTAGTTCTTTGAAGATTCGCAACTTCCGCATGACCCGGAGTGAGATAGCCTACTAACGTTACAGTGAAAAGCTTGTCAGAAATGCCGATCCCAGGAAGAGGCATGATGACATGTAAGAATTTAGTCCCGCACAGCGCACAACCAATGAAGAGCGCTACATTCCGAACTTGCCAATCGGCTAATCGAGTATCTGATCCTTCGATAAGACATGATAAATACCACGCAGTTCTCACTTTGCAACACTCTCATATTCATTCGAAATCAGGCGCAGATAAAATAGGACGACAAGGCAGAATGAAGCACGTCAGTGTCGCTATCATAGGCGCTGGTAAGTAATCGCGCGACATTTGGTACTGATCCCTAACGTATCAAGGTCCAACGGGCATTTCCATGCTCAAGCAGCTTCTGCAAGATGGCTTCAGCGCAACTTTGTTCGAGAGACGTAGTTCTGTCGGAGGATTATGGGCATATGACGCAAAAAATGGATGGACTACGGCATTAGCATCTACGAGTGCGAATATCAGCAAGTATACTTGTGGATTCACCGATTTCCCAATACCAGACAGTAAGTCGGGTACGAGTCTGACGTACGTGATGACGCTGACTGAAAGCAGAGTATCCTGTATATCTGAGTGCAGCGAACTTTCAAGAGTTTATGCAGACTTATGCTGAGCACTTCAAGCTCACTGAGCACATCTCGTTCAATAGTAGTGTTCAAGTTGTCAACCGCAATAGCGACGATAGTGGATGGATAGTGCAGGTTGAGAACATCGGAACCGGCGAAAAAGAGACTCGCCCTTTTGACAAGGTCGTTTTCTGTCACGGTTATCAGACTAAAAGAGTGATGCCGACGTTTCCGGGACAGGATAAATTCGAAGGAGAGATTATACACTCGCAACAATACCGAAGGTCCGTGATACTCTGATGCGCAATTCTTTGGCCCATACTGACCAGCAATCTCTAGCCCAGAAGCATTCCAGGACAAAACAGTGGTAGTTCTCGGCCTATCTACAACAACAGGCGAGATCACGCCACAAGTCATCGGCACAGCGAAAAAGGTCTACGTCTCTCATAGAAGCGGCCAAATGGTGGTCAAGCGTATGCGCAAAGGACGACCAACAGACTTGCTAATATCGTGGAGACGCCGCCAAATTACACAATGGATGGCAAAGAACCTACCGAATTTCTACAGATACTTAGCAGGCTGGGGAGCCAGACTTCTCTCGTCTCAGTTCTCAGACGTGAAACTTGACCCAGAATGGCGAATTCAATCATTTCGAAACCCGACGTTGCGATTGCCGGGTCTTATCCAAGATATTGTTCCTCACCTGCAAGATGGAAGTTTGACGAGTTTGCATGGAATTAAACGATTCTTGGGCGGAGGATCAATCGAGTTTGATAATGGGACTGTAGTGGATGATGTGGACAGCGTGATCTTGACTACAGGATACTGTGCAGACTTTTCAGTCGCTCCTTTCATCGAAAACAGTGTGCCAAAGTCACCGACTTATCTTGGACCTGCCATTCAACGCCTGTATATGAATGTCTTCCCTCCCAAATACGCAGACAGCTGTGCCGTCCTTTGCTACTCAGCATATGGCAAGAACAACGGTTTCTCATTCAGCGATGTCATGAACATGGCCATTTCAAACATTTGGCGAGGCGTAAGCCAATTACCGCCTTACGAAGAGATGGAGAAATGGGTAGATGACCATCAGAAATGGGTTGCCGCAAACTGGGCTCGCGAACCGCATCTCGACGTGAGCATGGTCAAACAGTATGAGTTCCAACCCTGGATGCACGAACAAGCCGGAACGGGTATGGAGAACCTTGGATGGGGATGGGCAGGGTGGAAGTTTTGGTGGAAGGATAGAGAGATGTATAACCTCATGAACCACGGTGTAGAGACAGCTCACATGTTTCGGTATTTCGAGACAGGGAAGAGAAAGACGTGGGAGGGCGCGAGGGATGAGATAATCCGTCAGAATAGGATAGTTGAGGAGAGCTTTTCTGGGAAGAGTAAGAAGCTGAGGGAGGAATAGGTTACAGCCAAGACAGGAGACGTTTTCTAGAACGACAAGTCCTGCGTGTTGGGCCCGGCATTAGAGTCGGATGTAGGTGGCTATAGTTGGATGCGCTGGAATTATGACCGCATTTCATTTACAAACCCTGCACATAACGGCCTTGCTTAAGCCCGGCGAACGGACCAGTTGTCTATATCCTGCAGCGCATAACTATTAGAGTCAGGAGAAAACGGTCGAGCTGCGGAATTGAACCCTAGCCGCCGATCCCCGATGCAACGCCCCTGCAGCGGGTGTTTCGATGGTTCTGGTTGGTGCATGTAACGACGTGCGGCTCAACGCCCCGGTTATGTGTCTGATCCCGCGGGAGTGGACCCCGGGCCAAGCTCTGTGTTCGGGGATGGGCGGAAAGGCAGCTAGTGTGAGCCGAGACTATGCCGATCGTGGTGGTGTTCGTTGGGGTGGTATTGCACTGCCTGCTATGCCATGTGTGAGCCAAGCCTGTAGGTTCTGCACTTGATTTTGGGGTCTGGTAGTTATTGGTTCAGTATGTATAATGGGGAGTTGGTGGTGCAGTTGACCCCTGACTTGTTCTGGACTGAATGCCGAGGTCGTTACATTCAACGAGACCTCCCCTGGTTTAAGCCGGGATACTAGGAAATTCTACTCCGTTTTGATTAATAGATAAATAGCAAGTTGCATCCGACTTATGTTGTACCTCACCATCCATTCATTACAGTCATTCCTTCATTCTCCCTCGTTGACCCACCACGGCCACAGGGACGTCATTCATTTATCACCCTCGTTTGATTGGATCTCACTTAATACATCATGAGACACGCCTTCTTTGCCGGCCTTCTGGCCGCCCCAGCTTCCGTGTGCGCCGTCGCCCTCACCGGCTACGAGTACATCGTCGTTGGCTCCGGCGCCGGAGGAGGTCCTCTGGCTGCTCGCCTCGCATTGGCTGGTCACAAGACTCTTCTCATCGAAGCTGGTGACGACTATGCCTCGCTCAACTACACCGTCCCTGCCTACTCGGCCAACGCCTCGGAAGATCCTGAGATCTCGTGGAACTTCTTTGTTCGTCACTATGCTGATGATGAGCGACAAGCGCGTGACTACAAGACTACTTATGATACTCCCAACGGAGAGTATACTGGTCTTAACCCTCCTGAGGGCGCTGAGATGAAGGGTACTCTGTACCCTCGCACTCAAGCTCTTGGTGGTTGCACGGCTCACAATGCTTTGATCGCTGTTTACCCTCACCAGTCTGACTTTGAGTATATTGCCTCTTTGACCGGTGATGACTCCTGGTCAGCGGATAACATGCGCAAGTACTTTGTCAAGGCCGAGGATAACAACTACCGCCCTGCTGGCGAGGCTGGCCACGGCTATGGTGGCTGGCTCAGCACTGAGACTGCTCCTCTCAGCATTCCCCTTAACGACGAGCAGCTCTTCAGCATTCTTGGCGGAGGTGCCGTTGCTCTGACTGAGATGAGTGGTAAGAACATCACCCTGGATGGCCTGCTTGCCGACGATGCCAACGCCGATACTCTGGCTCGTGACCATGAGGCTGGCTTCTACCAGATCCCCCTGTCTACCAAGGATGCCAGCCGTATTGGACCCCGTGAGTTTATCCTCTCTGTCCGTGATGCCAAGTACTCCAACGGTACCAAGATGTATCCTCTCGATGTCCGAACCAACTGCTACGTTACCAAGGTCACCTTCGATGACTCCAAGCCCCCTCGTGCCAATGGTGTTGAGTTCCTTGACGGCAAGCATCTCTACAAGGCTAGCCCTCTTGCTACCGGCGCTGCTGGCACTCCCGGCAACGCCACTGCTTCTCGTGAGGTTGTCGTTGCAGGCGGTGTTTACAACACTCCCCAGCTCCTTAAGCTTAGCGGTATCGGACCTGCTGATGAGCTGAAGAAGTTCGACATCCCCGTCATCTCTGATCTTCCCGGTGTCGGTACCAACCTTCAGGACCACTACGAGATCTCCGTCCAGGGAACTCTCGAGAACAACTTCACATCTTTCGATGGCTGCACCTTCGGCCTCTACACTGATGTGGACCCTTGTGTCGACCGCTGGGAAGCTCCCGTCGATGGTGATCACGGCATCTACTCCTCTTCGGGTCTTGCTGCCTCCATGTTCTACAAGAGCTCCACTGCTGAGAAGGACAACTTTGACATCTTCGCGTTCGGTGGTCCCGTCAACTTCAGAGGATACTTCCCCCAGTACGCTGTCAACGCCACTATCGAGCACAACTGGTTCTCATGGGCTATCCTCAAGGCTCACCCCCGCAACAACGCCGGTGAAGTCCTCCTTAAGTCAGCTGATCCTCTCGACATGCCTGCCATCACCTTCAACTACTTCGACACTGGCAACGGCGACTCCTCTGCTGATCTCCAGGCCTTGTACGAGGCCGTTGAGCTTACCCGAAGCGCGCTGGCCAACCAGCCCGTCAACGTTACTGAGGTTCTTCCCGGTGCTGGTGTTACTTCTCAGAAGGACATTGAGACTTATGTCAAGGATGTTGCTTGGGGTCACCACGCTTCCTCGACTTGTCCCATTGGTGCTGATGATGACAAGATGGCGGTTCTGGACTCCAAGTTCCGAGTTCGCGGTGTGGCTGGTCTTCGTGTTGTTGATGCTTCGGTCTACCCTCGCATCCCCGGTACCTTTACAGCTGTGTCGACATACATGGTTGCTGAGAAGGCTGCTGATGTCATGCTGGCTGAGCTTGAGGAGTAGATGTTTATGAGACAAGTGGTCATAATGTATTTTAATGTTGAGCTTATCTTAGACGAAGACTAATACCAAGTAATGTTTGAGGTAGAAAACTTTTGTATCGATTGGTCAACTCGTGATGTTTATCTATGACGGATCTGGCTATTTTCTCTGAGTCTTGGTCTACCTAAGCAAAGCCGAGGTTCAAAGTATACTTCAGCGGCGTCTTGCCTGTGATGTACACATGGCTCCCTTGCAAAGTGAGATTACCCCCGTGCCAACTATACTGCTCACCCGCATCAGCTGCAATTGGTCCCTTTCCATTTCCTGGCCCGAAGGTGATCTTGTCATCGCCCATACTATACTCTCCCTTCCCTTCAATGAGATGGTAAATCGTTGTGTTGTCGCTATCAAGAATCTCCTTCACTCCCTTGAACTCTCCACCCTCTCTGAAGGTCAACTCGAAAGTCAACTCGACATTATCCTCTCCCGAAACTTCGAAATCGAGGTCATATCCCTTCTTCGTCGGCTTAATCTCAACATCGGTTTTAAGACGACGAACACTGGTTGGACGATTCGTAAAGTCAAGCATAGCATAAAAACGACCATCGACCGACTTGGACAGCGCATATGTCCCGTTGTCGTCACGCTTATCAGCTGGAATAGGTAGGTAGTATGGAACTTCGATCTCACTTCCCAACTTGATGGTACCATCCTTGGAGAGCTCAACGCCATTCGATCGGAAGTGGCCCATGCTGAAAAAGCTGGCGCTAAGACGCACGGCTTCAAGAACAGCCTTTCCGTTCCAGGCTCGGAACATGGTCGGATTCGTCGAAAGGCCCGAGCCCATTCGGTTATAGAACTCGGCCTTCTTTCCGTCCATGGTATACCAGTCCGACCCCCCAAATGCCGAGACTGTGAGCTTTCCACGCCTGGCTCGCACGAGACCTGCTGACTTGTAGTGCTTCTTGAAGTCGGAGAATGGTTGTTTTGACTTGGGTAATTCGGCTGCCAAATCAGGACGTTCTATAAGGTTGCTGAGGAAATCGCCCAATTGAGGTCCAACTCGCTTCTCGATGAGACGAGCCATTGCAGCGAATCGGCCGTTCTTGTCTAGCAGAGCAAGCTCGCGAAATTGTGGATAAAAGTTGCCCATGTTGTCCCCTGGAGGCTGAGACTGATCTTGTCGACGGCTCTGAATCGTCTCCATCTCGCCATTTGGCTCAGCGTGCTCAATGGAAAGCTCGAGGTTTTTGCGGACAAAGCTGACCAATCGTGTGTAATTGAGCTCGTGAGCTACTGTCAATAGAGAAGGGTTCGACACAGCCGAGTAGTAGTTAGGGCTACGCTCCGAGTAGATGCCATCGGCGTCGATATCAATGCCCTCTGCAAGCCACTCATCGATCCTCTCAATCAAGCTGGGATCCTCAATGATGTTGGAGATGCGTGCCAAGGCGCTGCAAATCTTCCATCTATGATTTGGAGTGTGGATTCCGCCTTTTGCAAGTCCAGGTGCAGCCTTTTTGAGAATACCACGCATGGCTTTGGCGAAAGGTTTTGAAGCCTCGTGATCGTCGCGTTCGAGGATGCGTACCATTATACCAAAGTCTTCGATCAAGAAGCCGGTATCAGGAGGGGAGTGTCGATTGCCGACTGTGTAAGTTCCATCGTCATGCTGGACCTCTACCAGTACAGAGAGCATCTCCTCGATATGGGGCAACAGAGATTCATCGTGGTAGTAGGTTGAGTTTGGCCATACAAACGGTGTGACAAGGCGACGGACCTCACGCGTCAATGACCTTGGTGAGCCAGTCAATGAGGCATTTTTACCATTGATAACGGTTTGAACCTGAGCATCGGCAGACTTTGTGAGAAGCTTTAGACTGGTCCAATCCTTGGCTGGAGTAGAAGAAGCAGTGGCGGTGATGGCAAGTAGTGCCACGCCAACTGCCCTGAGGGCATTCGGCATGCGCAAAAGATGCATTGAAACGCGACAAGACTGGAAATCCGTGCACTGGCTACATGACGAGACTCGGCGCATGAGACAAGCTTAAATAAGTAAACAAAACTGCCAAGCCCGAGGTTCGGTGTCTGATATACCGATTACAGCAACAGTCGGGTTCATGAAGAGCTGCCGAAGCCCACTTCCCCGCGGGGAAAGCTTCAGTACAGGTTAGATCAGTGGGGGATGCTGTTGGCTAGCACGATTAAGCTTAACCTTAGTAAATGAAGATAGGCATTGGGGGATGGCTCGGACAAGTGTCCGAAATATTGCAATTGGTTGTTGGAATAAACTTGCTCATTGCAAATAGCTTCATGGCAGTAACGCAGTATCATGAAGGTAGGTTATGAAATGATAAATCAAGGCTTCACACACCGCCAACGGATGAAGGCGTCTATTTCACTCTCCATCGAGTTCAATGGCTTCTCGACACTCACTAAACTCGCAGTGGTGCAAAAGAGTTAAAATGGGTATGAGATAGTGTAACAGGCCAAATCTGTTCAATAGGCCATCCTCGCGTCTATCATCTAGCGTCATGTAAGCTGTCGATCAACGGAAAAGTCGTGATGAAAATATCTCAATTTTGAATTTACCCGGTAGCGTTGAGCTAACGTTTTTCGGAGCCGGCTCGGCCGAGCCGAGCTCCTTCGGCTTTTGATCAACAGGCGTCTCTGTACGGAGTAGATCATTTATAATCATTTAAATTTATTTAGATTTGACTCAAAGTCAACGAATCTCTTCTAATATTCTGACAGAAACTCTCAGATTTCAAAAGACCATCCATTCAATTGAGATGCTTCCTACTATGCGTTCACTTAGCCGCACAGCTCGAGGTGCTCCACTACATGGGAAATCATCAACTCCCTCCCTGTTAGTCTTGGACGACTATCTTCGGATCTCAGCGAAACATTTTGAGCACTTGCAGCATCCAAAATTACAAGTTGAAATCTCTGATACCTACCTTCCTCAGCGAACTGCTGAAGAAAAGAGCAGCTTGGTAGAGAAGCTCTACCCGTACGACATCATCTCCACTATGCGTGAGCGAACACCATTCCCTGGGGAGCTGCTACGTCAATTACCCAACTTGAAGTTATTGCTATGTACTGGTACTCAGTTTGAGACCTTTGATCTAGAAGCTGCCAAGAAGCTGGGGATCACAGTTGCTTCAGCGCTGGGTCGAGGGCGCAGTGACGGAACACAGCATAAGCAGGACATCCTGAAAGGAGGAAGCCATCCTGCCACGCACCATACATGGGCCATGATCCTTGCTCTGGCTAGAAACATTGCAGCAGACGATGCTTCTATCAAAACTGGCGGGTGGCAATCAGACATGGCTGTTGGTCTATCAGGAAAGACTCTGGGAGTCGTTGGTCTGGGGAGGCTGGGAGCAGCAGTGGCGAGAATCGGGTCTTTAGCATTTGGCATGAATATCAAGTGCTGGAGCAGCAGTCTAGACCAAGCCAAGGCTGATGAGATGGCTGTCAAGCTTGGCCTGCCTACTGTGGATGAAGATGGCGACAAGACCTTTCAAGCAGTGAGCAAGGAAGAACTCTTTGCGACAGCTGACGTAGTCACTCTGCACTACGTTTTGAGCGAACGATCCCGCGGTCTTGTAGGTGTAAAGGAACTTGAGGCGATGAGGAAGTCGGCATTGCTGGTTAATACATCCCGTGGCGCACTCATTGATGAGACGGCACTGCTGGGTGCAGCGATTAAGGGTTCCATTCGCGGCATTGCATTGGATGTCTTTGAGTCCGAGCCTCTACCCGCAGATAGTCCATGGCGATCTCAGGACTGGGGAAAGGGTAACAAGAGTCGGGTTCTAGTGACACCTCATATGGGGTATGTCGAGGAGGGCATTATGAATAGCTGGTATGCTGAACAGGCAGAGAATGTTGAGAGATGGTTGGACGGAAAGGATGTTCTTCATCAATTAGCTTAAGGCAGCACTTGTCGTCCCTTCAGCATGTATGTAGCTAAATAACTAAATATGGCAAAGACAACTCGATGTAAGTGACACATTGCGTGCAGTATATTAAAGAGAATCTAAGCGACTCTCAAATCATATCTAAGATAAATCATCAACGCCATCGTATGAAAGAAACCTGCTCTAATAATATCAATAAGTACATTCTAAATCATCTTCATTCTGATCTGTAATCATCTCATCAACCGCCGACAAGAGCACTGAGTGGACATCCAAGTTCTTTCACTCCTCAGCTTGCTTACTCGCCTCAGGCTCTTGTCCAACAATTGACTCGAGTTTCTCTCGGAACGAATCGTCGTAATAGCTCATAACAGAGGACGTCCGCGCAGTGTCCATCGACGTGCGAGGCGACGGGGCATACGCGCTACCATCCGCTGAGAAGATGGACTCGCGCACCGACGCGGAATACTGGCTGCTCGTGTTGCGCGCTGGGAGTTGGAGGCGCTTGGAGGAGGCGGATGTGACGGAGAGGTTCTTCTTCTCGAACATGGCGAGCTTGTCGGAAACGGAGCCAGCTCGTTTCTGAAGCACGGTCAGGTCGTTGTTTGGTTTCGTGGTGTCTTTCTCTTCGAGCTTGCGCATCCAGGCGAGGCGGTCGCTCAGTGCGCCTGGTCGCTTTGAGTTGACTCTGGCGAGGGGGGTTTGGGTTTCTGAGGAGGGTGACTCGGCGGTGTTGGGGGAGGGTCCGAGGCTGGTGGGTCTCTTTAATGCTAATTGAGGGTTTCGTGGGATTTGAATGGCCTTGGATGGTGTAGAGGTAGATGGCGAGTCAATTGGGCTGGTGCTGAGTGGTCTTGGTGGTGGAGGCATAGCTAACCGTGCCTCACGCTCTGCAGTCCATCTTGGTGATTCTTTCACAGATGGAGTAGATGGAGTGGTGATGAGGCTTTCATTCGGCACCAGGCGAATAGTGGCGGTGCGTAGTGCATTTGTATCGTGATCTTCGTTAGGAGCCTGGAACATAGTCTCCAGGTCTAGAGGTAATGACTTGCGATGGTTCTTGAGGTTCTTGGCCGGCTGGTGAATTAAATGCCTGGCCTCGACTGGTCGACCACGGTCCAAAATACTGGGCGCTGCCGACGCATCTGGACTGTTGAGGGCTTCCAGCGCCGACGCCCGAGCTTGGTGCTGGTCTGCATCGTTGCTGTCGATAAAAGTCAAGGGTCGAGAGGCTTCATTGCGATTAAGTGGCTTCCGCGAAAAGTGATGACTAAGTCTCGCTGACGGCGCGTCGACATTCTGCTGCTTGTCGGCGTCCTTGGACTGGAGGAGCCAATTACTCGGGAGGCGAAGGCTCTCGAGGCCGTTTAACTGAACATCAAGTCGAAAGTCGGACGGGTTGTTGGGCTGCGCAGCGTGATCGTGGCCGGACCTGACGTCGGGCTTGGATTTGGCTTTATTGAGGCGGCGCAGCGGGTTCAGGCTGGAGAGCTTATGGGCCAGCGGTCGCCACAGAGGTTTATCGTTGCTGTTGCTGCTGCTGGTCTTGTTGCCTGCCATTGTCTTACGACTCTCTTTTCTCTGGAGATCAAAAGGGTTGCATCAAAGGTACCGATTGCATCACACACTATTCTTGCTGGCTGCTGTGGAAAGCAGTCATAAGTTTGGCTGCTCTGTGTTTGTTTACAGGTCCATGTTTTGGTTTGGGGCAAAAGGGGCGAGGAATGCGTTGCATTGCTCGCTTGACGCTACCCCCTTCATTGTTTCAAATGACCCGGTGCCTAGTTCGGGCTTAGCCGATATTACTGCATGATTTCGCTATAGGCTTGACTTCTTTAGGATAGGTCTTCTCCAGTAAAAGAGGTGGGGTAGACATGGCCGAGGTTGCATCCTAACGGTCTTCACTAACCTATAGTCCGGTAGTTGGGAACTGTTGAAGAGATACTTAATACAGCCCCCAGGGGTTACAAATGTAAAATCGGTACTTTAGATACCTTTTTTTAGTGGCCAATCTGCTATACTTTCCTTGCTGATCTCTCCAGTATTATGTCCACTGATATACTGAGCCTGTAAGGCCTTATTGGTGTATTTAATTCCGCTGTGGCAAAATATACCTAATAAATCGCGGAAATGCACATTTGTAACCCCTGGGGACTGTAGTAAACGATAGAAGGTGAGATGAATAGATAAGTCCAAGTGACTTGAGACTGGAAGGGCTACTTTATTTACGTAAGTTGGAAGGGTTTAAGTGAGAAACTGAAGTTACTGTCCGTGCTTTGCAATCATCTCGCCAAAACGTAAATGTCATCAAGCTTAATGCAATGCAATTCACGCTTGAAATTCTTCACGGTCACGTTCCCATGGAACAACGCCATCCTAAATTGGACCTGCCAAGCGCGATTGCGATATTGAAATGCAATTTGATCCCGTGATCTCTCATGTGATCCAATGACGTCTGTGAATCCTCAGGATAGGTTTTCACAACCCATTTCATCCCCGGAATGCACACTAACGCTATTGAATCACCTTGGCAACGTCGCTTGATCAATTTAATGAGTTTGTTCCCGATGACATTTAGCATCCTCGTACAAATGACGTTTTACGAGATATTCTCGAAACTATTCATGTCTCACAACGGCTCAGTGCGTTACCTGAGTGTGATGTAAATATTGTTTCAAATGCCAGACTCAATAAAATAATAAACAAAACTAAAAGGTATGTATAATAAATAAAATACCTTTGTCTTTAAGCCCCTTCTTTATTAAAACTATTTATAACTTAATTTATTAAGCCTTATACTTTTATATTATTTACTTCTATATACTAAGAGGTGGTATTAAGTTAATTGGTCCTTTAACTAGTCCTTTGTTGTGTATGGTATGCCCATTACTATTCAAGTTCATGAGACTCTAGAAAAATAGAGAATATTCCAGCAGAAAACAATCACAACCCTTGAAATTAAACCGCAGCGACTCGCCAGTCTTAAAACCGATGCCGACTGGCTAGATGGCGAAATAGAGCTCAAGGACCTATCCCCGACGTACCTTTCCAGAATTATAATGCCCGTACCAAACCTCTGTGCACAGATCTCTCCTTGCTTGTATCTTCTCTGCAAAGTCACCATCTTCTCCAGTCTCGCACTTTAATACCCAGAGTCTTCCACTGGGCTCTACCTATTTATAAACATCCTCATCCAGGATATCGTCCGGCTTTGTACCAGGCTTATGAGTTGAAAAAGGAATGCTACAGCTTAGTAGCGCTTTTCTGACTTAGTAAACCTTTCTCATAATCACATACATACATATACATGTCATCTAACTCGCAGCATGAAAAAGATATTCGTTTAGAGAATCCACAAACTTCCTTGTACTAGTCAATAGTGAAAGTGAAGTGAGTGCCATCCTCCTGCCAGGAGTCTAATCGATACGAGGCTACTCCGTCGTTCTCAGCAGTCTTCTTCTCTAGTCTTCTGTTCGAGGCAGTCATGTAGAACGTCTCGTATTTGGCACGCTTACTGCATTGTATCTGAGAAGCGATAGTCTGACCTTTGGCGCACCCTCCCGCCAATTTTTAGTACCGATATGACATTAGTCCAGAAAGCTCTGTATATTATCATTTGCTTCAGGTGTGTGGATGTCTTACCACTCCTGAGCCTGAAAGGGCTTGCTATAATTATATATAACCAGAATGAACAATCTACCACTTATCATTAAATTGGAGTACTTTCAGCCTCTGATCCAACCTCTGTATGCAATCAAGTAGCGTAACTGACCAGAACGTACATGAGGATATTGATATTCTGAAGATCGGGCTTTTTGTCCTCCCCAGACTTGTTCACCAGAGGATACTTCTCAATCATGGTGACTTGTCTTCTCTACAAGTCTTGCCATCAGAATTCTAAACCATAAGATCCCAGAACTCATGATTTAGAATACCGCCTCGACAGATGTTTTCGCGATAAGAGTTCCCAATTCCTTCCCGCGGAGTAATAGTCTGGAAGTGCGGAGAGCGTACCGCAGCGATAAGCCTAGCTCTTAGGGGGCATGCTGCATAATAGATAACTAGCCAAGAATAGAAAGGCTATCATTGTGCTATCTCATAGCGCATTGGAATCTCGACAAGCTATTCCCGCATTAGATTTAGCCCATACAGTTTAACGATACCCCATACTAGCTATCTATCCGCCATTCCCAACTCTATATCATTACCCGCTAGGCTTAGATCCGACAGAACATAACCGGCTGCCGCCAGCCGATTTCCGCTGCCTTGGTACGGTGTACCGAGGGTATATTATAGGCAACTCTCACTCTTTACTTGGCGAATGTCAGTTCCCTCTTCCCCCCTTCACTGGAATCCACCAAACAATTGAAAGACGCCATGGATCCACCAGCTTTCTGTGTTATTTTTGTTCCTGGCGCTTGGCATCCAGCACGATGCTTTAAGGCAGTGGGTGACATCCTTGAGCACGCTGGCTTCAACGTTGACTATGTCGACCTTCCTTCAGTTGGTGCAGAGCAGAGCCTCACCGACTTCGCCCCAGACGTTGCGGCCATTCGACAGGCCATATCCCAAGCTGCCGCCAAGGGCCGAAAGGTTATTCTCGTTGCTCACTCGTATGGCGGCATCCCTTCCGCAGAGGCAATCGGCGCCTTTGGGCCTGGAGGCGCTGTTGCACACTTTGTGCTCTGCTGCTCGTTCATCATCCCGAAAGACAAGTCCTTGATTGCTGCTTTCGGCGGCCAAGACCTCCCATGGTGGTCTATCTCAGACGACAGACTCTCCGTCGAGGCATCTACCCCGGAGGCAATCTTCTATAACGACTTGTCGCCTGAACAGATCGCAGCGATTGTACCTGTTCTAAAGCCACATAGCTACCAGGTCTTTCATACGCCTCTTACATATGAAGGGTGGAGGCATGTGCCGACAACGTACATTTACTGCTCTTTGGATGCTGCGATCCCTATTCATATCCAGAAGCTGATGGTTGAGGAGACGGCGAAAGGTGTTAATATTAATACTGAGGAGATCAGTGCAGGACATAGTCCTTTTATTAATATGCCCGAGGCAGTTGCATCTTCTATCCAGAAAATTGCAAAATAAGAAAGGTTATTCTTTTTTAAATCCTGGCTTTTTTATATTTCCTTTCCTTTTATAGCTATATCCATATCTTCTCTCTAGAGTAAGTTTCTAGTAAACTGTCTCCGATTTGCGAGCGTGATAGCGTCCGTCCGGCACGGGTCGAGGAAGCATCCGCGAGTATTGAAGCCAAGGTAGAAGCTTCAGTTATCCTGTAGCGCCGTATAACTATTCTGGCTTTCGGCCGTATACATAGCGCACTACAAAATAACCATGTATCTTGCGGTTGCGAAGGGCCTTTCGTATACCCATCAGGAACACCTGGTACTCATCCTTTGGCCACTGCAGCACATTATTCCACAACAGCAGAGTATATCCTTGGACAACCTGTGAGTATAGAACAGAGATAAAGGATAGACTCAGCATACCTTCAATATCATTCTCCAATGTAAGCTTGACAAATCGGCCAACCTCGGCCAGCCTTGGGTCTTTGGGCCAATCCCCAATTGGAATCTACAATTGCGCACACAATCAGCCTTGCGAGAGCTCACAGATCAACTTCGAACTCACCTTGTAGTCAGCTGTCTTGATGTCAACAAACCCTGCCTCTTCGATCCCCTTTGGTTGCAAGTCATGCACAAAGAACGTTCGACCAATCGCTTTACCGCCCTCTTCATACAACTTGTTGCACAACTTATAGACCTCTTGTTCTTCAGCTGTGCCATCGTCGCTGCGGAAATGAATGTCGGCTTCGACAGACTCAACCCAACCGCCAGGCGTGCAAACACGGTAGGCCTGTTGGTATAAAGCGGTCCAGTCCTGGATAGCTCCGAAGAGATAACGCATGTGGACGAAATCAAAGGTGTTGTCTTTCCAGGTCCATGTTTCGGTGGCGTCGTCAATCTCGAAACGTACATTTGGGGGGACCCATTTTGGCTGTGTTGGTGAGAGATCGGTTGCTGTCACTTCAGCTTGGGGGAACTGATCTGCGAAGTCTCTGCGAGTTTGTCAGCATCGCGTCGCTTGGTGGAGCTTGTAGCTACTGTACATTGCCCAGATCCCTAAGCGGCTGATTAGCTATGATCACGAACCAACTCTACAGAGACTTACCACTTCCCGTGCCAACGTCAAGTGCTTTCTATTCACATGTCAATGCCGACAGTTCTTGGCCTCAATACGACTTATTCACATACCTGGACGTTGTCTCCAATAGGTGCCAGATATAACTGACCATCGAGCAGAACCGTCAAGTAGTGGTGGCTGGGATTGCAATCAGTAGGAAGGAGGTAGGATTGAGGATATTGAATCTCACCTGATGTCAACAGACTCGAGTTGTTGTTCATCATTCGGAAAGGAATACTCAGTCACGAACTTGTCGCTATGGAACGTGCGACCCTGAATACTTCTGTAGTGGAGGATGCTTGAAGAAATAGAGGCAGTTGAGCTGTCACTAAAAAGTGTTATCACTATGGACTGATCATGCTGGTAGTAGTAAATCTCACGCGTCTGTTTCAAGTGTTGAGTCGGTGTCATCTCGAACATCCTTTCTAGCACGTTAGCATAATAGTTGGTACAGAACATCTCACAAAACCTCACGTCATCGTTGTCTGCGGCGGGAATAAGTTCGGTCTGTGGAGACGGTGTCGACTTGGGCCCAGAAGCCGGAGATGAGGGCCCAGCCGGTGATTTAGTCTTTGGCGACGACATGAAGAACTATCGTAATGCGACGCTGAATTAAGATGATTGCGAGAGATATTTTTGATAGTTTAAATTGAGTGGACGTGAGAGGGAGAGGGGAACCCTGGCCTCGCCAATGACCAACTGTGCTGACGTTGCATCATGGTGGGCTGAGTAACAGCCATTTTTTATCAGATCATATCACGAGTGACGTCCAAAAGTGAAATGCCTTAATATGCACAACTTACGTGGCGCAGCCACTAAGGACATTAATTCAGCTGCATCTTATGCAATGAAAGTGATAAATCCTCGATTGGACTCTATACATTATCTAAAATGTCTAGGAGAACGCGAAACTAAACATGTGACCATTAAACCAGCAACCTGTAATATCTAAACATTGATTGGAGATTCTTTCTTTATACCGATTTACATCGTCCTTAGTTATCTAGTCCATCTTTGTCTCCCCGGACTGAAATAAGCTCTTGACCCTTCTATACAATAGTATAGTGCTGCCTACAAGACTGCCAACAACCAGCGGCAGTCCGTACCGAAACCATGTTGTAGGTTGCCAAAGGCTCACTTGAGGAATGAATGGCCTGTTTTCCAGTTCGAGCGTCTCTGGAGTTTCGTCTGCTCTTGTGCCAGTGAATGACTCGAAAGCCTGAAGCACGATCTGCATAACTTGCTTTGGCTGACTCAGGAATGGCGAATGGCTTGTCTTCAGCTCGGTATAAACCACGCGAGCACCCAGCATCCTCACCATCCCGATCTGAGCTCTCTGGATAAGAACAGGTAGCCCCTGATCTTCAACAGTTCCAATGAACCATACAGGCACATCTAACCACCCGGAGTACGAGCACTCCCTACCTTCAAATAGTGCTTTGAGGCTTTGAGTGGTGAGCATAGAAGTCGCGTGATCGGCCTCGGCGGGTGGTAGATCGTGGTAGAAGAATTTTTGAGGACGGACTGTGAGATCTGCATAGCCAGTCTTTTTGTTGACGCGAAAGAACGGTGGAGTTATGTTGAGAAAGTGGTCCATGAAGGTGAGCCCAGTGAAGCAAAAGCCGGTTGCGATGGGGATAATACCGACAACGTGTCCGGTCTCTGGAATCCGTTCGCAGGATGTTGATGATGGTGTTGAACTTTGGCCTGATGCGGATGACTCTGCTGGTCTAGAGAAACCTTTGACTGCACTGTTCCCTACCGTTCCTCCATAGGAATGCGTAATGACAATGACGTCGTGGCCCTTTTCTGTTTCCTGTCTGATAGCGCCACGGACGGCGTCAACGTCGTCTTTGAATGTTGCCATTGGATCATCCATTGTTGTTGGAAGCGTGACGGGAATGCATCTCAAATTATGTTGGCTTTGTAGCTGTCCAATTACTTTGCGGTAACATGATGGTTTATGCCATGCGCCGGGCACAAAGACCAAGCTTGTTTGACTGGACATTTCGTCAAAGTGGCGACAGGATGAAAGAAAGGTAAGAGGCAGATTAGTGAAGAAAAAGATAAAGAAGAATTAATAAACAGAGCTGGAGCAGAATATAAGCAGCATGAGCTCAGCTTGGAGGTAAGTTAATAAATATGGGCATGATGGAGAGCTCTCGATCGCTTGCCTGATTTGGACTGATTGACGAGCGGAATTGAGGGGCAGCGGAGTTTGTCAACCAATCAAGTCAACGGATGTAGCGTCTAGTGTGTACGTCGACTGTCACAAATCTTATGTCATTCTTACAAGATCTAACACTTCCATAGTAATCCTAATTTGATCCCAATCAAGCTGGTTAATCTGCTCCTAACTTGGATCTGGCAGTGGGAAGCTCAACGCTACGCAAGTACGATAAAGATAATTTGGACCAAGTAGTAGATTGAACAGGACTACCTGAGTATTGATGAAGATTAGGCGAGAGTAATAGTATATGTCTGTCCTGACGTGGTCTCAACCTCATCGACTCCCTTTCCATCAATCTCAAAGCTTGATCCACCTGCAACCCTCACTTTCAGAGTATTCCCCAGTCTGGATTTGACTTTGGCCTCTACCAGAAGCCCATCCTTCCAAACGATGGATACCTGAAAGCCACCACGAGCAACAAGTCCAGAAACGGAACCAGTCTTCACCTGGGAGCCCAGCGCAGGCAAGATATGCAAAACACCAGCTTGGCTTTGGACCAGAGTCTCCGCCACTGCAGCAACTAGACCGAAATTGCTATCAATCTGGAACGCCTGACCAGGCTCGATATTGTGAAACAGGTTTGGGGCGGGGTGGCGACCAAGGAGAGTCTGAATGTTGCCATAAGCCTTGTCGCCGTTGAGCAACCGAGCGTAAAGTGCCGCTGTCCATACGCGAGACCAGCCAGTGGATGCACCACCTGCAGCGAGTCGAAGTTCGATACTCTTCTGGGCTGCATTTGCGAGGGTCTTGTTGAGAAGAGGGGACATGGCTTTGGCGGGGAAGAGATCGATAAGATGTGAGTAGTGGCGGTGTCCAGGTTCAGCTTCAGTGTAATCTTTGCGCCACTCTTGGATCTGACCTCGAGCGCCGATTTGGGTTGGTCGTAAACCATCTCGGTAGCCCTTCACCTTTGAAAGGACCTTGTCTGTGCTAAGGTCTATGCCAAGGATGCCTGCAGCCTCGATGACGTTGGAGAAGAACTCGCGCAGTAGAGAGTTGTCCATAGTGATGGAAATATCGAGAGACTCTTTGCTCCCAGCCTTTGACCCATCCTTGGGAATGATGAAAACATTCTCGGGCGAAGTTGAAGGTCCAGAAGTCCATTGACCGTTGAATCTAAAGAGATAGCAATCGAAGAATGACGCGATGTCTTTGAATAGCGGCCAAGCCTTCTGTCCCAGAAAGTTTTTGTCACCAGTAAATCGATAGTGCTCCATCATGTGCTGAGAAAGCCAAAGGTTGCTCGATGGCCAGATGGTATAAGCCGTTCCACTGTCGTGAGGAGCTGAATCACCCCAGAGGTCAAGATTATGGTGCGACACATAGCCTGGACAGCCATACATCTTGGTGGCAACTTGTGATCCTTTATCGCGGCTGCGATACATGAGATCCCAAAGTGGCCTCAGGGTGTCCGAGAGGTCAGTTGTCTCAGCTAGCCAGTAGTTCATCTCTGTGTTGATGTTGACGGTGAATTTACTTCCCCTGTTTGATAGATGAGTTAATTCCACGTCTCGCTTCACGAAACGGAAGGCAAAGGAGAACAAGCTTACCAAGGAGGGTTATACATGTCGTTCCAGATACCCTGCAAGTTTGCTGGCACTCCTAGCCCAGTACCCCCGGTGTCTCTAGAGGAAGAGACAAGCAAGTGGCGGCCAAATTGGAAACCCAACGTAACAAACTCAGGGTCGTCACTTGGGTTACTAGAGTATGCACTGACTCGCTTATCTGTTGGCTGATTTGAGGTGCTGTTGTTTGATCCGAGGTCAAGGTCCACGCGTTGCATCAAGTTCTGATGGTCTGAGATGGCTTCGGCTTTGAGAGACTCGAACCCACGCTTGACTGCCTTGTCTAGCTTAGCCACAAGGCCAGCTTTCCAGGCAGACTCGGAACTCCACTGGAAGCTTGTTTCTACATCCAGGAAGAGATCAACCGTGGATGCTTTCGTGATGTTCAGCCCAGACCCGCCTGCCTTTACGGTCCCTAAAGTATCATATTAGTTATTGATATTCGTTGTTTGACGTTTCATCACTACACCATACGTACCATCATTTGTAACAACGCGAAGGCCTGCAGTGAAAGGAATGGCGTCTGCTCCTGAGCCTCCAACATCCATCGTGATTTTGTTTGACCCTTCAACTGCGAGGTTACTGATGACACCTCTGTCGCGCTGGAGGCTCACGCCGATGTTGAGGGAGCCATTTTTGCTTGCAGTGAAGCGTGCTGCAATGACGCCCAGAGGGAAGTTGGCTACAAGCTCCCGGCTATCCTTTTGTAAGCCCTGATGATCTGCTAAAAAGACTGATGTCTTAACTGAATGGCACTTACGTGTATGTGACTCCGTTGACATCGTAGCTGACACCAGTATTGCCGTTCAAAGTATCAAGCCATCTTTCGTAGTTTGAGATGTCTTTGGCTTGATGCCCAAAGTCCAACAACAGGTTTCCCGTGACGCTGTACCATCTGTTCTGGGGGGGTATCGCAAACATGTCACTTTTGGCGAACCCCGCTGCTCCCGTGTAGTTGTTTTCAGTCAACAACTTGCGAGCCTGGGGGAATCCTTTCAAGGAGCCGGGATTGACCCGGTCTTGGAAAGTACCGCTCCATACCGAGTTTTCGTTGATGATGATCTTTTCCGAGATGGAGCCTTGGACGAGTGCACCCAGTCTGCCGTTACCGATGGGTAAAGATGAGCGGAAATCGCTTCCTGGGGTATTGTACCAAAGGTGCCGCGAGCCTGAGTAGTTACCTTTCTGGGCACCTACTGAGGTTGCAAGAGCAACAAAGATGTATAAAAAGAATAAATACATTTCCAATTGCCAGTCGTAAGGAGAAGTTGTCTGGCTATATCGAACCTGATATCAGAGAGGAAAGACAAAGTTAAATAGAAGTTCAACAAGACTCAGTGATCCCCTTCACCCCCAACTTCCTTGGGGGTAAAACGTCAACTTGATCACAAGACTGAGTTATGTGCAGTGATCCAATTTGACTTTGGACTCTATGCAGCAAGATCTACAGAAATCCTTGTTCTATGTCAATTAACGGTTTTACCTCACATGCCAATAGGCTTCCAATCGGGTCACGGGGTAATTCCTTGAAGAAACTACCCCGTGGCCCGACGCGTAGCCATGCCGATGCAGCTGAAATACGACAACGTTCGAAAATAGCCGACGGTATTTTTCTTTTAAATTAGAAGCTAAGCAACTTTGATCAATTTATCCGTGCCATTGCTTGCCAGTGGGCATGATGATTAGACGTGATGTGATCGACAGTGATCCTTGTTCCACGACGCCCCCATAGCCATCTTCCCCGCATTCACGCATCATGGAATACGACAAATAGCCGTCGGAATCGTTGACTTTGTTGAATTCTCCGGGACCTCACGTCATCGAAATTTCCAAGATGCTCGCCTGTTACAAACGAAGTAATGGGATCAGAGGGCCCTGTTGCCATGATACAAATAGACCTTGACCTCGATGATAGCCTTAATTCAATGGCATATCCCCGTCGAGTATCGGTCTGATGAGAAATTATGCTTGTCATAAATGCCATTATTCAGTGTAGCTATGATACGGCTCCATGAAGCATCTGGAAGGCGGTGTTAGTGTCGAGTGAGAAGTGAACCCGAGTTTTTGAGTTTCTTTTATTTATAAGCTAAAGCTTAGCTTAAACGCATGATTTAACTATTGGGATTAGGTAGATTGAACCCCCGGATTGTTCAGTATCTTTTTTTCCTCCTCCTCTGCCCTTTTGGCAACCCAGCGCCGCCTCACTTCGGCACGCTTGTCTAGCGGTAGTTCTGCGAATATAGCTCGTTGCTCCCGAGGCAACGAGTTCAACATTCGTCTAAAGCTTTCAGATTCTAACATGTGCAATGCGTCTGGGGGGTTGGAATCCCTAGAAGATTGATTTCCGAATTCTTCATTTTGAGGATACGTAACGAGGGCTGCAGGTGACTGAGATATAGTGTCGGCCGCCGTTATGCGACGTTTCGATCCTCCTGGTGGCACCGGCGCCTCTCTGATAACCCTTCTTTTTGTGTTAACCGCCCGCAAATCGTGATATTTTCTCTGGTGTCGTTGCAGAGCCTTGATGTTTGTAAATGGCGGATATAAACATCCTTCTTTCTCACATAAGATCCTACGGTGTGAGGATTCATGGATAATTAGAAGAGAGTGGTTCTCGAACCCTTCTACTGAGTGCCGACACGAAGGTAGGCGACAAGTAAATGCAGAGGTTCTGAATTCTTGTCTAAATCTCTCAAGATCATGCAAGCTCACTCCTGCACAACCTGGTAACGATAGCAACTGCCGTATGGTTCGTTGGTAATTATTCAGTAGCGACTTGAGGCTCGTCACTTCAACCAAGTCACTAACAGAGTCTATGTCGATATTAGCGAATATTATCTCAGCGCCCTTGAATGTACGTACAATCTTCTGGCGACGGTTCTTCTAGATACTGGTTCCGCTCTTCTTCCAATACTCGCTGGACTACAAGGCCTAAGGACCTGTTCGCAAAATGAATTGCCACCAGTCGTGGGTCAAAGCAAGTGGGTGTCCCAATATCCGCACCGTCACAAGTATCAGACGCTAGGTTGAACTTGTCACAGAGCTCGCTACATAAGGCCAAGAAATTGGATTGATGATTGGTCTCGGGAGCATTGCAGCTATCAAGCACATAATGCACCCAATATTGGCTGGCATAAGTATGGAAGGCATGAATGCCACGAAGAACTCTCAGTTGCCGTTGATGTTCAGGATAGCTCGGTGTGAAAATTTGCAAACCAGAGACAAGGCACGCTGCAATTGCTTGTCCATGTGACCCAATGCTGCTAGACTCATCAATGGTCATTATGCTGTCACTGCTTTCCAGATAGCTGCAAATATTAGCATCAGCCTCCAGGTGGGGTAAATCAAACTGCCTACTCTCTCACAGAAACATGAATGAATGCGAATGTTGAGTCGGATCGCTCTTCTATCAGCGGGCTGCACCTGTCAAACAAATATTGAGGCGCTAGTTCGCTAGTATCCGGGTTTCCGGAGCTGAAAGCCAGTGCAGATCGGAACTCAGCCTTTCGAAGAGGTCTCTTCGCAAATGCGATCCACTCCAAAATTAGTTTTATACGCTCGAGAGACCGCTCGTCAAAATGACTGGTTATCTGTGTCAAGATTTTCTCGTAACTGTAGCATCTATCAGTTTCCTTGTCGCTAGGACGTAAAGGCCATTCTTACAATTGCTGTAGGGCCCGGGGTAAGACTTCAGGGGCCGACAAAACCTCCTCTCGCTTCAAGAACATATTGTTTGCCAAGTAATCTAATACGAGTCGGGCCCAGAGAAACATTCCTATGAAATATCAGCCCAGACTCCAAGAACATACCGGGGCTGGGAATTACCTTCTGCCCTTTTCGCAATACGACAACTCAGGTCAGAGATATCGTCAGGAGTTACTTGTAGTTGAGAAAGCTCCAATTCGAGGAGAGAAAGCCTGTGTAATGCATACGCCGCGATAGCCTTTTCTAGGTTCTTGTTCTGGTTGGAGAGGCACACTATTTGCGATTGCTTTGCCGTTTTCGTGATTGCAGGAGAAGAGCGACTTGAGAGCATTACTTTGCAGATAGTCGAGCCAGATGAAAAGGCGGCAGAGACCATCCGCTTCATGAGCTTAGTGACTCTAGACTGCGTCGATTGATCGCATTCATCCAGTCCATCTATGACGATGTGGATGTACCTGGTCCGTGACGGGTCAAGTGATGAGGCACGTACTGAATCTAAAATGAGTGCCTCGACGATTTTGGAGCTGGGGACTTTGCTTTTGCGCAGCAAAATGTCATACACATAATCGATAAGGTCTTTGTCGGAGCGAATGAGTTGCAGAAGAAGACTCTTTAATAACTTGTCATACTCCATGGACTCCTCGTAAGTATATGTGCAGAAATGTGACATGGTTAATGATTGTTGAGATGCCCGGAGGAACTGGACAATCTGCGTGGCCAGCACACTCTTCCCACTTCCAGGACGCCCGTGAAGAAGGATAAATGTGGAAGAGGGGTGACATTTTAACCAACCCTGCATCTCGGATTGGTTCAAGATCCAGCTGCTCGTCCCAACACTCTCAACAGCCTCTGTAGCAATGGCATCGAAGATTTTGGCGTTTATGGATTCATCGACCTTGAGGTAACTGATGATTGCAAGGTATTGCCTTGTGACCTCTTCGGTTTCTTCCTTTGCCACTCTATTCACTTGTTCCTGTCTCCAGGTTTCCATTTGCTGCCTCATTTCCTTCCTCCAGTCTTTGGATTCGGCAATGTTCGTCGCAAGAGCCATCTTGTCAACTAATTTTTCGTGAGCTTTCAAGTCTTGGATGATGCCATCGAAACGCCGTTGGAAACGGCCCCACGATGTACGAAATAGTAGTCGCCAGGCTCACGAAGTCAGCTAGTGGTATGATTAAATATATATCTCAAAGTAAACTCACAACCACGGCGAACAAACTGATATGCTTCTTTATGAAATTCAAGGATATCCGAATAAAATGTGGCGAGAGTCTGCTGGACATCTTTGTCGCTATAAAATGCGCGATTGAGCTTCTGGAACCTTGCCAATGGTTCGGCAATTTGACCATAGACCTTTATAATTTTCTCAAATGCTTCAACGTAGTCGAAGGAGATCTAACAAGTTATTAACCGACTAGCATACAAAACCAAAGAGCTTACCTTGAGAACGAGTTTGATTGGAGCCCAGATCCACGGCATATACGGAGTCCCGTTACACAAGACCTCGATTGTTTTAGAGTAGTACTCCAACCCCGTCAAAAGAGGCTCAAGTCTTCTCATGTTGCGAAGAGATTGGCGAGCTGCAAGTTCATCTTCGACCAGATGCGCTGCTTTTCGTACATCGTCAAGAGTTGTGCCCTGGAGGCTTATGCGATCGCTAGCTGATACCGTTCTTTCTAGATCTTTAAATGCCTTTTCAATGGTGCGTCGGGCATCCAAATTGATCGCAGGCGCAAGCGGCATGTTGCAGGTCTAGCGGTTTAGTAGAACGGCGAACGGGATTTGAACAGATTGTTGAGTAGATCATAAAACAACCATGTAGCGATTTATGTTACGGGAATCGAGAATACAGAAACCGTAAGAATGGTAGATATTTTTTGAGGAATGCAATTGACATTCACAAGCCACCGCCAAGTGAGAACTGTTACGAGGCCGTGGAGGGGCTGTGCAGCTGGCTGGCCTCATTCCTGGAGTATCTTGGGGTTGAAAATAACAATTACGTTGTACGTGGCGTTGATTGATTGGTTCTGGATGGCCGGCCCAGAGCCGCTCAGTAGCCAACATGGCAGTGCCAACTGCACAAGGCACAAAGCCACAAGGCAGACTGGCCAGAGCCCAGTGGCGGCTCGTTGATCGATTCGCATAAGGGAGCATTATGTAACAGTCCAATGACTCCCGTAAAACCATTAGAATTAAGGTTGTAACCTTAACGTTCAGCTTCTGATTTATTGGCATCTGTTCTATTCTAGAAATGGCCAACTTCCCACATCATGTATTCCCGTCATCATCCAAAAGGCCTTACAGTGAATATCTGGCCGATACTATTGCAACACAGCCAAGTAATTCTGGGATTCAGCAACGGGAGGCTAACTCCCCCAACAGTTCTCTGGAGTTTTGCGAGTTCGCTGGAAGTATACCCGCCTTGGACTCTGGAACCTGGGTTGGGCAGCCACAGTTCTTGCCGTATAACAGTAATCCCCCTCTTCAAACTTCCTACATTGGCGGCAACCCTCACATCAACTTCGGGGGTCATGGGCACAATATTCATCAGCCATTGGCTCCCCCAACGGCCTTTTCCACGCCGGCTTGCGTCTTTCCAAGCGGTCAAATGTCTGGGATTCTTCAACAATATCATGTCATCCACCAAGATGATGTCTGGACGAGTCAGCAAAATTACCAAGCCCTCATGGAACCATCCTTTGAATTTGAGACAAACAGCAACCCCCAGTGTCCTCCCGAACCAGAACTGGTTTGCTTTGGAATGGTTTGTCATTCTCAGAATTCAATAATCCTTCCTACACTAAACCAACGGCAGATCAAGGGCTTATCTGCTCGATACCGGCCTCCCGTTAACTACACTCTTTCTGAGTTTAGCGTCAAGCTCTTAGATGCAGAGAGCTTTGTTGGCTCTGACGACGCTTCAATAGAAGGGAAGGTCAGCTACGAATTCACCTACTTGACAAATGCTCTAGTCTATCAGAGTGAGCTTGTGCTCGAAACCAATTGTTCGACTTTGGACAGTCCTTGCAAGCCAGGACCGCAAGTCCCAGAAAAGCGTATTCCAGGCTACTCGGCACAATGCACATTGGACATTATTATTTACGGACCTCCAGGTCTGTTCCAGGATGTCGGCTCCTTCTTCGAGGAATACGACCTGTATCTACAGGATCCAGTCAACTGTAAGCGAAATGTGCGATACCATAACCCCCACAGATTATCAGTTGATCCGAGTGATGTGAAGTATACCTTCGAATTGGGCAACCCATCTGTGCCACTGGCCACTACGATTGATATCAGTGACAATTCGGAGCTACTTGATATAATCTTTTCGCACCAAGACCTTGCAGAGGCGCCACAACCAAGATCCATCAGAACATCTTTACAGCCGTAAGTGGCCAAGTAACAACGCTATTGCCTCATTAATCTCATGCTCCATAGCCACCAAAAGCAAGCTTTGACATTCCTGCTACAAAGAGAGCATGGCTGGGCATGGGATGGGTGTCGAACTGACATATGGGAAGCGAGGGATACTGGCCATGAGCCATAGTAGGTCATGCCCTTACCATTCGATATTAGCATACTAACAACCGTCCCAAGCTTCTACAACACAGTTTCGGGCGCTGTGCAAGTTGAGCAACCACCTCAGTTCTATGGAGGAATTGTCGCCGATCCAATGGGTCTGGGTAAAACACTCAGTATGATCGCACTGGTAGCATGCGATGTCCGCGCGGAGGACCTTGAACCCTCTTCACTTCCGGGTGTAGATATTGAAGTCTCGTCGGGCAAAACTCTGATTATTGTTCCTGCCCCATGTAAGTTAAAGCCCTTCAACACGTGAACTTGGTGAATCAGCACTAAATGATTATATAGTGATGGGGTCTTGGGAAGAACAGCTTCAAAGGTATGTCACGACCTAAATTCAATGATGATTTAGAAGTACAAGGGGTTTAACACGGCTACAGACATTGCTTCCCAAACAGTCTGCCATGGCGTTGCCATCACAACCAGTCTCGCTTACGAGTGGCTTCAGACCTAGATCAAGTAGCAATCGTCTTAACAACATACCACACAGTAATGACAGAATGGAAGAAGGGCAAAGAGACAGACCAATCCATCATTTTCACAACAAAATGGAAAAGGGTCATCCTCGATGAAGGTATATCGAGCTCTTAGACCCAACCATCTTGAAGGAGGATATCTGACCCGGAAACAGCTCACTACATTCGAAACATCAACTCGCAACTCTCTCGCGCCATATGCAGTCTTGATTCTGTGTCCAGGTGGGCTGTAACAGGAACACCAATACAAAATAGGCTATCTGATCTTACGGCTCTATTTAAATTCCTACGTGTTCACCCATATTCGGAGAAGAGACATTTTGACGCTGACATCTCAAGTCTGTGGAAGTCTGGCAATGCTGAAAAGGCAGTTCAGCGGTTAAAGAGGATTGCCAGTTGTCTCTTACTCCGGCGTCCAAAAAATGTGATTCAATTACCTCCGATTCATAATCTACAGCTCCAGGTGCAATTCACGATAGCTGAGCGACAACTGTACGAGGATGTCAGAATGCAAGTACTTTCCCAGCTCAACGACTCAGCCCCCGCGTCTTTCAAGTCCCTGCAGCCAAATTTCTTCATCAACATTCTTCAGAAAATTGAAGCCATGCGCATGATATGTAACCTCGGTCTTCATTATCATATGCGACACGAGAAGCCATCCTTGCAGGGATCAATTGATGATTGGCAATCAGAAGCCCAGAAAGCGTTCAACCTTGGACGCGAAGAAGGCACGATTCAGTGTCATTTATGCGGTCTTCGCCTTGACGAAATGGAAAGTCTTGTCGACGAGGGAGTGCAAGTAGGGAAGCCCTGGTTCTCTCGTTGCCTTGCATTCCTATGTCCTGCGTGTTCTCAAAGTGAGACTAACCGAGAGAGCTTCTGCCCCCATAAGCCACCATGCTGCATCGCCGAGGTCACAACAGACACCTCATTCTCAGAGTTATCTGTAAACATGCCAAGTCTTTCTCATGAGATACCTTCCAAAGTGGCGATGTTACTGTGCGATCTTAGAAAGCAATCTCCGCAAACGAAATGGTGAGTCATCTTGAATCCTATAACAGCCCAGATGGCTAAATTTCTTCCAGTGTTGTTTTCTCTTCATGGAGGACTACACTTAATGTTATCCAGGCCGGTCTTGATTATGAGTCTATTCCTTGTCTGAGATTTGACGGCACCATTGTGCAGAAGGAAAGACACAGCGTTATCGAGAGGTTTCGTCATGACCCTCAGATTAGGGTCCTGCTTTTAACCTTGACTTGTGGTGCAGTTGGGTTCGCTACTTATCCATCTCTCTCCTTAAGTTAATATACTAACGCTATCATAAACAGGCTTACATTAACGGAAGCCTCCCGAGCTTATTTGATGGAGCCCAGCTGGTATGTTAGTAGCCTTTTGCTCTGATTCAATAACTCACTACGGAATAGGAACCCAACCCTGGAAGACCAGGCACTGGCACGAATTCACCGGATTGGACAAACTCAAGAAGTGACAACATTGAGGATGTTTGTGCAAAACTCCTTCGAGGAGGTGAGATTGTAAAAACCGCCGATAACGTAACGTCGAACTAAGAATGTTCCCAGAGAATTATAGAGGCACAAGCATCTAAGCGAGATCTTGCACGAATCCTTCTTACTCCGCCCAATGGTGATGAAACCCAAACCGAGTCTGGTTTAGACCGCTTGGAGGTACGTTACCTTCAACCTGGATGTTAAAGGACTTTACTAATATTTGCGAAGTTTCTACGTCGCTTAGTTTAGATTTAGCTTTTTAGGTATAATATAAAATAAAGGATTTTTAGAATATACTTAGGCAAAGTACTTGATTTAGTAAATATTAGATAAAATAGTTTATAATATATTTATTTTAACCAAGTGGCTTGAATCTTTCCTGCAGGAAGTTAATTAAATTTACTAACTAAATAAACTCTAGAAGCTATACTTAGCTCTTGTAGAATTTACTACGTTCAGTCTAGAGCTAATGTAAGCTTCAATCTATTCCTGCAATAACCACGTTTTTTTAGCTACTAACGTTTGCTAAGAGGCGTCGAGCGGCGCTGAATCATAATGTCTTGCCTGTTGGCACAATTCGCTAGCAGCGGGACCTCCCGCTATCAGTACTTCTAGTCAAGGGTGTTGATAATTCGAGGCAGATGATTACGAATCAGTATGTGACCCAAAGGGCAATGAGGAGCCCACTCCCCTTGGTCTTGCTGGACTCTGGGGAGATCCTCAGGTGTACGCAGATTAGTTGACTTTTTCGGTGACTTTTCAAATCAACATCGAACCACTTTTTAATGTGTTGGTTGTTATGAAGTGCTGTCCCTGAGCGCGTTGGCAAATGAGAAATGTGGGCAGTGCTGGGTACATGATGCTTAACTTGGCCAATCTACGTTGAGGCGTCAAGTTGTTAGTAGCCGGGTATCTCATACTTCCCGTATCTAGCTCCTTGGAGGGAAAAATACAGGGGTCAGCGCTGTCGTTGGCTTTAATCTGGTAGCGTCTCGATAGTGTCCAACTAGTTTGAGCAAAAACACCAAGTCAGGTCTAGCCATTCAATAGTCTTTCAGCTGCCCCTGACTAGAGGTTTCCATTGCAGCCGAGGACGTCTAAAAAAGAAAAGCTCGGCTACAATTTGCGTGATAAAGCCGGTGAGTAGTGCGGCCTGCTTTCCTGTATTTATCCCATGTTTTCCTCGGTTTTAACTCTAGACTTTTGGCATTAATTATTTTCTCTCGCTGTGAACTTGGGACATACACACTCTTTTAATCTCGAGTATCAACACCGGCCGCTACACTCGATATGATGCGCAATACTCTCGTTCTTGCTGCACTCGCAGTCACTGCCATTGCTGGACCTTGCAAGCCCACCAGCTCTTCCACCGAGCTTCTGTCGACCACGATCGGGTCCATCGAGTCGTCCTCTGTCGAGACTTCCGTCGCCGAAGCAACATCCTCTGCAGCCGTCACTGAGAGCACAGACGTAGTCACTTCCATCGCCAGCTCGGATGCGACCACGACCTCTGGCTCCGAGTCAACAACAACAGCTCCACCAGATGATAGCTGTGCAGAAAGCCTTTATGATATGAATGGCGAACCTGAGTTCACAGATCGGATCGCGGACTGCCAGGACTTGAATGTAGTCACAGTCAGCTCTTACGAAGTGTAAGCAACACAACATTCACATCAATTAGCAGAAAACCAACTGACGATCCTCCAGGACTATGACAGTGAAGAAGCGTGGCAACGTTGTAATCATCCCTTCAAATCCGATTGTCCGTCGTGCCGAGGGCGAGGCGGCAACGACTATCTTTCCGACTGATGTTCCAGCTTACGCTACATACTGCGATAGCCCATCAGCCTACTACGAGGCTTGCTCTCAGTTTGGCGTTACTGCGTTCACGACTACAATTCCGGAACCCACGACTGTTGAAACCATTACTGAGTAAGGCATAATGGCTTAGCTTTGTGTTGTATAGTAATAACCTTTATTTCAGAGCATAATGTTATCTTTATTTAATTTATTATTCTCGCAAAGCGATAGGAAGGTTACTCTGACCTGGGTAATATGTTTACTGGCATTTGCTCCTTCATAACTCTTATTTCATTCTTGGCACTAGGCCGAAGAGGGCAACGTATTTCTCCAATGCGAGGACATCAAATCCACAGATGTATATTTGGCAGAATGGTAATCAAGGACAATGTATGCTAAAAGTGTCTCTACAACTTACAGATCAAGTATAGATAGCCTGGATCCTGATTTTCAAGATTCGAACATCACTTCCTGAATACATCATTTTCCTGTCACATCTGCGCTGTTGTATACGAATTGTGTCCCAGCTTTGGCGGCCGCTTCAAGGCAGTCCCAGTGAGATTGCCTGCTGTCAGCTGTTCAGTCTAAGAAAACACATCCACAATACCCCTCACGCCAAGCCAACTTCTCACAGCCAACAGCATGTTTTCACTTCTCACCGTGGCTTGGCCTTCTTTCAAGTTTAGCCTGTATCAATGTGCTCCTTCGCCCGCCTACTAACTTTATTCTGATGGCAATATGCCAGCCAATTGCTTACTGGCAATCAATCCACCTGACTAATGTGACATTCGACGCGTTCTCGACTCGTTGCCAAGCGCGTCTTCTGCATCATGCGGTAAGAGACAGGGCTTAAATTGGAACTCTTCCCTAACAGTCAAGGGTCAACCAACAAGAAAAATTCATTACCTGCCATTTACTGGTGCATAGACCTTGAGCTCTTTTCTGTAGCAGGATAAATGCTTGATCACGAGACATGCGTTCTTCCTCGCTTATTACCCTCAATTTTCTTCTTTTTAAAAATCAGTATTTCACTCGTTTCTCTGAAGTGGTAATCGTAACTGGACTTGACCAATTTTGTACCAAGTTCCCTTACGGCCTATCCTGTCCTCGATATCTCGGTCCTCCTGGTACCCATCCCGCAATACACAATGCGTTACGCACCCCTACTCTCCACTCTTGGCTGCGCCTTCTTGCATGCCAGCCATGCATTCGAGTTTACTGGCCCTGACTCGGCTCAGAAACTTGATCTCACTAAGCCCATTACAATCACGTGGGATGCCAACAACGGACCGTTCATCGAATCAACGGCTCGTACACTGGATCTCTGGTTCTCTGTCCGTACCAGCGATGATAGCGGCGGGTTTGGCTGGGAACTTGCAACCAACCTTTCGCTCTCGTCGGGTTCTTATAAATGGAAACCCGATGGGGTCGTCAAAAGCACCAACGATACAGGCGCCTCGATCTCACCGGACGCAGTGCATGGCTTTGAGGCGAGACTACTGAACAACTCTGGGAGTCAGCTATCAACAGTCCAGAGCGACAAGTACGCCGTTGAGGGCTTTGACTTCATCCGAAATAGTGCAGAAAAGGGAGCGCAGGCCGGGTTCTATACAGCTGCTGTAGCTTTTACTATTACAGGCTTAGTGCTCCTATGACAAGAACTTGCCGGAGTACGGGAGCTGGTGAAGCGACAGAGCATAATTGGAGCGGTTGTGTTTTTTGGGCATGGCTATGGGAGTTTGGTCCAGGATGCGAGAGAGGACAGCCATGAGGCTATGTTGAGGGAAGATAGGCATAAGAGTGTCGGTGTCCGTTGAACAGATACTTGCATGTCATGAATATCTAATAATACTGAACTATGAGTCAACAGTTGCCAGCAATGACACCTCCAACCCAGCCTGAATCAATCCCACTCCAGCTATCACTAAAAGAGGAACCTCTCTGGTCGTTCGATCCGGATCATTAACAGCTTGGCAATATTCAACGTTGCTTACTTCACCCAGTATATTACTGACCTCCATCAGAATAGCTGCTGTCCGGTCGGAACTGGCAGCATCGTGACTCAGCTCATAGAGATGACCCGCAGTGACGAACAGCCCCCAGTTCCCAATGACCATACTAACCAAGGCCGCCATGCCGCGCTTATCAAGGGCAGGAAAGCCTCTGTTAGTGCTACCTTTCATGACCTTCTTGAGAACAGGACCAGCCACAACCTTGACAGCAATATTCCTATACTCCATGGCCTTGAGGACATCGTTTTGTATGGGACCCTGGGGTACAGCCAGTCCAGCAACAACGTGACATGCGGTATGCAAATACTTGAGAACCGACATAGGCCCACTGAACGCGTTCTGCTTGCTGTCTGAAGAACCATCGGCCTCAAGAGGGACGACGAACACATTCAGGAGATCAATGTCAGTCCCAATGGTGTGTAAACAGCGGTAAATACTCTTCTTGGTCGAGTCACTTATTTCTTTGGGCGCTGACCAGATGTATGACGCGGCGCGCGAGTAGTAGGAGAGCTCGTCTTGGGGAGGCGGTTGACCCAGAACGGTCTGGAGTGTATGCCAGCTATCGGAACTGATGAGGGCATTCACATCGTCGTTATCGGGGAATGGGGCACTGTTGTTGGCGATTTTGTAAATGACTGTATAAGCAACAGCGACGATCCAGCAGAACAGATCTAACAGAGAAGGCTCGCTTATGCCAAGATCACTAAGGATGTCGGAAATGATTGGGATATGGAACTTTGTGTCAAGAAGGTGCATGGCGGAGCTGGCGACACTCGCTAGAAGATCTAGAATAGCATCACCAACGTTGCCGAGAGTAGAGACCAAGACATCGGCAATGATTGCGAGAAGCTGTTTAACGGAGTCTTGAAGAGGTTGAGACGAGACGTTGTGAGCAAGGGTCTTGAGGTTGTTGTATGCTGCTGTCACTGTCTTGTTTTCATTCTCCAGACAAGTCAAGACGTTGTTGACAAGCTCCTCTACCCCACTATCGACTGTGTCAGTGTCAACGAGAGTCAGGGAAGAAGCGTTGTTCTTGTAGTGATTAGAGAGCATCTGAGAGCCAGATGTCTGCCCTCCTGATGGATTGTGACAGTTTGCTGATAAGGGCTGGGTTGTAGCCTGGCCAATCGTGCCCGTCCAGCTTGTATCACCAGCCCACTTGTTGATCATAGTCACTAGGCCGTTCATCTCCTGGTCGAAGAAGGGCTTTACAGATGCCATCAAGTTGATCTGACCCTGCATGAAGAGCTTCGCGATATTGCAGATAACGTTCTTGGTACGTGTAATATCGTCCCAGTCTAAGAGGAACTCCAGGAAGCGGATTACGTCCTGGATAACTGTCTTGATCGCGTTGAACACCCATTCGACAGCACCAACAACTGCATCAACTGTACTGAGTACGGCATGGTAGACCTTGCCTGCGATGGTGGTTACGAAATGCCACACATCGCTTGCTGCCTCCTTGACGATATGAACGATAGCTTCGGCTGCTGATTTCAAGGCGTGGAAAATGTCCCCAACATCAGCCTCGATCGCATGCCCAATATCCTCGAAACTGTCGCAGATAGACCCGAAAAGACCTGAACTTGGGTGATGCTCTGGGATTGGTCTAGGAGGGACTGGCTTGGGTGCGACCTTTAGAGGTGAATTTGGGTTCTTGATGGCGCCATAGACAGTGTTGAGATTACCCAAGGTAGTTGCAGCACTTTGTGTGTCATTTGACGAAGTAGATGGATCGACAAGAGGGGCTGTAACTGAGGGACCAGATGTACCTCCTGCGACGACATTTTTGGGGATCGTGGCTGCGCTCAAGGCAGTGGGTGTATTCAGGGAAGTGATCTTTTGGAAATGCTTATGTGATGGATCTATGACTGTTGGGTGGCCGCCGCATGTAACAGTGATGGATGTTCCGTTGAGAGTGTTGTGCGTGTTCTCAACGACTGTCAAAGTACCAGTCTTGTCCGCGGAGACAGTGATAGGGATTGAGCTCAGGACGTAGTACAAGCCATTAATGTAAACTGGAGTCCGACAAGGCGCTGTGACAGAGACACTGACATCACCTGCAGGCATATTCTTGTTGTCCGCAAATTGGATGGTGGTAGTGTACGAGTTGAAAGCGATTGCCTTGGTTTGTGGCGGTGCCTCAATAACAAGGGACTCCTGACGCCAAAGCTTGGCAGTTGTCTCTGTTGCCTGCACCAATCGCCAAAGGGAGGTTCCTCCAGAAGCAAAGATGGTGTTGCTGTACCCGGTACGATTGACAAAGGCCGACATGTTCTCTATACCGTTCATCAGCGGGAGAGGTGTGCTCCAAGATACCGCCAGGCCAAGCTGTGTATTGGGACAAGAGGTGTAGTAGATCTGATCACTGCCATTTTTTCCCCAAATAGTCGTAACACCGCCGTGCGTCATGGCTGATAGCTCAGTCGTGCCCTGGAATATGCTGTTGCTGAAGATTGTCGTCGCAACTGACTGACCTGCCTGGCTGTTTGCAGGGAACCAGAACAGAGTCTGACCACCAATGGCATAAAAGTCTGTCGCGTTGTTGTATGCCCTTGCAGTTGCGATTGCCGATGCTGCTACATTGCCTGGGAGGCTGAGAGTGCGTGATGCAGGTGGGCCGGAACCAAAGGCGTTGCTGATTGGGACATAGACAAGTTGGCCAGAGGTTCCAGATACACCGCAGGTAAAGACTCCGTCAACGAGTTCGTTTTGGAATCTACCAACGCAGCTTTGATAGTTGCCGTCTTGAATATCTACCGGGACATCGTGTGAGGTCCAGTGTTTGTCTGTTGCTAGCGGGTTGACGTAGAATCGAGAGATCTGCTTGATTGCGTCAGATGTTGAGCGGTCGATGTCAACAATAATGTGCTGCTTGTGAGTGGCATCTGACTCGGCAAACATGACACCTGCTATGACTATCGCAGCACTAGAAGCTGATTCAGCGTCGAACGGAATTGATTTCCAGGACAGATTTGGCGTCGGAGTCCACGCAGCGGTTGAGTTGTGATTGTACAGAGATAATAGCAGATGATCTGTACCTCCAGAAGTAACAACCATAGCCAGGCTGATAGTACCATCTACAGCACTTTGGTTGACGTCAAATGTTTTGACAACCGCACTCTTGTCGCTGGCAAAGACGGAACTGAGGGTCTTGGACGAGAGGTCGACTATTCGCCATCCTGTTGAGCTGGCTCCGCTCTGCTCGACGATGGCCCGGAACACATTTGCAGAGCTGAGACTAAGAAGAATCGAGTGGCCATCTTGCGTCTGCAGGGCCTCGAACTTGCCGGAAGGATTGACAATCTCGCCGGGGACGTAGTTCTGCATCATCTCAGTCGTAAATGTCAGGGAGGCAGGTGGTGTAGCCGAAGCTGGTGTGGATACAGCGACTGGAGCGGGCTGGACATCATCGTTTACTTTCGCTGCTGAGATCTGCAGAATTGGTTAGAATGAGCTGCTATTAGATCTTGCGTTTCCTTGACATACCTTGAGCATTGCTGGAGAAGTGATGGCTTCGTTGGGGTCCACGTAAGTCAGACTGCAGAGGAGATCGCCACTCGGCGCTGCTCTGACTTTCTTATAGGTAAACACCTTTCCTCCGGGAAAGACAAAGTTCTGCAACGCTGCTGCATTGACGGAAGTGAAGTCAAAGATTGCTGGTGCTGTGAAAGGGGTTCTTATCTTATCTAACAGGTTATCGGTTTCGAGGCAAGAGTTTGTATCATCGAATCCAGCTTGGGAAGTCTGTGAAGAAGACCTGTTGGTGTGAGTGATTTGGAGACTGCCCGTCTGACCGACTGATAACTCATAGTTATCGACAACGATCGCGGCATATGCGTTACACCGTTCATCAAAACGAGGAACACTGCTCATGAGAAAGACAGCGCCTGTACATTTAAACCAGACGTTCACAACAAGCTCTTGCCGGATCGTCAGGGTGTTGCCTGTAAGCGTGATTCTACACTCATAGCTAGGCACGACGTCCAAGCGGCAATAGTCCGAGCTGTATATCGAGCCTCGTGTTGAGCTCGTATCTGGATCACTAGCAGAAGAATAGGCAATGACGCATATATCATCACTCCCACGCATAATAAGAGACTTGGGGCTCTGGTTGTTGGTCGTGGGCAGGGACCAGTCAGCCCACAATTTCCCGCCGCTGCGCAAAACTCGATTTCCTACGACAGGATCCGTGGTGATACAGTATTTCTTGGCTTGAGGAAGAATAGTATCGAGTAAATACTGAGTAAATACTTGTCTCTTGATGGCTACAACACCACTTTCGGAATTGACGCTAGCTGGCTCGACCCAGTTCCAAGAGAAATGCTTAGCAGGTGGTTGCTGTGTACCACTAGTAGTGCAGCGGTAATCGAGAGTGGTTGCAGCAAGTTGTTCCTTGGTAGGATTCTTAACCGAATCACCGTTGCTGTCCTTGATGCGGTTGACTTGAAGGTCGAAGGACTTCAAATGGAGTTTAGAAGGGTCTGATGATGTTTGGGGAACAGCGACAACGGAAATTGGAGGACAGTGGCACTGCTTAGTAAATGCTGTCCAGATGTTTCCGAGTTGGCCAGAGACAACAAGATGAGCTCGACTGCCGGGCTTCATGCCCTCAATGACAGGAACATTCTGAACCGTCGCATTATCCATATCCAGCAACAGCTGTTGCAGACTGAAGGACGTGCTAGAAATGTTCTGGAGCTTTTTGAGGAGTCGTTGCTTCTTGGCTGGGTTCCGAGCAAAATGCTCCGAGCCATTCAACTGATTGTCGAGACTGGCATGAACAAGGCTGACCCATGTTTTGAGAGTCCATGGATGACCAGACGGCTGCTTCCAGACATTCCATTTACCATTAGGACTAGCTGGTGTACCCAGCTCGTTCTCAACGACATGGAAGTCGGAGCAAAGAATGTTGAAAGTGGCGAAGTTGGGAACATCGCCAAGCTCTAGAATAGGAGGGAGATCCTTGGGCTCTACGCCTGGGGGAAGCCCCATGCGGATCTTGACACCGACGGCGAATCCCACCTTGGTTAGTGCCTGAACCCGAGGGTCTGTATGCGGGGTATCCCTTGGGATCTTGAAAGGATCAGCCCCTCCTGTTTTGGCAACAAGGTCTTCCAAGGTGACTGGGACCACTGCATTCGCATTTGAGGGGTTCTAGACCAGATTAGATGGCTTCATAGCCAGCAGCATACCCTCTAGGGATATCTGATTGCGAGACTGAGTAACATACCGAGAGGAAGCAAAAATAGTTACAAGGTAAAGTGTTGTTGTGCAGGTACAAGCACAGATCCGAATTTATACTAGCTTGGGTGGTTGAGATCACAAAGTCGTAGCCATACTTGGGGTTGGACAAGTTACAGCCAGGTCCCTGGTATAACGAGGATACGTCAACGATGTCCATGGCGTGGGCAGGAGTAAAAAGCTCAGACAGAAAAATGCTGTATAATAGTTGGGATTTGTGTTTTGGACATACGATGTGCTGACACAATTAGTGGAAAGCCAAGAGATTATAATTTAGAAGGATAACGGGACGTCAATTGAAAGTCCACCGAAGCTGAAAGCTGAAAGTCTTATTATCAGACCACATTCTGAGACAAACATACGCCACAAGTCTAGATTCCCCTAGCTTTATCTGCAAAGCTCGGTGTAAGAAGGCATGTTGTCGGTATGGCTTCAAGCTAAGTGTTATAAACAAAATCTATGGCGCTGACTATCGATATGCTAGAGACAAAGGTGACGAATTATGCCGAGCGACGCTTGCTGCTTTGGGATGTTGTCGCTTATCTTTTTATTTTACTGGAAGGATTCTTCAGTACTATTCCGTTTAGGTCGCGGTGGATTTTCTTACCATTATCGAAGGAGTCTGGACTTTTACTTTGCAGAAGTGGGTGGAGATAACTCAGTGCTGCATCTTCACATGTGGGACTGAACTGTATTAGTGGTGTTATTGCCATTGACGATGGTGGTGAAGCAGGAGCCTTCCGATAAGATATGTACAGCGGGGTACTATGTTCAGTTTTTCCAGTAGAATAGACGAAGATATCTTGGCGAAACAAGACAATACTTTTTTTGAGCCAATTGCTCTGGCTATCTCCAGTTCCATTACGTGGGTTTTGAATAGGTGAAGGAGTAAAAAAAAAATAACCGAGAAGGCATCATAGAAGGACTATGCATGCCTATACATTTCTTACGTCTTATTCCACGCATTGTATTGGTATCGGGTAGGCTCATCCTGGTTTGACATAAAGTCCGGACGGCATTAACACGGGATATCTGGGAAGCGAATTTGTCATCAAAGCTGACTCAGTTTCATTGGTTCAGGCTCAAGGTGTGGACTTACAAGCAGCCTCCACAGCCACAGTGGCTAGTGTTAGTGCCGAGAACTGACAAATGACGTCTTACTCAGCTAGGAAAAGTGTTCGGAACCTTCTCGATGCTTCGGGCAAGATCATGGCAATTCCATATGGTGAGTAACAGCTTGCGCAAGAACGCACTGCCTAAATCTTAATTGTAGAATATTGATGTATAAATGAATCACTTCTGACGTTCTTGGTAATTTTTTTCATCATCAGAATTCATTCTCTTCACTGCTCAATCAATCCAACCAAGCCCAGAAGCACAAATCGCCTCTGCTCAGCCAATCAAAAGCCTGAACCATCATATCAATCACCCTTCACAACTCACAAACAAAACACATCAACACAATGGCATTCTTCCTTCCCCAGACTTTCTACAACATCCAGGCTCCTCAGAACCCACTCTATCATCTCCTCCGGGAGCTTGATCAGTCCGTTCAGCAGCCCCAGCGACAGCGCCAGTGCCAGCCTCAACAAAAGAGCCGCGCTCAGGCTTCCTGCCCTGCCTATCGGGTGAATTCCCGCCCATGGGAGCCCCGCTTCGAGGCCCACGAGACTGAGGACTCCTTCATTCTTTATGGCGAGCTCCCCGGCATGAATAAGGAGCACGTCACTGTCGAGTTCCCTGAGCCTCGCAAGCTGGTCGTTAGCGGCAAGGTTGAGCGATTCACGGAGGAGCCCAAGGCAGTTGAAACAACCACTGAGGAGGCTGCTCCCGCCCCAGTCACCGAGTCAGACAATGAAGACACCCGAAGCAGAAGCTCTTACCAGGCCACTGTCGAGGATGATGTCGATGATGATGAGTTTGAGGTCTTGAGCCACGCATCAGAGAAGTCAAAGACTGCCAGCCAGCTGGAGCCTGAGACTCTCAGCGAGAAGGCACAGGAGAAGCAGCCCGAGCAGCCTGAAGAGCCAAGACGCTCTGGCTATAGCAAGGAGTTCTCACGCTACTTCACTTTCCCCACCTATATCAACCACGACGCGGTCACTGCCGACCTCAAGGATGGTCTTTTGACTATAGTCATTCCCAAGGCTACTCCCAAGTCCCAGCGCATTATCATCAATTAAATGGTCAACTGTCGGTTCATGGGTTTTATAGGATGGTTATGATATAGATAGATTAAGGGTATTTCATTTGTTCTGGTCTGGTTGCTAGCTAATTAATTTACCTGTTATTTCACTACTGATTGCCTGCTTGAATCTCAACTTGGTGAATAATTTGTCAGACTACTATGACATGACTATCTTAATTCCATGGTGGCTACCGGGATAGCAAAACTCAGTACCCTCCCCCAGATAATTGTTGATTGCCTCTCCTCCCGGATAATTAAACTGATAGCTGTCTTGTGGCTCTAGGCATCGGTTTCGACACATGGTGGCCTTTCGTTATCTTATAAACCTGTAGAAACAGAAACAAGCCCTAATCTATTGAATTCCGCTAAAGGTACGGATAAAGCTGTTAAAATTGAAATGGGTAAACGCTCAAAAGTCAATGAGTAAAGAGGAGGACGCCGAGTAAAGCCTCAAGAACCAAGCCAGATCGCGTCGGATCGACGATTTGAAGACAACGAATGATCTTTACATGCCATAGACCTGAAGAGTGCTATGAAACCCGATATATATAAGACAGAAAGAGAGCTGGGCCAAGACTGATAGCGGTGTAGCGGGATTTAGAGAGGGCTCATAGTCTATTACATATCAAAACTAAGGCTGAGGCCCCCAAACACCGCCCTGAAGAGGCCATGCCAAACAGTCGCCTCAACCATAGCAAGACCTGACCGCCTCCCCGCCACGACCTGTTGATAGGTCGGGGTTATCTTTCGAAGGAAATCCCGTTCTCTTTCCCTCAAGCCTCAAGTTTATTAGTGCTCACTTTGTTAAAGTAGTTATCCATAAAGTTCCTTACTCACAACAAAGGCCAGGTTCCGCCACTCGTTACGGAGCTCGGCTTCTGGCTAACTGAGAGGCAGTCCAGGGACAAGATTAGCATTCTTACTTGCGGCTTCCCTGGTGCGGTTTCTCCAGTAGGCAAGGTCTTTCTGGCGCTGTTGCCGCTCGGCTTCCAGTTGCTGCGAAAGGGACTCCCTTTTTGCAATGAGGTCGTTGATTAGCTCTTGTTGCTCTTTGAGAGTTATCGCTAAATCCTTCTGTCTGCAAGAGACGACCACATCACGGTACGCAGTAATGGCATAGGCTTCATGAGCTGGTAAAGCAGGATAGAGTTCCTTGAATTGAAGAGTAGGCCGCACTGCCTGTTGCACTACCGTACAAACTAACATAGTATCCACAGGCGCTACCCAATTTTATAAGTTTACATAGTATTACAAGTACAGCTCGGATTAGGGCTCTGCCCTCCTCTAATACATTGAGTTCACCTCGTTTGGTCTTTGAGAGAGCCTTATTTGCGCGCCGGTTCGCATTTGCTCCGCCCTGCAGGTTGACCGAGACATGCATATACGAGCTGCTAATCTATTATTAGTTGAAATACAATCGAGTGACAGCCTGATTTGTCGGATTACAAGGGTTAGTTTCACAGCCTGATTCTATACAATGTACTTACTTTACTGATGTCGCCAAACAGGATAATAATTAAATGCGCTAGAAAGAAGATGAGCCGGCATTAGTGTTTAGTAGAAGATCGAGATTTCCTCTATCTTAAAAATTTTCAATATCGTTAGACTACATACTAAGCCATTACAGTTGAAAATCACAAGTCTGAAGACGAATGACACGCCTGTAGCCCCCACGCGCCCGCCACTAAGCCGCCATCTAATATTCTCACCTTGGCATGCATGGAACTGTCACTGCTGACATCTAAGCTAATGCCAAAATCCTTGCAAGGGAGACGCAGGGTTGCTAAATAAGAAAAGGGTGTATACCGTGATGAGGCTTCTGGTCGCAATCCCCCGCCCGCCTGCCTAGCACTATATAAACAGCCTAACTACAAATAAGATAATATTAAGCGCCACTCCGATCGCTACCGGGGCTTTCCTGCTATGTTCCCTCAGAGCTTGCTTTACTCGCTATCGTATTGGAGCACCAGGTCGAACGCTCATGCTACCTACAGAGCTGCTTATAGCGTCTAGAACCTCCTCAGTGGACTTGATCTCACTTTTCAGCCGCTTCGTCTCCATTTTGCTAGCCGGCTTTGGCTTTTGTTGCTGGCCTAGTTTGTTCTGGAGGTTGCACAGCTTGATCTGGTAAGCATTGTGGTCTTCTCTCAGCTGTTCAACAAGGGTCATGCCCGTGATTTCGCCCACGATTTCTGTCCAAGACGAGGCGTATCACCAAAACCCGGCGTATCAACAACCACAGTTATACTGCACTTCTCATCCCCATGAAGGGTGATGTGAACAGCCTGGCACTTCTTTGTTCCTGTAAATGCAGTCAGGTTTGATACCAGGGACAGTGAAGTGAAGTAAGGGGTAGTGTGTAGCTGAATATAAGGAATGGCCTTCAGCAACAGATTCGCTTTTGAGCTGGTTCAAGAAGTAGCTTTTTCCAGCCCCGGTGACTCCCATGACTAGGATAACGCCATCGCTTTTGTTATCCATGGTGGGTTTGGCCATTTGAAAATATTGATTTAAATTATCAAGTTTTCTGTCGTAAGGCTGGCAGAAGACGATTTAAAATACGCAGGCCTCTATTTGAGCGCTGAACGAAATCAGGCTGCGGGTAAACTGGCTCCCTCTAAAAGCCAAGCCACCCACCACTGCCACCTTGGCAGACTTGTGCAATTTCAGGTGGGTGAGAAATATGCGGGTAAGGCAATGGTCCGGTGTGAGAGTCTGCAAGCCACGCAGCATCAGGCTACGTTCTGTCAATCCAGATTGGATGCAGAACTGAAACAAACCAGCCACGGCGGCTTGGCTACAGGTTTAGCTGAAGTAGGTTGAAATGGCCATTTCGCCAGCTAGGCTCGGCTTGGGCATTAAAAAGTCTCCCATCACCTCTTCTGGGATTGAATCTCTTTCGACTTTTGCGCTCCCTACGTATCCAGTCATGGAGCCTTTACAGCTGCGTGAATTAACTAGAAGGCCTTCTGGAATAAGCCAGCCTGATCAATACGAATCCCTTGAAGATGGCCTCGAAACTACTGGCGAAAACTCATCTCAAAGTCCAGAAGATGTTCCCGAGGCTCTAGTTGGTAAGTTACCCTTACCTATCGTTGCACCCTGTCAGCTAACCATGGATTCAGACACATTTCTTCCCATCACCGACGACGAAGCCCACCAGACAGCCCATCTCCCCAAACTCGACTACCGTCCTCGAGCTCTCAAGAATTGGTACCTGATTTGTTTGATGATCTGGCACCTTCTTTGTATCGGTACGCTTGCAGTCTTAGTCTACCTCGGACAAACCCAGCCGCCTTGGTTCCGGTTCAAGTCTGACTCGAGTCTATGGCTTTATATGCCAGGATTGGTCTCTGTCGTTACCAATATCCTGTGGACGAGTCTCGTGCAATGGTACAATCGTATCATTCCATACTTTAGAATGGCAAATATGCCAATTACAGGCTCCGTTGACGAAGTTGACAAACATCGTTTGATTGAATCATTAAATAACGTGCCTCTTGGCGGTTTCGGTATCTATCATATCCTACTACTACTGAGTACCAGAGACCCATTGACGGCCTTGGTGTCTCTTTCAACCCTCAGTGGTCTCACTCTCCTCCAGTTGAAGGCAGGCCTGTTTCAGCTTGAGAAAGATACCGAAGGCTGGCGTATCCGCGTATCAACTTTCTTCGGCTTTCTCGGTATAGGAACATACCTATTTCTATTTCTTATAACGGTTTGGATATTCTTCCACTTTCGCAAACGGAGTACAGGTCTCAAATGGGACCCTACTCCACTTGCCACACAAGTTGGTCTGTTACAAGGTTCCAATATTTTCAACAGCTTGGAACTATTAGACTTCTCTCGGCGTCGCACGTTCGGACATGGCGCGAACGAGTGGCCAGGGAGTCTAGTTCTTCGGCTCGGCTACTGGAAACATGAACAATCCAATCTTATCATTCATGGGGTAAGGTTTGTTTCTCAAAATGACAGTCTGGGGTCTGAAGTCAACTCTTTACAACAAGCCCAACGCCAACAACCCATTGTTTTAGGCTCTTCACTCTGGGATGAACAGTTCAAACCAGATGTGGACAGAATGTGGATTGACACAATTGCCGATTGGTGGCTGATCATGACCACGTCTCTCGGAATCATGGTCTTGGTCGCGGCAATATTTGCATTGGCGAGTGGCAGGGTTTTTCACCCTTTTAGACCTTATGCGATTGGCGACGCTTTCTTGGATACCTTGGGTCGATTCGTGGTTTTTGGTTTTCTGCCGTCCCTTCTATTTGAACTGTTCACCATCTCCTTCAGGGCGGCAGATACCTACAACCGCACCATGAAGCCTGTTCATAATATGACGACATCCCTTTCAGATGAAGAACAAAAGAGGATGTTTGGTTCAGCTCAAACAACCATAAAAGGCGCTACAGCTGCGGAGAGTATGCTTTTGGATTATATTTCCCCCAACGTCACGAGTATCATTCTGCAGGCTTTCCAACGAGGGGATTACAAGATCATTCTCGGATCATTACTCTCAACATTTAGGAGCTCTGTTTTTCTCATCACACCTCGTCTCTTCTTTTACAAAGAGGCTGGGCCTCATGAATTCGATGTTCAAGTTGACATGACGACTTTCTACATATTGTTCGTTACTTTGCTTCTGTTTTGCATCAGCAACTGGATTCTTCGACCTCAAGGCCCTGTTAGAACATGTCGGCCTCTATGGAATATCATCGACGTTGCTTCTCTCATTCGAAAAAGTCATATTCTGCAATGTCCTGAGTTCTGGTCAACAGACTGGTGCAATCGACAGGAGCACCAACAAGCTCAAGTAACTCTGGCTGATAGGATCTACCGATTCGGTATCTACCAGGGAACCGACCAGCTTTCGCATGTTGGTATCAGTTTACGTAATGTGCCGGAGTCATGGATGTCCGAGAATAACCGCATTGAGTGTCTTGAGTTATCAATGAAGCTGATCAAGTCGGGACTCACGTATGGCGCTTATGACAGTGTTTCTTCCTCTGCAGTCGATGAATTGATGAGGAACGGGCCTTCGACAAGTACAACTATCACTAGGGTCCGTACAAACCCATATCGCAGTTGGCGAAAGAGACTCAAGACAAGGGTTGTTTCTGTTGAACGAGTTTAATCAAAATGGAATTGAAGTATTACGCTTTTTAGCCTGTTGCTATACGTTGGTGCAATCTACTGTGTCAGAGGAACATTATATCATCTTAGACCACTAAAACTGTAATCAATGCTCACAGAAATTCCAACTTCCTCCACTATATTCTTGCTCCTGAATTGACGTCCTTTCATCCATTAACTGTAGGCTTAGCACCTTGGCTTCTTCCAGCCCCATAGGCCATTCCGCGTCGCTGGCCTTTTCATTGACGCTATCAGGCAAGGACTCGCCATTGTGTAAGCGATGCTGGTCCTACTAATTCTTCTGCTGTGGTGGCACGTTTGACGTGCTGATAATAGGTATAGCTGGATTAACTAAAAACAGTGCGAGAATCTTCCTGTGGCCTGGCTTTGTCCGGTCAACTAGCTTGAAAGGTGAGACACGATGTTGCATAAGGTTCGGGAAGAAAATCGCTCTTCTAGCCTTGGTGTGCACGGAGCTAATGTCTTGCTGTCGATCTCTATCTCTCTTGATTGCAAACGTTCGGTAAATCGGGCCATGTTCGTATTGGTTGTAGTTTATCTCGTCTGAAAGATCTTTAGTATTAGTACGGAAGCTGAGAGTACAGTCTGTAATATTCTCGCTATCGTAGTAGTATAGTGCTGTACTGACGATATGCTCGTTAAGCTGGCCTTCTGTATGCCATAAACCACCGTCGTAAGAAGGACTTTCTGGCGTCAGGTGAATATTGGCCAGCTTAACGATAACCTGGATCTGTTTCTTGTCCTTAAAAAAACCAGTGGTTTTGACATCGCCAGGCGTGATCTTGACATAACCAGCAGCGTTTGGGTCCGCATCAGGAACGTTGACGCGGTGTGTTGACTTAAACCATGCCTTGTCTAGTTTCCTCCGCTGTGATCCCTCAAAGTAGCCGTGCTCTGAATCAGAATCATCCTGTTCAGAGTCATCCTTGTCAGAGTCATCCTTGTCAGAGTCATCCTGGCCAGAGTCATCCTGGCCAGAGTCATCCTGGTTAAAGGAATTTCTGTCCCTTGATTCCTTACAAAACTCGGATATGTCAGACACGTCGTCGATGTCACTCAAAGACCAACGAGAGTCATCCTCATATTTCTTACCCCCAGGCTCATAAGGATGTCGAGGTGCCTCATTCTGGCCCAGAGGACGGTCCCACGGCTTGCAGCCGCATTTAACATTTTCTTCAGCCTGACAATCAAGTATTGCTTCTTCAGTCTGAAGTCGCTGGACAGCGAACTCATCCTGCCAGCGATAAAGTATGTCCCAAGCTGGCAAGGACTTCTTGATAAACCTCTCGATAATAGGGTATAAGTGTGCATGTTCTTCAGGATGCAGATTGTTGATATAACTCGCGACCTTAACCCCACCTGTTGCAGAATCCAGTATAACATCGCAAGGAAGCCACTGGAATCTTTCGGAAAAATCGCTGAAACTTTGTCCATGCAAGCCGTCAACGGTAGGCGTACGGATCATGACAGCTTGTCCCTCGGTAGTAAAAGCATCCTTCAAACCAATGACACGGTCCAAAAGGATTCTAGACCGGCCATACGTTAAAGGCCAGAGGGAGGGGTGAACGAGATCGAGGACTTTCCCATGACTCCCAGGGTGCCAGTCCTGTTTCTCGGGCGGTACATCCTCCAATACCTTGATCGCTTCTTGGAGGGACTTTGCTAGTTTAGCGGTTATGATGGTATCGGATTTAAGCACGGCGACGGAATAATCATAAACAGGAACAAGACCCGTTTTCTGATGTATGTCTGCTTTGATTTGTAGTTCTTGAATACACTAGGGACTATTGTCAATATCTCAAGATAGAAGAATCGCATTATTAACTTACAGCGTTAGCCATAGCGGAAGTAAAGTCAGCATATTGAAGGTAGGATTTCCAGTCCATAGCCAGAACTTCCTTTTTCCACTTAGTTGCGATTTCGTTACCGTTGATCTTCTCCCACCATCTTGGTTTATCAGACAATTCATCTATGAATTTCAGCATACAGCATTCCCGGATAAGAAGGACAACAGCGTTCCAGCCATCATCAATGTCATTAGGAAACAGTATGGGGAACCGGTCTTCCTCATCAGGCACGTGATCGAGAGGTAAACCAAAGCCTGGTTTGCGCACGAGTAACTCATCTTCCTGTATTGATCAATGTATAAGCAATTAAGAAGTCTTATCGAAGACGAAGTGTAACTTACCGTATAAGATTGCTCCAAGGTCTTGGAGGATTGCCCGCAGTGCGCAAATTTGGCGTGCTTAATGAGCAAAGCCAAAGTCTGTAAAGAAAACACGTTGAGATCAAGATCGTTTTCTTTGGTGATCCAATGTTTTGCTTCCAGGGGCGTTGGGTCATTTGCTCCCACCCATTGCCCGAAGCCTTTCCACTGCTCTTCGGTGAGGTTTCTGACGACATCGTTATCCCATAGGAGCTTCTCCTGAGCGGGTGTCAGAGCTGGGCCTTGAGGATAAGGTAGCATCGTTGTTGTGACAGAGTTAAGACTGCTGAAGATATCAGGAAGTATCAAGTCCTTTATGTTGCGATTTCTGATTTTATATTCTCTTGAAGTTTTTTTCTCTTTAGGCATCCATGAGCATGGACTCCACTAAACAAGACCAGTAGTGTTTTTTTAGCCTAGAACTTTACAGGCCAATTGAGAGACTAAGCTCTTGCTTGGTGCCTAGATGCTTAATTTTAGCCTTTTTAGGTAGTTTAAAGTTTAAATTGTTATGGAAGCAAGAGCACTGAACATTATAGCGAAACGAGGATGGTGCTGAAACAAGGCACTATGGGCTGTCGCTGCGCTAGTATTCTTTTTCACCTTTAACCACATAAATAATAAAACCTACTACGTTGATAAGATGGGCAAGAACTCCCGAAATTCTTTTTTCTACAGCCAAAATTACCGTGCCAGAGCTGTACCCGAAAAGTGTGCCTTTAAAATTGTATACAGTGCTGAGAATCCAGTCCCAAACAGATCGAACTCTGCCGTATTAAGCTTGGATCGGATTGGGTGTGATTTGGACAAGCCTATTGCCGAATGGCAACCAGTAGGGGATCCATCGGAGGGATGGAGAAAGCATATCGATCTTGAGCTTACTATGGGAATGCAAGGCGAACCGAAGTGGGAGGTTCGCGCTGGGTCTAATAAGCATGAATAGATACTCACATCGCGGGCCTCACACGTGAATACAAGTTTAATATCGAGTATACTAGTTAGTACAACCACATATCAACAGGACTCTCAGCCGGAACACCCTGCTGTCTTTTGACCTAGTAGATTAATTACCACTACTCCATAGGTGTTCGAGTTTGAACATGCGCCAATTGTTAGAGATCAAAGGAGCAAATTGTATTACAGGTGTTATTTAGTCGAGATTGACTAGAAGTGGCTCATCTGAGGGAAACTTCTTGCCACCCAAATTCAGGCTTTTCCAGCATCTCTCCGTTCATAGTCCCATAAACATAACCACCTCCAACAAACTCATATGAATCATTATGCGATATACTTGGCCGTAATACAACAGGCAATCTGCATCCCTTCAAGATCCAAAGAGAGTCACCAGGGCGGGTGATCTTTGGCAGCAGTGCAAAAAGACCCCTCCCAGTTTTATAGAAACCCAATCCTCTTACATTGTGGATACGATGGAACAGCTCCTGCAAAGCGGGCATTTCATCTTGGAATTCAGAAATGATCCTCTCCATAATGGTCTCTTCCTCGGTGGTCTTTCTTTCAGCCGCCTCTTCTCTTGCCGTGTTTCGCTCAGCATCTTGAGAGAAGGCCACGCGAGGCAGAGATAATCCTATACGCAGCATGTCCTTGAATTCTTCGTCATCGGGGCTCATGGTGTCTTGTTTGTTGTAATCCATCATCACCTTCAGGGCCGCTTCGCGGACAGGATCAGCAGTTAGAGGATATAGTGTATCCAAGTCACCGACCGACGATTCAGGCCCGACGAAAAAGTTGAAAGCTTGTTGAATCCAATGAGTCATCGTAACAAAGTTGAAAGGATCAGGAGCTCCATTAGGTGACTTGTCTGTAAGATCGTCGATATAATGGCCTTGGACAAAACACTGGTCACTATCATCTTTGCTGAAGTCTACAGACCACGTGCTTGCTGGTCCTCCTGCTGCATGGCATGAAGTACTTGCGGGACGTCCCATCCAGATATGCTTCAATGGTTTTGGTGCAGAAAGATCTCTTATCCAAGAAGGGTATTCTTGGATACGACCAGGTAGACCAGCGCAAAGTAGGAGCTCTCCGCCTGAATCGGTCTGCAATGCATATTTCCAGGATCTCATCGTTATGTCCCTCATTGAGCAAGTATAATCAGGCTGAAGACTGAGTGCTTTCTCTTTGTCATCCTCATCGATCATGCCGAGGATACCAAAATAACGGTCCCGGGGCACACTGCAGCCGTGGGAGCAAAAGAGCACCATGGTCATCGACAGGCTTGCTTGATTCCTCTCCACACCGCTAAGGAGTAGTTTGACAATGTGGTTGAACTCTCGGCCATGTTGCGTATTGAGATCGATGGATCGATATAAACGAACGAGACACATGGAGTTGTATGATGAGAAAACGCTCGTTATGTCCTCGTTGGTGTACTCGGCTTGATCCCACGGCCATTTAACTCCTTTATACCATAAAGTACCTGCCCAGAGCTGTCCCCAAGGGATTTGCCGACGCCCAACGATCATGACTACATCACGTCCAAGGACAAACTCTTGCACGACCCAAAGGCGGTGAAACCATGGCGTAGAGATGAATTCAAGATACCTCGCAGGCCATTCCTTTCCTTCGACATCTTCAATAGCATCTGCCTCCTCATCTGTTGGGTATAGGATACCCAAGAGCTTTGCGGTTGACTCTCCTGAGAGGGCCATGGAGTCCCCTTGACCTAAGACCAGTCCGCGACGGATGTTTCGTTTCCAATAGCGCTCTATGGCGTCGAGTATAAGTTTGAAGTTCTCTGTTTCTTGGCCAATATCGCACAGAACCCTTATGGCAGAGCTGTAAATGATGCCCATGAGAGACACTTGGACTTCTTTCTCTGCCATATCTAACTGGTTGATGCAAAGGCCATCAGCCCAGTAAAGGTGGGACTTTTTCTCGTCGCGAAGTCGGCGTAGAATAGAAGCGAGTGACGCTGTTATCGGAATGGATCCTTGGGCGGTGACAAAGGTGTCTGTGAAGGTTGACTGGCCCCAAACATAGGAGATTGCGTCAAAGCAAACGTATCTCTCTGGGTCTATCGGATCTGTTTGAGCGGCAGTGCCTGCTTTTTGTCGTGGAGGAAGCTCTTCCAAGCTTTTGACAATGAGCTCGCCATTGAGCTGATCTGCTTCTTGGCCAGGGTTGAGGTGCAGCAGTCTGATCTGTCCAGCGCCGAGTGGAACGTACTTGTAAGGCAGATCTTCGGAGTCATCCGCTGCATTCTTTGGACGTATAACGAAAAGACTTCTGCTCATTTTCACAGCAAGACGTACGAGACTTGATGTTCTCTAGTCTTGAGAGCCCCGATCGTATTGCTGACGGGCCCGCCTTGACCCCGCAGTCGGGGCCAAAGATCCTGCGTGACCAGCCCATAGCCAATTACGATTGCGTCTCATGATTTGACTCATTTGAGCGGATTGAGCCTCAAAGAACCATTGTCAATCTGATTCTTGGTCCGTTGCAAGCCCAGGAATTTAATTCACGTACCCTAGTAACTAAGAGTTCCTTACCATTGCTCGTGTAAGGAGGAGCTCGGGTATCTCGATTGCATTAAGACAAGGCTACTGTTTTAAGCACCTTAGTTTGAAATAAGAGTATAGTAGCCCGGAAAATGTCAAAATGGCACATAGTAATATTTGGAAACGATAAACACTCAGCGACTGGAAGAGAGATAATTATTGGAGCTTGACGAAAGGATAGGGCAGAGTCAAGAGGGATCAAAGCTAAAGGGCAGCACAGTACTGCTAATCAAGCTATGGTGGATCATTCTAACTGATGCTGATAGCCCATCGGAGCACGAATAAATGTCTCAACAGCCTTCGATGTTAGACCGCTTAATTCTATGCCCAACCATGGTGTATATGAGAAGACAAATCATCCGATAGTAAACAATACTTCCAAAACTGCACACTTTGTATTTCACATAACATGCTATGTACAGATATTGTCAATATGTGCATCAGAGAGAATAGTATTAACTGATAGCTTATATGTACAAAGAAAACAAACAGAAGATAGTACCAGCTATATGTCATGTTCTACACAACCTCCGTGTACTTCTCCCCACTTAAACTCAACACTTAGCAAGAAGCGCCAGAGGGAATACCCTTGCACTTGGTAGAAGTCTTTCCACCAGTGACCTTGTTGTTGGTCCAGGTCCAGTTCTTGCAGCTGGCGCAGAGGATGTAGACATCAGTTCCGCTGGACTTAACAGTTCCGGTGACCTTGTTGATGGTGACGTCGGTGATGGGGACACCAGAAGTGGGGGTTCCAGTAGGAGAGCCGTTCTCGTAATCCTGCTCAATGACGATACCGTACTTGGCGATGTTGGAGAGAGTGATAGTGTCGTACTTGACATCGGAAACGGAACCAGTAGCACCGGAAACGGTCTTGATGCGGACACCGTTGTCGGAGTTGGAGATGGCAGAGTTGAGGATACGAACCGTCTTGACGGTGTTGTCAGAGCGTCCGCCGACGGATCCGATGGAGAGACCGTGGCCACCGCTGCAGTTACCGCCGGTGAAGGTGATGTTGGTGCCAGAGTTGATGGCGAGACAGTCGTCCTGGTTCTTGACGACAGCTCCAGAGATGTATACGCCAGTAGAGGAGCCAACATCGAAAGCATCGGTGTTGTGTCCACCAAGAGAATCACCAGCAGAGTTATCCATGTGAACGCCATAGACGCCCAGGTTGGTGACGCTGTTGATGCTGAAAGCCTGGACAGGGGTGTTGAGAACGTTCAGGTTCTTGATGTTGGAGTTCTTGAGGGAGTGGGCGCTGAAGAACTTCGGCTTTGTCTTGCCGCCGTTGCTGCCCTTGCCATCCCACCATCTCTTACCATCGCAGTCGATGGAGTGTCCAGAAGCTCCCTCGATGAGCAGGTTGTTACCAGTGAAGGAGATGAGAGGGCCCTCCCATTCAGCATAGCCGAAAGTGGTCTTGCCCTGGAAGATGACGTGAGTGCCATCATTGAGCTTGGTCAAGTCGAGAGTGGTCTTGGCAGGAACGGCAATGTTGTTAAGGGTGATAGTAGAGCAGCCAGCCTTGTTCTTAATGGCAGTAGCGGCATCGGTGAAAGTGCAGCTAGCACGAGGCTCAAGAGCTGGGGCTGCAAGTACAGAGGCGACCAGGCCGCTGAGAAGGACAGTTGAAGAGAACATGGTAATGAATGTAATGTTTTAAAGAATGGAAGTTTTGAGAGAAAGTGTATATACGAAGTGAAGTATACTGCTGAATGGAATGCTGATGCCAAGAATAAGATAGTCGATGATGCCAAGAGCATGCGGCTCTCTTATATACCAAGTGCACTCCCTAACTATATCTGAAGCGCGCATTCGAAGCTTGAATCATGAGGTACCCGCGTATAGATGCCGTTCAGCCGTGACAATGCCCCGTGTTTACAACATCATCGGCCCTGCATCTTGATTAGGGATCGCGAGTTTGGTTCGGGAATTACAAGAGTGCTCCACATCGCCCCCAATTTACCGGGGTTAAGATTGAAACACTAACATCGACGCCACAAAAAGTTTAGTCAATTGGTGGACTGCATTTTTCCAGAGCAATCTGTCAGGCTGTCATGTTTCACCATCGAGTCTGGAATCCGGACCATCTCGGATGCCCGGCACATTCAACGTATTCCAGCTGTTTCTCAAACGACTTTTAAATAAGTAAAACTGCTGCATGATGCGTGACATCGTAAAGTGGGAGATGCATTTCAATTCCTCGATTGCACTAGCGAGTATAGCTTCCCCCAAAGCTTTCGGCAATAAGGCACGTCGGTGATTCTTTTCATTCGTGGGTGTATTTCCCCAGATTAGGTGATTGCATGAGCTGGCACGACCTTCTTCATTAGCAACGGAACGGCGAACTCTATTCTCTTTAGAATTTAACTTTGCTAAGTTCATTCAGTCGGCAAATGTATGATCACCCTTGCGTAGGGGATCCAAGCCACTCGGTAAAGTTAACGTTGATTTTTACCTCCTTTAAGTCTGGCACTAAATACTGTGCTAATTATCTTTTTCCTCTAGCTCCGATGTGTTAATTAGTGTGATTGGGGGCATTTTAATCTAAATGGGGGAATTAAGCGTCCTAAACTTTTTAGAACCTGTCTATCTTATTTCTATTGCTTACGTTTTGTAAATATATAACTAGCTTAAGTTAATAGCTAAGGTAAAAAAGACTTTATATAATAAGGTCTACTCTAAATAGAAGAGTTAGTATATTCTGTAATTACTCTTTAAATTATATCCAGTGTTACAATATGCCTTGTAGTTATATGGTATATAGGATATATACTTCATATACTCTAGAAACGCCCCAGGCCGAGATTTGAGGGGAGTTCGTAAGATGAGGCTTAGCAGGATATGGCGGTCTTCTGTGAATGGTTATAAGGACAATTGCAAATCTTTTTAACTGTATTGGGAAACACTTAGCAGGGCAGATTGCAGCAATCCCTACCCTGAGAACTGCTGACTTGATAAGAATGAGATCTTGAAGAATCGAGAATGAGTGAACTCAAAGTGGTCAAATCCGATGGCGATCGCATTGCCTCCCACGGTCATTTGAGTCAAGTAACTAAAAGACTCTGGAACGGCATTATGCTTACTCGTAGCTCCTCGTGCCTGTACGTACAAGCCGAGTACTTTACCAATGGCGATTTGTCGCATCGTTTTCAAGTATATGGAAACAAAACCCCTTACTCAGACCAAATCGAACCGCATAATCCAAGATCTCAAGGATGAGTTCGCACGCCATGCCTTACCATGTAACCCCATGTTTTGTGCTTTATCCCAGGAAAGAGCTGATCTGAGAGTAAAAGAAAAACTCAAGCCAGAAAAAGGGCCTTGGCTTCGATACTGTATTTGTGACACATGTTGACGGGAGATAAGTGTCGAGATCTGTGTTCAACACTGGGGCTGCCTGTAGTGAAGACTGCCTGTAGTGAAGGCTGCCAGCAGACGGCTTGCTCCTGTGATCCAGATGGACAAGAAAAAAGCCACGCTGATCTAACCATCTTTATTCGTGTACCAGAGAGGACACCGGACAAAAGAAACACCCTGAGTATTGCTATCTGTGTAAATGCGATACCATCTCTCAGCTGAAAAAGCCCGTCCCGTCGTCTATTTGCAATTGCGAAAAGGACGTTGGAGAAATCGGACGTGACAGTCTCAAAGGACTTACATATAGATACAGCACGGGAAAAGGGGGCGATAAGTATAGCGAGCCCTCCTTTGAATGACCGATTTGCTTATTTCCCTCCAGTGGACGCGAGGGAGCCAGGGCTGGGAACTACGTTGGCTGCAGCGTTTGTTCTAGCATGGTCAGGCTTGGCCCTCCCTACATTCATCCTTCTCGGTCTCAAGAAAACGCTAGGACCCTCTCATACCACTATCTCTCGACAGTCCCATTATCTCACACAGGGGACCGATGGAAACGCTTACTTACAGGTTCTTACTGCCTGATATTTTGGAACACCGGAGTTGATCTGCTAGGCAGGCGTAGGCGTCTCAATCGCCGATTATATTGGGGCCCACCATCGCGAGGACCCGACAGCACCCAGCTCGCTAATTAGATTCAGTCTTGATCTTTCCGCTCTTTATTCGCATGGGAAGCCTCACTCTTGAAGCTGCTCTCAACTACGCAACGACGATGCATGATTGTTGTGCATGGGGCGCTCTTATCCTATCCATGACACACCAAGCGATACATTCCTTAATCGACACCATCGCAACCAACGAAATCTTTAGCCCAGTATCTGGAAGCAAAGTTATTCATCTATTCCTGGCCATGTTGTAAGAAGTAGGTGCGTTGACTTCAGTCGTTTGGACGATAATGGGACTGCTATCAGAAACTAGAGAGACACAAGCGCGCGTTCCAAGACCTAGCAAGGACGAGATAACCCCTGACGACTTGATAAATAGCAATGCAAGTCGACACTCCGTAAGTAATAATACATGGATTCGCAGTAGGAGTGGCTGAACCAAGTCAGCGGATTCTCCGAAGTCTAGCGTGTGCTCTGGGGCTGGCGGCTACTCTTTTACGTCCGACATTAGGCGTTCACGTCTCGCATGCCCTTGCCGGTCAAGGCGTTGGAACCAGCGGTACGGTCAATTCAAGCTCAACCTAGAATTTTGACACCGGCATTTCTGAAGTTCAACACTGCTATTGATCTAAGCGATGTGCAAATTGAAAAACAACGAGCAGCAGCAAAACGTGTTAATCAAGTGTTATTGAGTTGTCTCTGGGTGGGTTTTTCATCCCGCCAAGTTACTTGAAAGCATTTGGGGTACCTCCGTTAGTTGTTTCCTGGGGCTATTCCAGACTAGGTCTGGCTGTGTGGGGCAGAGCGTACGCGATCCTCGGCAAATCCGCCTATGACAGCTACGTTGGCGTATGAGCCGCGTGGTGACATCAACGAAATCAGCAAAAGCTACACCTTAACAGGGCCGAAATCCATCACAAGATTACTGACAAGCGCGCGCGAACTGTTTAGTCAAGTAACTCAAGTTGGAGACCTGACAAATACGGTCTGATTTGCAGTGCGCTTACAAATGTCATGCAATTTACGCTTTACTCTCTTGGTTGTGTAGGATCTGCCATCATCTTAAATACCCAGTGATGATTTGTTCTGTGATACGTATATAAGGTGTTTATCACACACTACCCCAATATCTACTCAAGTCACAGACTGCCAAATATTCTTGTTTTTCAATACCTTCCAGAGCACCAGACTTACCCGCCATGTGGCCACGACTCTCGTACATCGTGTTGTTGTGCACGTCCTCTTTCAAAGGCATAATCGCAGCCGCAAAGCCTGTCGATAGCTGCTCGTCAACGACTGCACCTCGTGTTAATTTGGGCTATGCTAAATACGAAGGTGTAGCCCTTTCCAATGGTGTCAACCAGTTCCTGGGTATGCGGTATGTTGATACAACACTCTCACCTCGACATGCTGCTGATGTTAGCTCAGATATGCCGCCCCGCCCACGGGGTCACGCCGTTTCCGGTTGCCTGATCGACCCCTCAATGAAACGCATTTAGTCCAGGCTCACAAGGTGAGTTTTATCACTTACAATCTAGAACTATATCTAATCTTCAAATACTAGCACGGCGCTGTCTGTTATGGAGTTACCCCATCTGTTCCGACCCCCGACTTGGAGTTCTCAGAAGACTGCCTGTTCATCGACGTATACGCTCCAAAAAATGCGACCCTCAACAAAGATGGCGGTCTTCCAGTCATGTTGTGGATCCAAGGTGGTGGATTTGTCCAGAACATCAACGCAAACTACAATGGCTCCGGCCTCATCGAAGCAACCCAGGGAAACATGATCGTGGCCACCTTCAACTACCGTGTTGGACCGTACGGGTTCCTTGCCAACCATCAATTGAAAGAAGAAGGAAACCTGAACGTGGGGCTTCATGATCAGATGGCCGCTATCGAATGGGTTCATGAACATATCTCCAAATTCGGAGGCGATCCGGAAAAAGTGACTCTTTTCGGTACTTCAGTTGGCGGAGGCAGTGTCCTTCTACACTTACTGGCATACGGAGGCAAGTCTACAAATAGCACTAAGCAGTGGAGTGCAGGAATTGCCGAGTCTATGTATCTGCCCTCAGTCTACACTGTTGATGAGATGCAGTTCCATTACGATCACCTGCTCAAGGCTACGAACTGTAGCGACTTGGAATGTCTGCGTCAGTTGCCTACTGAACAGTTTCAAGCCAAGAATGTGGCTATCCCATTCCCAGGTCAACATGAGCCTGCGCTTTTTGGATATGGTCCGACCATCGATGGCAGCCTTCTCCCAGATCGGCCTTCCACTCTGCTTCAACAAGGACGGTTTGCGAAAGACAAACCAATGATCCTGGGGTCCTCCAACACAGAAGGAACGGTCTTTGCACCTCAGGCTAATACTACTGACGATGTGAACCAATTCCTAACGGCGCAACTCCCTGGTCTGACAACAACGGCCCTGAGTCGGCTAAACGACCTTTATTCAGATATACCAGCCACGTATCCCTATGTCAACGTCACGCAGGCTCCACTATACTACAGAGCGGCAGAAATGCTCGGCGATTCCTCCTTCCTTTGTCCGGCTTTCCACTTTGCGGCCGGTCTACATCATGCCGGTGTTCCAGTGTACTTATATCTTGATCGCATCTTTGATCCGGTCGAGGTCCAAGCTGGTTACATTGTGCCACATACTTTCGACACGCAGGCTGTCTGGGGACCCTCATTCGCCATAAACTACGCTGCTCTGCCGGGGGCCACGAGCTACGAGCCTGGTCAATCTAATGCTGCGATAGTCCCTGTAGTGCAGGCTTTTTGGACTAGTTTCGCTCGGTCTGCTGGCAATCCTAACATCTTAAGGGCTAATGGGACGCCATTTTGGAAGGAATCCATGGACGGTAGCTTTCTCAATATCGAGACGAACAATACTAGAATGGAACAAATAAGTAACTCATTATCTGAGAAATGTGCTTACTGGGCAGACCTTGCGGCGGAGATAAGACAATAGCTGTTTCTAAGGCTATAATTTCTTTATATAAATTAGTCTTTAGTACTGGTAACTATAGCGAATTGTTTAGCTAGAGTTGTTGGTCTTTATAGGTTATATAATGTGATCTGAATCTATTACCCCTGGCTACTTTGCTTTTCTACCTGTTAAATTATAACTATCATGGATAAGCTGCATCCAGTAAGGCTCACTATCCTTATAAAGGGCCTTAGAGCTCTAGACCAAACTAGTTACCTAAGTCTTGTAAATCGGGGTTGTACTGCTAATAAAAATCTTGATTCTTCCATTGCATTCCAGACATCCATGTAAGAACGGGTCTAGTTATAGAACTCGCTTCGTGGCTTGAGAATAAATGCTAAGTTAGAGTCTGGCGGGTGTGCTGGGTGGCGCGGGCCTGCTTGACACAGTACTCTATGTCTTTGAAGTGTCAGAATATGGTTTTATTCTTTGCTTACGGTTATGTTATGTAAACAAAAGAAGGTAGAGTCTGATTATATAAAAGCCACATACAATTTGCCAGTATATAAAAGACAATATCCAAGTTATGGAGATCTTGATTGGTATCCAGATGGGACCAGCATAGTTATACTTAGGGTCTATCTGGTCGAAGTGAAATTCTGTACTTCACCACCTCTGGATCCTCGTACTCCTCCATCCACCGAGGATCAAGAGTAATGCTCCATTGCCTCACATGGACCATGTCCTGGTTGTGGAGGTCTGCAAGCGACTCATGGAACTGAGTGTCCTCGTGTCTCTTTTCTGGAGTTGCCGTCCTTACCCACTTCTGCATATTATGTTCTTTCGCGACTTCATCATCAGCCCATATGCCAAGAGGGTCTTCGCTATATCCACCCATCTGGATCATTCTCTTGTTCTCAATGGAGAAGGCATTTGTGAATGTGAGCCACTTGTCGCGACGCGCATTTGCCCAGTAGTCAAGAAGGTCTTCTGGTGCTCGACCATTGATCACGGCACCGAGAGCGCGGCCGAGGGGGCCTGCGTCCAAGAGGCCTGTAGTTAATCCCAGTCCTCCAATAGGGTTGTTGCTCTAGGCTATTAGTCAGTAAATCAGATGAACTCGCGGGATACGGTTACAAAGGTCTCTGGGAATCAGTACGCACATGAGCTGCATCTCCCGCCAGCAAGACCCTCCCCTTCTTGAAAGTCGAGGCACATCTCTGATGAGGCTTGTACTTGTTTAGCTCCACGAGCTCGTATTCGACAGGCCAGACTGGAAAGATATGCTTGTAGTGCTCATCGATCTCGGCCCGAATCTCATCGTTTGTCATTCCCGCCCTAACACCAAAGGCACAACGCCAAAGGCCAGCGTCGTCTAAAATACACACGACGGACCAGTGAACAGGGTCCATGATAAAGTTGGCTGTAGAAAACCCATGCTTCATGAAATCGAAGCGTACGTTGGTTGCGACAAAGTCTTCCTTGGGCCAAGAGAAGCCGTCAAATGTGATGTCAGAGAGTCTCCGGACGGCTGATCCAGCGCCATCGGCCCCTACCAGCCAGCTGCAGGTGTATCTGATCTCAAGGTTTGTGTTAGTGTCTAAACCCACGACTTCGACTATATCCTGTCCCGCGTCGGGGTTAATTTCAGTGACCTTCTGGCAGAACTTAATCTCAGCATTGTATTTATTGAGGAGATGGTCGACCAAGATTTTGGCTAGCTTGGGTTGCGGGCAATTTAGTCCGGCAGGGAATCTATCGGCATCTTGAGTTTTGGTGATAGAAGCGACCTTCTCCTTGTTCTTCCAGAAAGTCATGACATCATTGAGAACAGACTCCTTTCGGACATCGTCGAGTGTTCCAGATTCGAGCAGTTCCGCCTGTGCACAAGGCTGATAAACAGCTGCGCGAGGAGACTGGTCGACTTCGTGGTTTCTCTCTAGAATCAGCACTGGCACATTGAGTTTAGCCAAATTGACTGCCGTGATTAAACCAACCGGACCTGCCCCAACAATGATGACCGGACGAGGTTCTGAGTTAGGGGAAGACATGATTTCGTTGATGATAAGCAAAAGTTGACGTTTTTGTAGGACGCAGATCCAATATTTTGGAAAAAAGATATTGTTGGCTGGTTATATAATAGGAATGCCTGTAGGAAAGGAAGCAAATCAAGCCTCTCCTCTTTGTCCCACATACGAGAACCTGTATTTTGGCAGATCCAGGGTATTTAGAAATGGTCTGCTGAGCTGACCCCACAAAGCGCCAAGACAGAGGTTGCGAGGGGTAAGTAGCATCAAGAGCTCAAGGCCCACCAAGTCCAGCATAGCACATGAGCAAGTGGAACCAGGTAAATATTTATTTATTTTTATATTTATATAACAGACACACTTTAGTCTTTGCCTTGTAGAGATGTTTTATTTTCACGCTACTTAGTCTTCCCCATCCAAAGTATTGAGGAAGCATCTTGTCTCTCCCAACCCATTAATCAACTACTGGTAAGAATTTATCCCTAGTTGGGGGGTCGTTGACCACCACCCCCTTGCTTGGCCGTTGTAAATTATGCTGTGCCAGCCTAAAATATATCATTGAGATGTCATAAGCTTTCACTATCAATTAACTTACTTTCTTCTTCAAGCTTATCTTACCTTACTCAAGATAAGACACTGCACAGTGACTAACTATTCTGGGATAGCTGCTGGAAAAGCGGGGTGCATGCAAGTCACGTCGGCTGCCAAGATTGGGGAACGAACATGCATTCATACTCATCAACATCCCTTATCTCACACCTAGTGAGCTCCCTACCTGACTCAATACGACCGTGAGTTACAGACCGAGTGGTTATGGAGCAACGAAGGCGCGTCTCCCGAGCGTAAGATTCCTAGACAAGCCCAGGAGGGATATACCAAATTCGTCTGATGTCGGATACGATAGGTGCGATGAATGTCGTCGATTGAAAGAGAAATGTGAAAGCGGCTTCCCGTGCCGCAGATGTTCTCATCTCCAACGGCAATGTAGATATACAGATCCGACCCCGAAACCGCGTGAGTTTCGGGCCTACGTTCCGAGGTGAGCAGCTTCATCGATTGTCCAGAGCATGTCTGACAGCTCGAAGAGAAAGCCGTCGGAGACCAGATACGAGCCAGCTGATTGAACGTTCAAAGCACATGGAGCGGATATTACGGCGCACCATGCCAGGAGTGTCGCTTGACACTGAGAACCTCTCCAACATAGCAGACAGACTTGAAGCCGAGCATCAGAGTCTCAATCCGGGCTTAGATGGCCCGAGGGACTTGGAAGGGTTGGGGGACAACTTGGAAGCATTGGAAATTGATGATGAGGCGTGCACGATGCAACCGGTTGGAGATACCGCAGCGTGTTGGTTGCCTCATACTTGACTTGCACCGAAGACGGACACTAAAGGATTACAGATTTCTCAGGAGAATTCTCTTATTGGAACTTCTCCATGCGCATCAAAAACCTCATCGAGAGCCAGATACAAGAGCCGGAGAGCCGACGGGTATATTATACTACCAACGGGTAATACCTATGATTTATACATCATTAACTAATAATGTGCAGGGGGCCAATAGTCAGAATGATGACTCGGATGGTTATCCACGGGCGCATCATCTACGTCCTGGGCGTAGTCACTTGTCCGAAGCCATATCATCGTTCCCTCCTGCCAGCATATCAAACTTCCTGGTGACAGTCTTTTTCAAGTTTGCTGAGAGCTATCTCTTCTTCGTTGAACAAAGCTGGGTTTTTGAGAAATTAGATCTGCTCTACAAGAGCCCTCAACGTCTGTCCCAACCTGGTAGTGAAGCGACGGTCAGCATCCTCCTGACCGTCCTTGCCATTGGAACACAATACGCTCATCTTGAACACACCGACGGTTCCAATAACACCTCAACGCCAGGCCTCTTGGAGGAAGAGATAGGCGCCATGTTTTACCAACAAGCAATTCGGCTGCTCCCCGAAATCATCGAGATCTCATCCCTCGAAAGTGTGCAGGCATGCCTGTTGTTTGGATACTATTCAGTGCCGATTGACGCTTCTGGCCTTGGTTTTATATACCTTAACCTGGCTACTAGGCTAGGGATGCAGAATGGCATGCATCGAAAATGCAGCAACAGCGCCTTTAACGCAAGCGTAATCGAGACTCGAAACCGCGTTTGGTGGACGATCTACGTGGTGGAAAGGTAAGCTATTCTCCCCTAGACTGCACTCCGCTGACCAGAGAGAAGAAAGATATCTATTTTCCACGGCCGGCCCATCTCGGTGTCTCGGTCAAATATCGATGCCACTCTACCAGTACATCAAGATGGTTTACAATCAGATGATGAGCGCAAACGAGCTTCTTTTTCAAGAGTTTCTGTACAGCTGATGTACTTTCTCGAAGACATGTATCACGAAATGTAAGCTGAGAGCAAGCCTCCGCGCATAAGACAAGATACGATTACCTATTAATGACACTTATACAGAAACATCCTGCGTAATTGTCGAAAGCGAGAGATAGTCACAATTGTATCGCGACTTGTGGCCAAAAAGGACAGCTTGACCACATGGTGGCAATCTCTCCCTCCGGATACAATCGGTGCGAATGAGCAACCAACAATGACACAGTCACGTTCAGTGATGCACCTAAGACTCGATTACTGCCTGGTGCGCATGTTTATTGGGAGACCGTTTCTATTGAAGAAAGATACAAAAGACTCTGCGACAAGTCCATCCGTCCCCGAAAACAGTCCTGGGACCAATGAAAGAGCTGCCTCGAAACTCGGGACTAGCCGGGAAGAGCTGATAAGCGACTGCATCAAAGCGGCAACAGAAGCCCTTGATATTTGTCAGCAGCTACGGTCGAGCGAGATGGGTCTTGCTCGGGCCTCGTATCCCGAATACAGTGCGTGTCGGGCATCGTTGCTGGTGCTGATTGCCTACTCGATCCGCAATCTCTCTGACCAGTTCCGCAAGTCGTTATGTGATGGATTGGATATGATAAGGGAGATGTCTGCTATCGGAGAGTCGGCACGTTCTGAAGTCTCCTTGATCGAGTCGCTTGAACGTGCTCTCGCTCGTCTGCACGCTGGGCCACGACCGAATGACGTGGGTAGCCGTAACCAAGCAGGTTCCGATTCGGCATACGAAGCATTCCGCAGCTGGGGAGCCACCTTGGCGGGCAAGAATGGTCTCGAAGCCGCTACAACAGCTGCTCCGAATGCCTCAGCTGATCAAGAGCAAACGGACTCCACGTCTGGTTGGCCCGTGGACTTCCAGGCCCTGTCCAGCATGGACTTTTTCAGTGCTTACGACCCTATGGCGGATCCTCTACTTCAACTGCCCTTCTTTGGGACGGAAAATCTCTCTCCGACTGATGGATGGCTTACCCAGTCCGAGACCGAGATACTTGGGCGATTCATTACAGGACCTCATGGAGGAAACTAGGCAGGGCAAGCTGATTATATTAAAACAAGGCCAATTTAGCTTATTTGAAACAGACAAGAACTAAAGCGATGCTTTTACGATCCCCTTTGCCATCTCCGGTAGTGTATCAGCCATAACCTCCATCTGGGTGTCGAAGATGTCTGAGCAGGGATCCTGTTCATAGATGGTGCAATAAGCACCCCGGAAGCCAACCTTGACTGCAGCAGACACGTCCCACATGTGAGCAGCAGCAAACCACTTGACATCATCCGGTGCGAATCGAGCTAGGGTTGGCTTGTACGCAGCCAACGCGGGCTTGGCCACGCCTTGTCCATCGCAGCTGATGAGGTTCTCGAGCGGCATGTCAACGCCAGCGCGCTCAAAGTATCCACCCACACGCTTGACATCACCTGTTGTCAAACACCACACTGTGAAACCGGCGTCTCTCAATATTTGAAAGCACTCCTTAGCTCCCGGCCGCAACTCGAGGTCCGAATAAGCCAGGACACAGGCATCCCTTTCAGCGTCTGTGACGAGTTCTCGTGGTGCCGCAACACCAACCATGAACAGCGTGCGGAAGAACAAGGTGCGCAAGACTTCCTTGTAGGGACGATGGCGCTCAGAGACGGAGAGAAAGGTGAACTCCAGCTCGGCAGCCGTCATCCAAGTGTAGCCGAATGCATTGGCTGTAATGTGCTTGGTGGCTAGCTTCTCGCCGATGACACGGTCGATGCCTTTGTAGAAGGCATCGAAAGAGACGCAGGTGCCGACTACGTCGAAAACGACATGCTTTTGATTGGCCATGATGGGGACTTGATGCCAACCTTGGTTGTAATCCTTGAAGATAGACGAGAGCGGGGGAAGAGGGGCAAAGAGAGTTTGGCGAAACAAGATAAGATGCGGATAGGAAGGGCAAGATGACCTGAGGTTACGTAGTAGACAATTATGAATTATCTCAAGAGGAGACGAATTGCAGCATCATTAACAACGTGAAGTGGTCTCTTTTATCCAATGATGACAGTGACACCGGTACTCTGTACCATACCAGTACTCCACTGCAACCGGGGGTTATCACATTTTATCTGGATCTAGCCTGATAGAGTAGGACCGGACCGGCCAGACATGATTGGCTACTCTATCTTGACGCTATCAGTCATCAGTATCGGGGGATCCACATTTGGTTCTTGGTCCTCGTTGCTAGCGGCTCTTAAAGTAGTCTAGTGGCACTCCTTATCTTGAGATGTCAAGCGATAAGAGCATGCCGTTGCCACCGTTCCGGTCTGGATCCTTCTCCCATGACTTATCTATAGAAAACACATGTTTTATACATATCTATATTTTAAACTAGTAAACACTAAGTGAATTAATCAAGATAGATAAAGGAAGTTTTATAATCCCTCTCTAAAGATTCAGTCCTAATAGAGCATAGCCAGATTACATTCGAGGCCTGTATGTACTGTGGTGCGGAGTAGCTGCAGCCAAGCTACTTAGCCGGCTGACTGGCACGCGAGAATCTACAGCACAGTCTCGGCGTTTTCCACATGTCCCACTTCCCCACAAAGTGTAGATTTATTTCAGAATGACCGACTGATCATTCTCCGCCTGTGTTGCGCCGCATCGATGGGTTTCGCTGTCTTTTACTTAACCGTATTCTTAGTATTATAGAGAATGCAATTTACAAGTCTTATACATACATGTTACACGAAATCCCACAAGGACAATCTTGAAATGTAGCTCATGAGTTATAGGGTAGGTCATAAACACGTTGTAATAATAATAAATAATAATTACACTACGTACATCAGATCTCCACGCGTCTTCAGCCAAATACAGCAGAAACCCCGCCAAGCTATCCCGCTATTCCCAAACGCTCAAGACCACAAAAAGTTCAGTTTTGCTAGTCCTCGCTTGGGCTTTGGCTCCACCCTTGGCTCATTCTGGTAACGATCGATCAAATGACGAAGCTGAACATCTTCCAATGGAATGATCTTGGTCTTGAACCAGAGCTTATAGCCGAAATACGTAATGAGTACGAAGGGCAAATTGAAGTAGTTTGAAATAAACGTCTCGATCTCCCAATGCCCATGGAGAAAGGTCGTATAGCCACCAGTGAAGAATAGCAGAACAAACAAGACAAGAGAAGCGTAGGTTGTATAAGGCTGGAAAGGAGCGGCCCAAGGGAGCTCCTTTTGACGATCGATTCCTTGCTTGTTGCAGGCGTGGACGAAGCGTAGATAGACGATACAAATGGTGATCCAGTTGACTAGGGTAGAGATGGAGACGAGATCCTGCAGCCAGGTGAAGACTGTGCTAGCCGAGTCGGACAGGGTCATGTATCCCAGGGCCATGAACAGCCCATAGAGGGAGACAGCGACATAGGGGATACCGAACCTGTTGATGCGCAGGAAAATGGACGGAGCGTGGCCTTGAGCTGCCATTCCGTACAGAATTCTAGAACCGCCGAGCATGTTCGAGTTACCCGCTGACCAAGCCGAAGTGAGCACGACAGCGTTGACGATGGACGGGATAGCCTTGATGCCTGCGTTTTGAGCTGCGATGACAAATGGAGACATGGAAGCGTCACCCGTCCATGGTACCAGTTTCTTGTCGGTGGACGGGACGACCAAGCCGATCATGAAGATGGTCACAACGTAGAATAGGCCGATACGGATAAAGATACGTCGGGCAGCCATGGGGATAGACCGACGAGGGTCCCTGGTCTCAGCAGCCGCCAGTGTGATGTTCTCTATGCCCGAGTAGGCGTAAAGTGCATTGTTCAGCGTCTTCCAGAAGCCCAAGAACCGACCAAGAGACCCAGCAATGCCGAGGTACTGAACCATGGGCCCGTAGGGACTGTTCCAGTACTCGAACCCGATGGCCTCGCCTTTAGGGCCACCACCGCAGGTGATGACCAGAGCCATGATGTTGACACCAACAATGAGCATGATCTTGATCATGGAGAAGCCGAACTCGAGCTCGCCGTAGACGCGCACAGCCAGCAGCGAACTGACAATCATGGGAATACCGAGTACGGTGATCCAGATGGCGCTATTGATGGTGACCCAGTATTCGATGATGACGGCCGCCGCGACGATCTCGGATGGGATGGAGACCGTGTACGAGTAGACTTGATTCCATCCGTTGGCAAATGCAAGAGCAGGATCGCAGAAGAGCTCAGCGTAACGAATAACTCCACCACTGAGGGGCGCCAGGGCACCCATCTCGCCAACGCCGCAGACAACACTCGAAACAGCCAAGCCAATGATCAGGTATGCCAGGAAGGCACCGAGTGGACCAGCATAGGCTATGGCTCGCCCAGAGCTCAGGAACAAGCCAGTGCCAATTGTGCCCGCCAGGGCAATCATCTGGATGTGTCGTTGATGAAGCCCTTGCCTGAGCTCTTGAGACTCAATGACCGTCCCAGCCATATTCTCGACATCGCTGTCCCGCCGCGTATCGGTTACAGGATCGCCGAGTTTCTTTTCCGAAGGCATAACGTCGACTTTCAGAAGTTGGGGCGAAGTGTTGTGAGTTGACATTTGGCTGTTGCCAAGACGGAAAGGGGTTGGATTGGGAGTCGGGACTACTGCAGAAGCAACCAAAGCAGAGTTGAGGAAACTGAGACAACTCGAGATTGTTTCTCTGGTTGGAGAGATGAATGGATGATCTCAAGTATTTGTTTCCCCGTATTACGAAACGTTTTTATGTCTGCCACAATTGGCCACGGCTTATCAGTAGCTAGGCCCAGCAGGCTAGTACCCTAGGCAAGTCTGGGGAAGTTCTGGCTAGGGCGATAGCTGCAGATCAGACCGGGGTCGACCGGCTATGGAGATATGAGAAGCGCAATGAGATCAGATTGGCTGTCTTTGACTCTTTGGAAGTGTATGGCCCTGCAATTCTCTATGCTATGCTATGGTACTCCCACCGTGGTGAGCGATATAGCGTTAGCGGCATTGTCCACCGGAGCCGGAGCGACTTGTCCAGATTGGGTAATGCCGGTCCGGTGGACCCCGACTCCGGTCTATCTAACTATATACAACCAGTCTGACAAATCCGAGCGAACGCGATAGCACAAGCCAACAAGTAAAGTTCAGCTAAACTAAAACGGTGTATGCCGTCAGATAACCTCCATACATAACACACTTGAGATACTGAACCTGATCCTGTAAGCAAACTTTCATCACATCATAGCGCAATCATGGCCATCTCAAACGGCAACACATCTCGCACCGCCGGTACATCCAAGTGCATGCCCGCGCCGGACCCCGCGCCATGCTTCTGGCAACAAGACCTGCCACAGGATTTGACTGAGCTGCGTGACCACCGCTCTTCAGAGCAGCTCCTTGACTACAGCGACATCGTCATCATCGGCGCTGGATTCGCAGGCCTCAGCACAGCGCACCACCTCGTCCGCGATGCTGGCACAACGTCTATCTGCATCCTCGAGGCCAGGGGCATCTGCTCTGGTGCCACTGGCCGCAACGGCGGACACTGTAGGCCAGACCTCTACGGCCATATTCCCACCTACATAGATCGAGCCGGCGAGCGCGCTGGTGCCGAGATTGCCGAGTTTGAGATTGCTAATCTGCGTGCCATTAAGAAGATCATTGATGAAGAGAAGATCGACTGCGACTTCACTCTTACGAGATCTATTGATGTCTGGTGCAATGAGGACTCAGCCAAGAAAGCAGAGGCCGTCTACCAGTCAATGGTCTCTCACAACTTTGAGTATATGGATGATGTTGTGTTTTATACAGGCGACAAAGTCGAAGGTGTAAGTAGCCCAAACGCCCAAATTGCTTTGTGTGCGGCACAAGGCCGTTACTAGAGTTATATACTGACTGACCCATCTATACAACAGATCTGCGGTGTCAAAGGCGCTGTTGCATGTGCAAGCTTCACGGCTGGGACCATGTGGCCCTTCAAATTCTTGATGCATCTCACAAGAAAACTCGTCGCCGCAGGCGTCAACGTCCAGGCTCATACACCCGTCACTTCCGTGACCTCAGATCCCTCGGGTGACGGTTCTTTTATCATCAAGACGCCGCGTGGCAAGATGCGAGCAGGGAAGGTGATCCACGCCAACAACGCCTATGTTTCAGCGCTTCTCCCAGAATACAGCAAAAACATCATCCCCTGTAAGGGCATCTGCTGTCGTATAACCGTCCCAGAGGGAACTACAGCGCCGCTATTGAACAACTCATACATCAACCGCACCAAGGATAACACACTATCATATTTTATCCCTCGACACGATGGTAGCATCATCGTAGGTGGTGCTTCATCCGTGTTCCGGCCATTCAAGGAACAGTGGTATGATAATGTGGACGACAGTGTCCTCATCGACTCTGCAAAGGACTACTATGAGGACTACATGCAGCAAACCTACCGTGGCTGGGAGGAAACAGGGGCCAAAGTGAGCAACATTTGGACCGGCGTCATGGGTTACTCCTATGACTCAAATCCACACATCGGTAAAGTTCCCAGCAAGGATGGGCAATTCATCGTAGCTGGCTTCAATGGACACGGCATGCCTGTCATTTGGTTGGCAGCCAAGGAGCTGGCTCGGATGGTATCCCAGGGCACTCAAATCGAGGAGACGAAACTGCCTCGCCTGTTCCAGACAAGCCAGTTCCGCATTGACCGGGCACAGAGCGGTAAGGAGGAGGATGGTGATATCATAGGCACTGGTAATTTTAGTACTACGAAACCATAGTACGATAACATTAATAAGATCATAACTGCGCTCTATTAGTGTCCTTCGTGAACGTATTAATACTTGAGATCCCGACTTGGTGTGTTTCCTTAGATACAGTCGCTGAGACAACGTCACGGTGATGATAGGCCGAGTTTGAGGTCACCAGAGTGGTTCCACTGTCACAGATTCTTATTAGGTATGCATAGACTCCCACCACATAAAAAGATCTGGAGCCAAGTCTAAATCAAGGAGAGCATTCCAATCACTTATTCCCTCAACCGCCACATCATTAAATGTGTATGGATAGACATCTTTCTCGATGCCGCCCATTATCTGGTTTTCAGTACCGCTACCATCCTCACCAGATGTTGCTCTTGATGCTACATTGAGGCTGCTCGACGCTGCGGGAACAGCTATCTGTACCATAATGCCCAGAAATTTGGCGAATTGGACTGCCATATGCGAATCATCTGGGGAGCCATTGTGGACTACATTGATGACGCGGTGTAGAAGATGGATGTTTGGGTGTGCCCGACTTAGATCCTTGGTTTTTGTTAGAGTTGCCTAGTGTGTTATGCTTGTTAGCGGTTTGCAGGGATTTCCTTTGTGTGAATATGCAATATACCTTGAGCAGATGAAGGCTTGCAGCGACGATGAACAGCCAGCATCGAACTGGCAGGTATTTGATGAGCCCCAAAGGCTTCAGAGCATCGACGACTATCGATAAAAGTGCATGGCTAGCCTGGGTTGCGTAATTCTCAAACTCAGACAAGGTTTGAAGCGTTTCTTGAGGCAGGGAGGCGGAACCAGTTTGAATGGCTTGAGCTGCTGGAGCGAAGCAGAACAAGCTTATGTAGTAAAACTCAATGACAAGACATGCGTTCAATAAAGAATTGATATCTGGGAACTGTAAGCTTGGACATAATTATTTGTTCCTGGAACCAACCATCTTGATGATAGTACTGCCGTTTCCAGCGCTGCAGAGCCCTTCGTAGTCGTTCCAAGTGCGGGACAAGATCTAGATCAGAAAAAGACCCGTCTCGGGATTTCAATGAGAGCAAGAATTCCCTCCCCTTTCGAGTCTCTATTGACAGTTCAAAATAGCCTTCCCAGAGATGGCTGTCGGGTAAAGACTCGGTGAACGTCGTTGCAAATCGGTCTTTGACTATTTGTCTCGACTTCTCAGGCAACAAGGGTTCTAGACCTAGACGAGTCGAGAGAACTTCATCTGCGAAGTAAATGAACACACAGAGAAGGCCATTCCATTCTTTTCTCACGGCGTCCATACTGGAAGGGGCAGATCTGGAGCTGGAAGATTCGTTTTGGAAACAACAGCCTTCATGTGCCAAAGCAATAGCATTTGAAAGAAGAGTCCTATGTCAGTGTCATGAGTATAATCTTTCAAGTTAGATAAGCCAATCAGGAATGTCATATACTTACCATGACATCTTGTTACTTCGATATGCCGGAGATATAATATTCAGCCTTTCCATGAGTGATACCATCCCATATCGTCGCTGTCCAGTAAGTGAGTCTATATTGTTGGATGAAGGCTTGAACCCATGGCTATCGGCATGATCCTGAACTTCGTCTTCTCCTTCTGTGAAGTTAGACGGGTTGTTAATGGCCTTCACATGCCAGTCGATCAGAAGTAGCATCGACGCTATTGCTCCAAGAGAACGCGTTGTCGTAGATCCCCACATGACAGACTGAAGGGATCGCTGCAGGATCCTCCACGCTTGCCAGTGTATACGCTCAGACCTAATCTCGCCATGCCCTCCAGGCAGTGGAAAGTACCTCGAGGAGAGCGTCACGAGACACACTACCAAAAGAGGCTCCTCAGCAATAAGCTGACCATAAGTGGCCCGATCGCGGTAGTAAGACGGCACAACTGGCTTTAGAGGCCATAACTGCTCGAAGAAGAATCCTAGGTAGTCCATCACTTCTTGTTGCGATACAATCCCCTTTCTGATCAGGGAGAAGGTTTTCCATGCTCTGTCCTGACCGAGGGCTGTATCTGATATACCAGTCGGAGAAGTAGTTGAAGGAACTTGGCTTTCGCGGCTCGGTGTAGCAGAAGGGTTGTTGTAGGCGCGGGTGCCGCTTGCAGCGAATGTGAGAAGGTCAAGGGCATCTGATGCATTATTTATGTGTGTAGAAATAATTCTTTCTCTTGCATCGAGTGCGCTTGGCGACGTCGGACCTTGCGAACAGTCGGTGACGGGCAAGTCATTGACGTATTCCGTTTCATGAAGATGAGGAACTGGAACATCTCGAGGCGCCAGTGGTATCAAAGCTGGGATGCTGATATCGGTGCCCGTGTGGCTGTGATTGGACACTGACTCAGTGTCTTCGGCAGCAAGCGACAGTGTTCGTTTGGTGCTTCGTGATGCTCTGAACTCACAGGGCTGATTGTCCGCTGAGCATCTCTGACACGGCCGCTTCCGGTCTGATGCTGGCTCGCAGCGAGTCTTGCGCCTACGACAACGTTCGCAAGACAAGTACGTGCGGCGCCTTTTAGATTCAGGGGGCGAGCTTGCCTGGTTGATGGGTACGAAGTCAAGCTGCACGCCCTGCAAACCGTCATTGCCGGTGCGATCCGTCATTTTGGGGCTATCCGAGCCTGTCACTGCAACTTTCCGGGCTGTAAACAATTTCGTGACTGACTGCCGCTGGAAAGACGAATACCTTGGGGTTCGGCTAGTGGTAGACAGGGGAGGATCCTCAGCGTTCGGATGCAATTCCTGGTTCCGGCCTTTCTGAATATCCGGGGGAGGCTTGGCTTGTCCCGAGTCGGTTTGATGAACCCCAACCCCGCACGCGCCTTGTGATGTTCCCTGTAGCTCCGTAGCTCGCCCTGAGCTAGCCCTAATCAGGCCCGCAATTCAGTGTGGGCTACTAATATTGGAGAAAAAGAGAAAAGAAAACCGGGTTGTCATTCATTACCTGTGTTCGCAGCCTGAAGCTTTACTTTACAGTCGGTAGTCAACTACATAGCCTTCTGTAGAATACTCTAGTTTACTTTTACCTCTTCTCTTAGCCATTACATGCGTTTTTGCTCAGGACGAGCTCAACAAAATCTATGGTGCTGTAGTTGATTAGTTCTGTGATAAACCTTCCCTTTTAGATTGAAGATTTTTATTATTCGTGTACTTATGTCTACATTTCTCTGCCAGTTCTAATGTGTGTTTTCTCATTTCTTAGCACTTGGACATGATTAGGTAGGTAGAGACCTCGGATTGTAACGTATTGACTTTGTTGATCTTTTCATGAGTCAAACACCTTACCCGGATTCAATAGCCAACTAAACGAGAGACTTAGCAAGTAGGTACTCACAATGTTCGTTATGCAATGTACTTACTGGGGATCCAGGGTGTCTTTGATAGCTTTCATGATACCTATAGTGGCTGGACCAAGCTCTTTCTGCAAGCAATGCTTATGTCTGTTAGCTGGGATAAGGTAATTCGAGACAAGAAAATAAGTACCTTCTTTCCTAATCCAATCCCATGCTCGCCTGATACTGTACCCTCCATCTCTAGTGCTCTCACCATCATTCCATCCACGCAATCCGATACAGCTTGGCGTTCTGGCTTATTATCCGGGTTGTACATGACGAGCTGATGAAAGTTGCCATCACCGACATGTCCCATAACACTGTTGAAGAGTCCTAGTTGGCTGGCCTTTTGCTTTGATATTTCTGTGGTTCATTGTGTCAGCCCAACAACCAATATCAAAGGCACGGCGCTACTTACCAATTAGCTCGGCCATTCGAGACAGAGGTACGGCAACATCTGTGGACCAGAGCTGGGTGCCCTCTGGCCGGACGGCGAGGCTAGCCCACAAGGCTTGTTTTCTGGCAGACCAAAGGGATTGCATCTCATCCTCTGTTTTGGCAAACTCGAAAGAACGGCAGCTATTGGACTTGGTAATCTCTTTGGCCTGTTTTATGCTGTCTTGAACCGCGTTCTGTGAGCCTGAGAATCTGCATTTTGGTGAGTATCTGGACGTATTATTGGACGACTAGCAGCCGTGGGCTACTTACTTGAGGAAAAGTGTAGGATGTTCATCCCATACTCTTCCGCCTGCTCCACCGCTCTGGTTAATGACCTTCATCTGAACATCATCCATCATTTCCAAGGCAGCGAGAGGAATCCCCCGTCGCATCATCTTGAAGGCCGCGTCCGCCGCCTCCTTAACGGTTGAGAAGGTGGCTGTTGCAACAGAGAAGTTCTCCGGGATTATAGCTAGCTTCAACGTTGCTTCAGTGATTATGCCCAATGTCCCCTCAGACCCGGTAAAAAGAGCCGTGAGGTTATATCCAGCTGATGTCTTTCGAGGACGGTGACGGGTTTTGATAACAGATCCATCTGAGAGTACTACTGTGAGGTTAATAACATAATCCTTCATGGTTCCATATCTCATGGCATTGGTACCACTACAGTTGGTAGCTATCATGCCACCAATCAATGCAGTAGGGCTAGGATCAAGTGGTAGGAAGAGACCAGTATGCTTGATTTCTTCATTCATATTAGTCCAATTGACACCGGCCTGGACCACGATATCCATATCCTCAGGATGAAACGCCACGATTTTATCCATGCCAGATAGATCTAGACATACCCCAGAATGAGGAGAGCTGAAATTGCCTTCGACGCTGGATCCAGCCCCGTATGGAGTCATCGGTACCTTATACTTGGTGCAAATACGCGCGATGCTCGAGACCTCTTCTGTCGTCTGTGGCCGCACAATAGCCACTGGTCGTACGTCAGTATTTGACGTAGACCACTCTGAATAGCCATGCTCATCGATGTCATCCAAGTCTACGCTTACGATGTCTTCACCGAGTAATCGGCGTATCTCATCGACAGCCTGGATAGTCAGCAACCTGTGTTTAGTAACATTCGGAACTCGGAATCAGCTTACCTTTAACATAGTTACTCTATCCGCATATACAGCTTTTACCGGAATAAGTGGCGTGCTGCTTTCCGTCCACCTGGGAGTGGTGCCCTCTGCTGGCGCTCGGAATAGATCAATGCCTACCGATGGTGCGAGAGCCATGCAACTCACTGCAGCTCCCAGTCCCAGCAGAAAGTACCCTATTGGATGTTGTCCCTGCCGACTGGACCGTGCGTTGGAAGAAGCATATCTTGTGAAAGAAAGACGTTGATGGCTAGCGGTGCATTTACTTGACAGAGCCAATAAGGATGGCCGGGATAAGCTCGAAGAAATTGTCGAAATGATAGCCATCTTTGATCTTGAAATGTGTTTGATCGATGAAAGCGATTTACAAGCGCACGGTTGATGTTGGTAAGGAAAGCTTTCCGTAAGATAAGTACAACGGTATCTTTTCCGCGTCCTTTTCCAGGGCAACGTTCAAGTGATACGACCTTCACTTCATTGCTCAAGGTCGGGGAACACTGGCCGAGGTCAGTGGTAAGCAGCGGTCTCGGATATTCCTAGAACAGACTAGCCACCTCAATATCCGACCGGCTCGGATCACGGTGGAGTCTCTGGACTGTACACCGCGGTAGTATTCCAGGGCCGGATTGGTGTAATTCGACCCGCCGGATTGGCGGGTTTATAGCGGTGTGTGGGGTAACGTAGTGCGCTACAGGGGCATGTTCAGTTGAAGTTTGATCGCATCTGGGGTAAATAATCTGGGGTTGGTGCAGTCGAGGCATTCACCATTAATTACTTAAACCCGCAACATCAGTCCCTCTTTCATTATCCTTGCTTCTTCCATACTCTTCAAGCTCCTGAAATTGTCCATTACCTATGCCACCTTCGATCGCAACCATGACACGTCAAGAACAAGAAGCAAGCTCCAAGGCCAGCGTTCATAGCAAAGCTTCTGCCATTAATCTTGAGACTGTTTCAAGTTCCGTAATTGGAGCCAGTGTCGAGCTTGATGAAGAGACGAACAAAAAGTTGCTTCGAAAGATCGACCGAAAGCTGATGCCTGTGGCAAGTCAACTCAGGATCTCTAACTGGAGCTGACACTAACTTCAAAAGCTCTGTTTTACCTACGCCCTCCAATACTACGACAAGGCTATCCTCAGCCAGGCCGCCATCTTCGGCTTGCGAGACGACCTGAAACTCACCACTGGCATTAGGTACTCCTGGGTATCTCTTATCTTCTACTTCGGATATATCGCTGGTACTTATCCCGCCTCATTTCTTGCTCAGCGATACCCGATTCGAATCGTCTGCACCACCATCTGCATTCTATGGTCTTTTGTCATACTGTGCACACCGGCATGCACTTCTTATACCGGAATCCTGATCAATCGCTTTATGCTCGGTCTTATCGAGGCAGGTGTCTCGCCTATCTTCATGCTCGTTGTAGGCCTCTGGTACACCCACTCGGAGCAGGTCGCACGATCAAGTTGGTGGTATTCCTGCAGCGGAGGATCTTTGCTTATCTCACCCTTGATCAATTACGGACTTGGCCATATCAAGGGAGGCGCCCTCAACTCGTGGCAGTGGATGTACATCATCGCCGGGCTTGCTACTCTGGTCTGGGGTATTGCCCTCTGGTGGCTGTTCCCTGATAGCCCTCAGCATGCGAAAGGGTTTACAGAAGCCGAGCGCCATCTTCTCCTAGAGCGAGTGCGAGAAAATAATGCCGGGACTGAGGATAAGCGTTTTAAGTCCTACCAGTTCCGAGAGGCCTTGTTTGACTATCGCCTTTGGGGTATTATGGTTCTATCTATTGTGTCCTGCACAGGTTCCGGCGCTGTCACCACATTTGGAACTATTGTATTCAAGGACATGGGCTTCGACGTGTTTACTTCCTTGTTGCTCAATCTACCCATTGGAGCCCTCGCTTTCATCTGTGTTCTCGGTTCAGGGTATATTGGCAAGAATGTTCCCAACTCCAGGTTGTATGTCATCGTCGGAGCATCTATACCTGTCATCCTTGGTTGTTCCTTGATATGGCAACTTCCAGACTCTAACAAAGCAGGACGCATCATCGGCTTCTATCTGGTCAACTTCTTCTCCTCTGCCTGGGTTCAGTGCATTGGCTTGGGAACTTCCAATGTTGCTGGACATACCAAGAAGGCTGTGTATGCTGCTTCCACATTCTTGGGTTACTGTCTTGGAAATATTATCGGCCCTCTCATGTTTGACGCGTAAGTGAATGACCGTTTCTCATGCATATAAGCGCATTTATGCTGACTGTCATAGGAAATTTGCCCCTCGTTATGACGAATCGTTTACTGGGATTATGATCTGCTTTGCAGTCTGTGTCTTTGCCGCCCTTGCACTTCGATGGGCACTTGCTCGGGAGAACAAACATCGCGATACAGCCTATGGTTCTCCTGACCTCAGCCACGGCTTGGAGGACCTGACAGATCGGGAAAACAAGTCATTCAGGTACAACTTGTAATTTGTCTTCAGCATTGTTATACAATGATGCAGCCTTTCATCAATACTCCTAATTAACTATCAATTTCCTCGTTATGTGACTAAAACTTAAATCCAATCTGCGAACTAAACTAGTGCTGTCCTGCTTCTGTGCTAAACCTCGGCTGATATCTTTCCCTCAGTTGTGATACTGTTGGACCCTGTCGTCTCTCTTCCTCGTCAGGCTGGTAGAATTGCTGTATTGCGTCTATAGTCCAACCTCCTCGTCGATCCTGTGAAACCTCTCCCACTCGGGGATCTTTCTCTGCTAGGGTCTCTATCATAACAGTTAAAATCGATAAATACCTTCTTTGCACATTCTCATCATTCTCCGACCCGAGCTTCTCCCGCATGATATCTATAGGTGACTGCAGTCTTTCTCTGCCACCTCTAATCAACATATCAGCCCCTGCATCTAGTAGCAACAAGATGCATTCCTCATCTGCGTCACTTGCGGCTTCATGTAGGGGTGTTCGTCTGTTATTGGCTTTGGCGTTGACGTTTGCTCCTTGTGCTAGAAGAAGTGAGATACACTCCGGGTGGCTGTATTGTGCGGCCAAGTGTAGCGGCGTTCTCCCTTCCTTGTCCGCTGCGTTGGCATCGGCGCCGCGTTCCAGCAGGAGCCGCAGGGAGTTAAAGTGCCCATGCAGGGCAGTAATATGAGCCAGGGTGATGTCACCCGCCATCTTTTCCCTGGAGCTTGCGTCCGTGAGCAGATGCCGGAGGATCTCGACCTCTTCTGGGTTTTGGCACGCGGCGGCCTGGAGTACAGGAGTGATACGCTGTCCATCATGCTCTACCGGAAGCGTGATATCTGCACCGTGGTCTGTAAGGACTTGCACTGCTCGCTGACTTCTGGCCTGAATGGCTAGAATCAGGGGCGTAGTATCGCCTGAAGAGATGGTTGATACGCGGTTGACGTCGGTCAGACTTGCATCTAGTAGGGTCTTCAGGACGGCCTCTCCGTAGTCACCTGGTTTGGTCATCCGGTGGACCGCCCACAAAAGGGGTGTCCAGCCGTCAGCAGCGGAAATGTTCGGATCGGCGCCTCGTTGGAGCAAGGGAGTAACGGCCAAGGCTGAATCATGGCCACCTTGAACAGCAAAATGGAGGGCTGTATATCCTTTCTCATCCGCTAGCTTGGGATCCGCTCCGAGATCCAGCAGGAGGGATACAGGAGGAGGAAACGGCCTCTTCATTGATGCTATGTGAAGCGGCGTTTGGCCGTTGTAGTCTTTGGCATCTAGATGGGCGCCATGTCGGATGAGAGTCTGGATCACGTCTGTTTGCCCAAAGTCCACTGCAGTATGGAGAGGACTTAGACCATCTAAGTCCTGTGCGTTCGGGTTTGCCTTTCGCTCCAGCAGAAGATCCGCAATGGCATTGGTCCCGTAGAGACTGGACACGTGAAGCGGAGTCCAGCCAGCTTCATCCGTGATCTCAGTGTTAGCTTCCCAGTCGAGTAATAGAGCGGCCATTTCTTGGTTACCGCTTCGGCTCACGGCATGAAGAGCTGCCCATGAGTCAAAGCTCTGGATATTGGGATCCGCTTTCGCGTCAAGTAGGAGGGCGGCAGCATCGACCCTGTCATGACAGACAGCAGCAAACAGTGCTGTATCTCCAATACCGTCTCTGATGTTGACGTTGACCCCAGGCTGCCGAAGGAGATGCTTTAGTTGAGGTATGTCTCCGCGAATTGCTGCCTTGACGATGGGCTCGTTTCGTACAGCCTGTCTGGCGATGTCCGACATGGCAACAGCGACTTTGTGGGATGCGATTTTACCTCCACTACCGTCTTCGGCACTTCTCTGAGGCCTATCGTTTTGGAGAATGGAGTCTCCGTCAGAATCGTCCAACGTCAGAGCTTCTAGCAAGTCTAGGTGATCGGCGGTAGAGAGGTTGGCCAGAACTTCCTGAGTAAAAGCGTCCATTTTGGTAAAATCGATAAGTCGTTATTGTCGAAATGTTGGTGAAGTTGGGTTAGCTTTCGCTAGCCAGGGTTCTGATGCTGGATCCAGTGGGCTAATATTGCTTGCAATAAGAAGCCGTGGCTTTTTTACTTCAAGCGAATGGTACCCAAATTGCGCCACTAACGCCAACTGAGCGCCCAGCTGAGTACGCACGGTGGCTTAGGTTCAGAGCATGAACACTAATGACGCGGTTTGGTTTAGCCGGTAAGAGCTTCCTTCATAATGTGACCCTCTGGGAGCGTATATACCTAGGCTGCCCTACAAGACAGGCTCTTTATTCGCACCACCAAGGCTAGAAGTACTCATATTGAACTTCACAGACCAGTTACACAATGGGTGGCAGCGATAAATTCCTTCTTCTGGATCCAAAGAACCTTCTACCCAGCCAGTTCATCCCAACCTTACTCGGACGTGTTTGCGACAACCCAAACCAGCCATGGGCCAATTACTTCCCTGAGGATCCAACGTCTTTGTACAGCAGCACCGCGGCCCCCTTCCATATTAAGGCGCGGTCTACCTCCGTCCTCCTTGGCCGTAATACTACCGGCATTGCGCGCTTTCTCATCGAAGACCTGTTGTCCATAGAGAGGGAGAAAGCAAAGAAACCTGCCGCCAACTGGTTTGGAGAGTTGTCCCGAGTTTTCAACTTGCCCCAGGAGAGAGAGGTTCTGAGCAACATGCTGCACAATCCGCAGCTGAAGGAAAAAGCAGAGCAATGGCTCGACGACAACAGGCACTTGTACATGATCACGGGGTTCGTGACTGTCGTTAATGCTTCATGCCACGTCGCCAATTCCGAGTCCTCCAGTGTTGGATTCGACATGTCGATTACAAAGGCGCTAGAAGCCGCCATTCTTGGTGTTGGGGGCGTACCAGTGGAGCTACCGTCCATCTCCGCTGAGTGGCGGAACCAGAGCGACAAGTCGGTGGAATGGAGCGCCACATATGCTGGCGAGTCCATAATTGCCATTCGGTACCGTCAGCTGCAGCGGAAAGGGCTGATTCTTTCCAGACTGCTCAACGGTGAAATTGTTATGAGAAAGAATCTGGATATCCGGGGGTCTGAGGATATGATGTTTGGGCCAGAGCATAGTAAGTTCTTTTATATACTCTTCTATACTAGTTACTGTCTAACGCCACTTCTCAGAAAGGGACACCCAGGAGGTCAAGGAATGGGAGCTCTGCATGTCCGATGGGTTAGATGAGGACGAGGAGGGAGACGTTGTTTTGTCACCGAGTTACGAGGTTGAGCTGCAAACGAGGGACGGTAATGTTATGGCATCGCTGGGTCTTGATTGAACACTTTAATTTAGACCAATCAGGATGTTCTCCGTTTTTGAACGGAAGCAGACAGTACAAAGTAACTATTTTTCAGCCGTAGTGTTAGTGACACGCCACTGATGCTGAATGGGTAAACCATCTGACCACTAGTGCTTATGGCTTAGAATGGCGGTGTTTCACTGCAGTTGTACAGGCGAAATAGTCGAATGCTGTGCGTTGATAGCTCCTGGTTTTATTTTCGAAATCGCATGCAATTCTCTTCCGACGATTTATCACTGTTTGGATCTGATGCTGCCAATCCAGTTCTGGACAACCCCGAGTCAATAGAAAGTCTCAGAATGGACCATACACTCTTCATTGCAATCGAAGAGGTTTCGCCTGTTCCTGGAGCGGGCGACGGCAGGGTTGAGGTTATGCTCTCTTTTCACCGCCCTGAAGGATACCAGGACAACAACACCGCTGTCCAAGCTCCCCTCACGCGAATTATCACAGTTCCTCAGGCGGCAAAAGAGATTGAATGGTATTTCGAGCGATATCCTAGAGATCCTTTCTTGACCGTAAGAGCCAACAATGCCAGAAACCTTATTAACAATCAGACATCTCTTCTCCTTGAGGAGCTACAGATAGATGATGCCTCGTTATGTCAGTTAGGGTTTGAGCGGATTGTATTTGAGATACTCGCAAGAACAGAGCTTTCCAAGATTCATTGGGAAGCACTCGAGTCACCTGAAATATGGAAGAAGGACACGCAAGTCACAGTATGCCGCATCGCCCTGGGCGAACAAGCGCGGTTACAACGAGCACCAACGCACATTAACATACAGAAATGCATCAATGTCCTTCTCGTAGTCGCAAGGGGGAAAAATGATGCAATCGACCCTCGACTGACATCGCGCCCTTTACTTCAGAAACTTGGTCAAGATTCTTCGGGCTCAGTGTCTGTTGACATTGCCCGTCCAGGAACACGGGAGGAATTCTTAAGTCGTCTCTGTGAAAAGGACTATGATATTGTGCATCTCGATGTACATGGCAAGGTCCGGGGTGACAGGTAAGTCTCCCAAGTTTATGGTATGCGTCGTTGTTAATCCTTTTCTTTCAGGGCGTTTCTCTTGTTCCAGGATCCGGATGACGACTACACTGTTGAAGTCAGTGCTGATGATATCGGAAAAGCATTGTTCGTCAACAGAGTTAAGCTAGTCATCATGAATGCATGTCAGAGCGCTTCCACTACCGGCTCGTCAACGGCCAACTTCGCACACCAGTTAGCCTCCCATGGCGTACCGTACGTCCTCGGGATGGCCTTCAAGGTGACACACACTGCTGTGGAGATATTCGCATCTGCGCTGCATGACTGTCTCTTATGGAGTACGAGGAATATTCTCCTTGCTGTTCATGAAGCGCGTGCTAAGCTAAGGCTCAACAAGGAGCGAACTAGTGACCTGTTTGGACTCACGTTTTCTCTACATGATGACATTCTTCCTGTACTGTATGCGAACGACCGTCAACTGCACAAGCACTCAGTTACTGTCTTTGAAACGCCTTGTGAGACAGCAGCAGGCATATCAATGCTCCCTGAAAAGCCTTTTGGCCGGGAACTCGACATGCTCCAATTGGAAAATTTATTGTTAAGGAATCGTGTCTGTATCGTTTACGGACCTCACGGAGTAGGAAAACGATGCTTACTAAACAACTTGAGCGAATGGCTCTATGAGAGCTGTTTGATTAAGCGTGTTTTTCACGTGGACTGCTCTTCTGGTATCTCATCGCTCGGCTCAGTTCTTGCGAATATCCGCCGACAAGCCGGCTACGTGATAGACACGAAACGAATGGATGAACCCGAGACCGAAGATCACATAACTCAGACTCTGTACTCACAAGCTACTTTACTCGTCTTTCAAAATGTCGAGGAGAGTGCAAACTGGTTAGCAGAACTCTGTTTAAAGCTCGCTGTTTTGGAAAGGTCTGAGGACGCTGTGCCTTTATTCATCCTGATTTCGTCAAGGACATCTCTACCCTCAGTTCGCCGGAAACTCTCCAAGATGAAGCCCGGGAGACACTTCGCTTATGAATTAAAAAGTCTGAATTCGGTTTCTGCCACAAAACTGGCAGACAACCTGCTCAAGGGCAAACAACACAAGGAAGAATCATACTCAGCACTCTGGTACCGGCAAAGTATTTTTATGCTCCTTCAGCATAACCCACTGGCAATCGAAGTTGTAATTCCAGTGATCGCTAGCCGTGAGTCCCACGAAGTTTACTGGCATCTCAAGACAGGAAGTTTGGACCTGAACTGGGAGGCTTCCCGTCTCAAACAGTTATTCTTGCAGTGGAAGCATCTTATAGATGATCACTCTGGCCTTCTGAAAGCCCTCATCCCCTTTACCACTTCAGTGCCAGAAGATTACCTGGCCAAAGTCTTTGCAATCTATCGAGTTGACCCCTCTGCCAGAAAGGCATTGGTCGAAGCAGGCTGCACAAACACGCAAGGAGTAATAGCGACCATTGGCCCTCTCCGACTTCACCCCCTGTTCTCTCAGTTCACGCGGAATCAGCCCTCGTCAGAGGAAGACATCACATGTAGTTGGCGCAGAGCAGCAGCCTACTACCACGATCGAAGTATCGATTGGATCAAAACAGGCCTTTACTCCCCTACCACGCAAAAGTCCAAGCCAAAAGATGAGTGGGAAAATCTGACCGCCGTTTTGAGCCATATTATTCCAGAGCTAGAGAACGACACTGAAGAATCGGCACTCTTCGATCTCTCTTGGGTCGTTGGCTCATTTCATGTTTTCCATAAAGATATCCCAAAGCACGCCGTTGACATGTTCGCTGACCTCACTCTCGAAGCGCTGAAAGCCATGGTCCCAGAATTTGTACCAACAAGTAATGAGGGCCTGCGGTTTGTTGTTAATCAGGGTCTTTACGCTAGAGCGAGGAAGCTGTCAGATTTCCAGATATTGCGCATCACGCTCTTGGTGCAATTTCTTATCCATTACTATTACGGCATTTCACTAAAGACTGCTAGTATCTATCAAGATGCCTTGATGATTCTGCAAGATGTAGTTCCAACCAGCCTCGATGACCAAGAGTTTCAGAGACTATTTAGCATGGCGACTTCGATATCGTTTCTTACAGACTGTGAGCTCTCGCGTGAAGAGGGACGGATGCCAAAGACGATGGATCTATGGGCCGACGTCTCCTCAGATCTTGACCTACCTTCGACCTTCCGCACCTTTGCCGATGTCTGGGGGGAAACGCACGCTTACAGAAGAATGGGTTTTATTTTGGACCTGACTGAGACGTGGCGGAACCATCAAAACCGTGCGAGGGTATGCTAAGTCTGTTGCATTTTTGTGGATCATGTATGCTGAATCCATTAGTATTCTGTTGACTCCTCCGAGGACTTCTCACCTCTGAAGTCTTTGGACACCCTTGTCGACGCGTTTGACGCTCTAAATACTGCCTCCTCCAACCAGGGACAAGATCCACCCCCTCTTGATCAGAGCTTACGGGATGCAATCCAACGGTACGACACTCGGAGTCAACTTGACATCTACGATAAACTAGTAGAGGTAAGGCACATTGAAACAGGTCAATCGTTGCTCGTCATAGATCTAAACAAAACATAGGTGTACTTCAACTCTGGGGATTGGGAAACTGTTCTCTTCGTTCTCGACAAGATTGACCAGTGCTCCGATGATATTTGCAGGTTCAGAGGTACCAACATTGACGATGTTAGCACCCTTGAACAGAAACGATGGATGACCACTAGGAGGGTGCAGTGTCTCAGGTATCTTGGCCGGATATCAGAGTCTAAGGAACGGATTGAGGAGCTGAAGTATATTGTGAGCCGGAGAGAAGACCTATGGACAAGTCAAGATCGACGTAACGAGCAATATCAGAATCTCACAGCCGTTGTGGAACGCCATATGGGTAAATTGTCAACTTCAACGAGGGTCAACGCCGGAGACTATGTCTTTCGTCCCAGAACGTTTCACCAAGCTGAGGTTCCTCAAATGCAAGACTCAAAGGTATCATCAGAGCTTGGGACTAATTTGAAAGCTGAAAACTCTGGGGTTGTTGCCCGGGAGATAGGAGATGTCGATGCCAGATTAGCTAATACAACGACAGTGGGAGCCTCAAACAGAAATCCAGGCTGCCATGAGGTCGAAGAGGAAGACTCGGATAATCTCTACCTGATTAACAAGCCCTGGATGAAGAACGTTATTGGGCTTCTCAATTCTTTTGGGACTCCCGTAGAAGAACACTATGACTTCCAGACACCACCGGGTCGCATAGGTGAGCTGTTCCTGTATCAATCGCGAGCGTTAATGGCCGACGCGTTCCTCAAGGCGCTGGGTGTTCTTCAGCCAGAATTGACGGGAGGCGTATAACACATAATAACGTTGCACCAAGATCTATATGAGGTAAAGCCTTGAGAGGTCTTAGAGCTTGATAACCTTAGATATCATATTGTCAGAAGCGAGATGAGACAGAGTGTGGAAACAGAGGTCATTATCAAGCCACATGGTTAACTGCAGGCATTTACATTCACTTCTGCGGTCAGACTATCTGGGCGAGAGCACTGGGGTCGGTCAACAACTGCGCAACAAGCCGGACGACGTCTGATCAGGATGGAAATGGATTCTTGTTGTAGGCCTCTTCGGGCGACAGGGAAATAAAGCATTTATCCAGCATAGAATGTTTCAATCTTAGCATAAACCATAATTTATCTCATTATTCTCCAAGCCTTCCTGAGACTCTTGGCCTGTTCATATTGACTACTACGCTCTCATGTTTCGTCTAAGCAGACTCCTTACTTGTAAATCCTGCTTGCTTTCTCTCCAAGTTCTTAGCATCTTGAGCAGCAATAATGTCCTCTCCAGTTATAGCAAACTCCACCATGCTTTCAGGGGCTGGGAAAAAGTGGTTGAGGAGATAGTAGAAGACGCCAGCAGATATGAAAGAGTAGACATAACCAATGTAGAAGCTATGTACATATTTCAGTCAGCATGCATTGATATGATAAAGAGAAGGATGGAATGTAGGACTTACAGGTGTTGACCTCCTAGCGAGACACCAGTATGGCCACCGCCCGCTTGGACAATGTTGTCGATGAAGCCAGGAAGAGGAGGGGTGCAGCCGATAAAGAAGGCAACCACAGCACGCCAATTAGATCCCCATTTCTGCGAGTAGCGGTAGATGCCGTGAAAATCGTACATGTCTGGGACCGAGACTTTGCCGCGGCGGAGAATGTAGTAACTGAAAAAGGATTAGAGTCAGACAGCTTCACAATAGGCAAAGTTTAGGGTGGATGTACTCTGTCATAAGAATAGAGGTCATAGGACCCAAGAAGATCGTATAGCCGTTAAGGAAGGCGATGAACTTTTGAGCCGATGCCAAGATTTTCCACTACAGCAAAAAGTCAGTGATTTAACGAACCGAGCTCAGAACTTAGAGACTGAGATGTTGTAGCAACAAAGATACAAGTTGCAGTGACTTACCGGAACAAAAGCCCAGCTACCAATGATGGCGGCGAGAATTTGACCACGTCGGATGTTGATATACCGGGGAGCAAAAGCCATCAAATCGTTGGCGGCACTAATTGAGTTGGCGGAAATGTTGATACCAAGCGTCACGATAATCAGGCCAATGGCGGCGAAGGCGGCTGCAGCACGTCCACCGGAGGAACCAGATTTCATCCACAAGTTGATAATATCAATCGGGTTCCAGAGAACCTCGCCATACGCAGATTGGGAAGCAGCTGCGGTGAAAATACCAAGGAGACCGACAATGGCTGATGGCACTAATTAGCAATTTGAACGGGATGCATAAAAGGGAGAATCGTACTGAAGATGAAGGGGATAACGATGGCTTGCACGTTTTGAGCGCTGGGCTTGTTGGCATATCTCGAAAAGTCGGCGATGTTGAGACCGAGCGTGGAGTAGTTACCCAAGACTCCGTTGAGATCTGAATTGTTCAGTTATTAGGGGATGGAATAAAACACCGGAACTGCCTTGCTCACTGTTGAAGAACGCCCATGCCAAAGTGGCACCGTGAATGGTAGTGCCCTTGGAAATCACAGTGCTGTGGCTAATTGTTCCTCCGGCCTTGTGTAATGTGTCACCAAAGACAGCCAGGAAGACGATCGGGGCAATGATACTCTTGAAGGCGAAGAAGTATTGCACCTAGAATTGTCAGCCTGATGTTCAGCTAACGCAGGGGGTATGAAGTAGTACCTTGGTGTATGGGATACACAAGAAGGGAAGCTGAAGGAGGAAGTAGAGCACGAATCCGCACATGCCTGCAGTGGTGATGCCTTCAGATTCTGGAATGTGATTCGGGATGTTGGCAAAGCTCGGCCAGATGGCGGTCAGTAGAACGGTCATGCATTGACCTCCAGTCGTGGTTTGCACACTATAAGACATCTGTCAGTCACGAACCTTACAGCATCAAGAGGACAAAGTGCACTTACCCGAGCCAAACAATGGCTAGGACACAGCGGGACAGCACAACAAAGTAACTGAAGTAGTAACCAAAAGGCATGCGAGAGAGAACCGGGAAGGGGGTATGAAGCTATGAACAAGTCAGTCAGTTGATGAGGAGCCAAAATCACGAATCAAGAAACTCACAATAGCTCCGATTCTTCCATTGACTGTAATGACGATGCCCATGAGAAAGTTACCAAGAACACAGGCTCCAATTGCCATTCGCCAACTCAGTCCGACAGCAATCATTGATGAGGCTACGACACGACTCATTAGCAACTCGCGCTCTTGCTGTAACTATACACAACGCAAGCAAGCTTACCAACTTCCCAGTTCGACACAGCCCATGCATCTGCCATCCAATAAGCGACATAGGCACCCCAATTCCAGGTTCGCTTCGAAGGGGGGATTGGGTCGAAATCCGCATTGGAGAAATTCTTCGACTTTGCAAAAGAGCTCGGTTCCTGGTCAACTTCGAGGCTGAAGTTGAATCCGAATCGTCGCCTCACCGGGCCGACTTGCCCCGGTTCGGAGTCGGAAGTGACCCCGAAGCCATTCTTAGCGTCCGAGCCGTCTGAGTACATCTTGGGGTAAGACAGGGAAAGCGAAGCGCAGCACCAAGTCAATTAACAAGACAGGAGTAACTGGAGACCAAGACCAAGCTGTTGGAAACAAGTGCCAAGCGTTTTAACGCGAAATGAATGAGGGGAGTCTGGGGATTGATATCCGAAAAGAAACACGCTGTAAAGCTTATCTCCCGAATCGATAAATCATAAGACCTATTGATAAGCCAGAAGGGATCCAGCTTAGCTTTATCGCCACCCAACTCTAATCCGGTGGCTTCCGTCCCAACCTGGCCAGTGAGATTTATGGACGTTATCTTCTGCGGTACGTTGGAGTGTGACTAAAACCAAGCGTCTTATTTGTTCTTATCTTGTCGGAAATCCCAACCTCAGCTTTCTCAGCCATCAACTCAGGCAGATTTCCCACAGATGAATGCCAATGCATATCGCGTGCCTGCTAACCTAATCTAGTTATGTACGTGGTCTAGACAACGCGCTATTCGAGATCTCGAACCCATGCCCCCACGACCTCCGATCCGATCTCCCGACATGGAGCCTCACGTAAGAAGTTATAATTGGCAGCTTACCCGATGGTCCGCTAAGTTCCCTTTTCCAAGGTCTCCGCCAACAATGCATACAGCGTACTGTCGAATATTACTAGAAGAAAAAGTCACCCTTACTGCTCTCTTAACGACCACCCAGTAATTAAAAAGTTTCCAGTAAAAGAGGGCCAGAGCGAAAGCAGGTGCTCTGATAATTATTATAGCTGCCAATCAGTTCGACTAACGGAGGGAGTGCCCCGGCGGCCGAGCCAACATTCAGCCGGCGGCCACACGATATTCATCTGCAGATAGACATAAGATAAAGCCTACGTGGCGCATCTAGGCCTGCATCTCAGATATAATTGATAACCACTCAAGCTAATGCATTCTGAAAGCTTTTAATAGTTATTTGGCCACCCAGCTCAACAGTCGCAAAGTTAAAGATCGCGAATCGGAAGCCCGTGAACCATTGCCACCTGTTATGGAGTACAAACGTGCCGAGCTGCTTCCAAATCTCTCCATCAAGACTATAGTAGAAATGCGCCTCCCTTGCAGGAGACAAGCCGAAAGCAGGGGTCACCTCAACGTCAACGCGAAGCCAGATCTCGTCCGCCTCTATTGAGGGACCCGACAATGCGATCGAGCCTCTACTGACAGTCTGCCACTGCTGGTTCATATTAATCTCGTTGACAAACACGACTTTTGTTCCATTTGTATCCTTGTGCACGCCGATATATGCGGATTCGTCGCGGAATATGGCTGCACCAGCGCGATCACCTTGCGTGAGGCCGCTGACATTGAGGTGCCAGGTCGCTACAGATCGTGGGCCTGTGATACGATGAGTAAGAGTGTTTCGTGCATTAAGCAAATCCCCAACGACAGAGGCAGTTTTGAGAGTCAATCCGCCTGACCCGAGCGCAAAGTAATCCGAGTCAGGGCTGTGATTCCACTCCCACTCTGGGTGCAAGGTTGATGCTGAAAAGTCATCAAGGCGTTCGACACCGGGAACAGTCTTGTTTGTCTTGACCGGCATTGGATAGGTCACTCCCCAGCCGCCTTTAGCATCGAGTACAATTGAAGGCCAGTCATCGTCAGACCATGCGATGGGGGCCAGAACAGGGATGCGGCCGGCGGGATACGCATCCATGAAGGCGAGATAATGCCAGTCGCCTTCGGGAGTGTCCACCATGCCGCCCTGGTGAGCATAACCGGCGTTGGAGAGTGGCCCAGAAAGGTTATCCCAGAATTCCCGGACCTCGTATTTGCCAAACGGCTCAGTTGAGCGAAGGATGTATTGGCCACTAGCGACTTTCGTAGGACAAACCCAGTAGTAGCCCCGGGTTTTGTACAAATGGGCGCCTTCGAGATACAAATCATCGCCACTATCGTAAATCGTCTCGGTACGCACGACGCTCAGTCCATCGTCGGAGAGTTGAGTAACGCGGAGCTTTCGATTGCCCCATGTTACGTACATGGTATCATCATCATCGAAGAAGATTCCATTATCGTAGAAGCACTCGTCGAGAGTACCTTCAAGAGTCCATTCCCAATTGTCATTCTCGCCGTCGTTGTCGGCGGCACCATTACCTGGAGCCGTGTAGAGAAACGTCTTGCCAGTGGACTGAATGCAGCCCATCCAGTAGAACTTGTCGTCGGACTCGCGATACCTCATTGAGCTCGCCCAAACACCTTTGACATAGGCGCGGTCGTTGTCGCCATTCAGTTTATATTCTTCTCCAAAATCTGCAACGTCGGAAACGCTGTGCGTTATGGGACTCCAATTAACCAAGTCGTAAGATTTCAGGACTGGGGCTCCTGGAGAGAAGGCAAAGGTCGATGTTGAGTAGTAGTAGACAGAGCCAACGCGGAAAACATCGATATCCGGAAGATCCTGGAAAAGGACCGGGTTGGTGAACGCTGCCTCTTGTCGTATGTCTAAGGGCATTCTGGCTGATGTCGCGGCACCAAGACCGGACATTACACCAGCTACAAGCAATGAAGATATGTACGATCGCATTGGTAGCCAAGATTGGTCCCAATTGGAGACAGATCCAGAAAAGGTGAGCTGGGAGAAACGAGGAATACTGCCATGTCGGGTATTGATCGCTATTATATATGCGAAGGACTTCCCAGGCGGACAAACAAGACTGACGCTGCAAGCGATTTGTGTGTTCTATTTAACCGGCATAATACCCCATGCGCCTTTCCTCACAATTTCTATGGCCCTTGGATTGTTGGAAATACGTGTCCCGCCTCAAGCTTCCCGCGCCAATCACGATGTGCTTCCTTTCCGGGGCAGGATCAGAATAGGAAATTTACTAATGCTGGTGTATAGTAGTTTTTGCACCAGTAATGCATTGCACAAGTACTATAGACATAAAATTATCTGATGAGGTTAAATCCTGCTTAGCTACAGGGTAAAAGATGGGTTATTTCCCTCGCTGGGAATACTAGCTAATGCGGGGGACATAGCTTTACGAAATTTCGGTAAGTTTTTACCCGCTTTTAATTAGCCATTGATCAGACGCCACAATGCCAGACAAGGAGACAGAGCAGTAAGGGTTGAAGTTATAAAGCTATCTAACTGAATATAGATGTCAGGATACATTGAAGCTACCTCCTTGTCACGTAAACGATTAGATATATACACATCAAAATATTTCGAGCAGGTCACTTCTTTAGTGTTACAGCTAACAGTAATATTTGTCTAGCTATGTGAACTCATAACACTCTGCAATTAACTATTCTCTTAAGCAAACTCTTTCTCAACTGCACTAGCAATGCTCTTCTCATCCACGTCGCCTCGGATCTTTTGTTGCTCAGCGATAGCCTTATCTGCCTCGAAGTAAATCTCAGGCCTTGCGAGTTGAGTAGCAGTCTTGTTGCGGAAGACGAAAATATCCGGGTGTTCGGCGAAGAATCGGTCAATGTCCTCCAAAGAACGGTTTGCAGTCTCGGGGTAAAACAGGTAGGTGATTGGCACGAAGGCAGCGCATATGACAGCCCATATCACCCAGAAACGGTACCCAAGATTGGCAATACCTGGAGGTGTGATCTGAGCAACCATATAGTTCATGATCCTATACCATGGTGTTAGTAAGCGTTGCCAGAAATCACGATGTTGACCTACCAGTTGGAGGCCATAGCCAAGCTAGCACCCTTGGCCCGGAAAGCCAAAGCGTTCACCTCTGTAGGATAAAGCCACGGCACTGCCAAGACGCCCATACCGAACGCCGCAAAGAAGGCAAAGAAACCGAAGATGGCAGCACAACCCCACGAGAATCGGTTACCGTGGCCGAGTTCGATCTGGGAGGCGGCAATTGAGATGATGGTCCAGCAGGCAGCACAAGCGGCAGCAGAGACCATCATGACGCGACGTCTACCGTAACGCTCAATTACAAACCAGGCGAGAAAAGAGAAGACCAGGTAGTCAATCGAGCCAGCAGCGGCAAGAACCCGGGCCATGAATTCGCTGAGGCCGAGGGCATTGATGAAGACATAGGTCATGTAGTAGCTAGTTACGTTGATGCCCGAGATCTAGTACTCCAGGTTAGCCCTCTCCTTCACATTGAACGGTGAGTGATGGAGACAGGCAAAAATAGAACTAACCTGGTTCATGCATTGCATCCATGCGCCAAGGATCATTCTCCTTACTGCACCAGATGGACCACGCCCGGTGATCAGCTGCCACCACGTAGTTTCATCACCATGTTCCTTGTCCATGATGTCCTTGATGATGGCATATTGAGTTCGTACTGAGGGTGAGTCCACAGTAGCGCCGTGCCCTTCAAGCGCCGCCAAAACCTCAAGAGCTTCCTCATGTTTCTCCTTGCGCATAAGCAGACGGGGAGAGTCGGGGAGAAAAGGACACATAAGACAGACGAGGGCAGAGAAGACTTGGCATACAAGTTAGCGACGGAGAAATTTTATATAAGGACAGATGGAACAGAACTCACAGATCTGAAATGCAAGAGGGAATCTCCAACTGGCGCTTCCTGGAACGAACGAGAAGCCGAGTGTCAACCAATTGGAGATGGAAAAGCCCGTGATACAGTTGGCCATCTGGATAATAATGAGCTTGCCACGGCTGGCGGTCTTTGCTGTTTCTGACTGCCATACGCCAGCAGTTGAGGTGTTGATTCCGGTTCCAATACCTGAGATATGAGTATCAGCAACGTCCGTTTACAAATGCATGATATGAGAAGCCAAGCGCTTACCTGCTACAACGCGTCCAACGTACATCTGCGTCGGTCCAAAAACAGTAGCCTGGATAATAGCGCCAAGAGCAATGATCAAACTTCCAACGATGAGGGACCTGGGTCGCCCAAGCTTATCACCCGTGTATAACGTCGAGAGCGCGCCACCAAAACAGCCGAGGTTGTATACAGATGTCATGGTGCCTTGGGCCGAGACGGAAGGATGGCCCACGGTCTCGATGAAATCTTTGGAAACAAGAATGTTACCGAAAACACCCTGAATTTGATCTTGTTAGCGAGGGTTGTCTTCCAGGATGCTCTGCTTGCTTCTCATACCTGATCGTAGCCATAGAAGACTAGTACAGTTGATGCTGCGAGACTGATCCAAACGGTCAGGCTCTCTCCAGAGCCGCCCAGGTACTTTCGGCCCATGACGTATTCTCAGTCACCAGGGACTGGTGAGTTGTGCTTGGTTGATGAGGTTGCTATCAAATGCTTATGGATGGTTTGCAAAATAAGGACCATGTGTTGTAAGATGTATAAGGTGGAAATGGGTTGCAGATCGCTTTTTGTACTTGAATGCCAAGAGCCATGAATTCCTTTGATGCGAAAAAGACTGCGGGCCTTGATACATGATCAGCATATTGATTGGCGAATTAAGATCTCACACTGGTCGGGAGCCTGTTTGTAACCTTGACTTCTCCGCATTCTGACTCCCAGAAATCTGGGGGGCCGGCCGACTGCCAAATTCCGGGGTAACGCTAGCCGAGTCGGCACTCTTATTTTTCCGTTTACGGACTGGTGCTCAGTTGCCAAACTAGACTTGACTGAGTAAAATTTGCGGTAAATTGAGGATCTTTGCGGGGTTCGGTTGCAACAGACATTGGTACGATTCCTAATGTGGAAATTTAAGCGCTAGGTGCAACCTTTCGTCGTATCACCATCAACCCCTCCACGTCCTCGAACTAATAACATCTTATGCATGACACGTGGGAACCCCGCGGGGTTGGTATCGTGGGGAAGCATATTTTCAAGTCCGAGTCAGATCATGAGTTGCCAACACGCTCTGTGTGGAGTCTAGACTGGGACCCAGGCATTCCGCCCCCTCAAATCAAACAATGACCTTTTGTGCATTCCGCTTATTCGCGACTACATAGCCCAGCCCGTTTCTGCGTCAGCAACACAAGCTTGTTTGAGATCGTCAGCTATTCATCGAGTTTCTCTTTACCTTGAGCGAGAAATATACATCACGAAAGGACAATGTCATTCATGGTCAAGGGCAAAACCGCTGTTGTCACGGGAGCAGGATCGGGAATATGCTATCATTTCTCAAAGGTCCTCCTCGAGCGGGGATGTAATGTTGTCATGGCTGACCTCGCTCTTCGGCCTGAGGCGCGCGAGTTGCTGAAGGCCTTCCCTTCTCAGGCTTTATACCAGCCGACCGATGTCACGAAATGGGATCAACTGGACTGCGCATTTGAGGTTGCGAAGAAGGAGTTTGGGGGTTATGATATCGTCTGCCCTGGTGCTGGCGTATACGACCCAGTAAGTATGGCTCGAGTCGTCGATCCATCTCCTGTGTACGAGCCTAAGCTTGACGTATTCTAGCCCTTCTCCAACTTCTGGCACCCAGTCGGCACAGAGTTGTCAAAGGACGTGCACAGCGCAAGTCGTTTCGCAAGCCTTGACATCAACTTGACGCACCCGATCTATGCAACCCAACAGGCCATTGCGCATTTCACAGAGAACAAGAAACCTGGATCTATTGTGCACATCTCGTCTATCGCAGCACAAGGCCCAGTCTTGTCGGTGCCCATGTACTGTGCAGCTAAGGCCGGAATCTCCCACTTCGTCCGCTCGCTCGCTGGTCTCGAGACACCACCTGCAAGTACCGGCTTGGCTAGCATTCGTGTGACAGCAGTTGCACCAGGAGTCATCAAAACTCCACTGTGGACAGAGCATCCAGAGAAGCTGGCGTGGATTGATGGCGCAAAAGACGAATGGGTAGAGCCTGAGGATGTTGCGCTGGCAATGGCCAGTCTGGTTGAGAAGGATGAATATGTTGGAGGGACGGTTTTGGAAGTTGGAAAAGGTCAAACAAGACAGGTCCATGTTCTCAATGATGTTGGTCCATCTGGCTCGGGACATACCGTCAGTGGCTTGGGGAAGGGCATCGATGAGGTTTGGGGGATACTTTCACAAAGGAAGCATAGCTGAGATGGGCTATGAATCTCTGTCAAAAACACAGTTTCAGATAATTCGAATCAATTGATTATTAGTTTCTTTTTCACATTATCAGAAAGATGCTATACAACAGGTTGGTAGATGCGATGCCGTTCCGGCTATCTGCCAAGGATAACTCCTGTGGCCCCTGTCTCGATATCTCTGTTTCTTGTATTGGGAATACTCGCGATATTTCAGTTGGGAGAGGTGCTAAATACCGAATTGGTGTCTTTCAGCTCCCTTGCCTATCAACTCCACTCGCAGCTTGTGTTGAAGTTTCAGCGAGATGGCCAGTTTATTGGCTTGATATGTCTCGTTAAGACGTCATAAGCTTTAGGTATCAATCAATGGCCAGTTCAAGATCCCTCAGGCCTAAGAGCGATGACGAAGAATAAGCTAGTTTGAAAGAGGAGTAGGAATATTTCCGACTGGTTCCCCGCGTTTTTAGTCAACTGGCTCTTCTCCTAGCTCCCGGACGATGATATGCATGTGACCAGACGTAGAGTGCGGAGCCGATTATAATTACAATGATGAAGAGGTGCTCAAAAATACCATACAGTTGAGGATAAAATCTCCCGATTTGGAGATTTAGGCGTTAGATCGGCAGCTGTATCATACATGGCTGGAAATGGCGGCTAGGACGGCAATGCCGGGTACTAAATGGACGTTGTCACTTGGCTAAACTCACTAGCCATCTGAAAAGGGTAATTTTGGCGTGGCCCTGAAGAAGAATGCATGATCAATCAAGGCAAGACCTTCTACGGCGCTCATGAAGACTTTATTATCCCAGCCTTTCTATGATACCAGCAAATTTGACGCCAGGAAATATTGGTTTCTGGTAGAAGGAAGCAAAAGCTTGATATCTTTATTCTCCCTCTTATGATTTCTTGTCTTCTTGGCCAATACTGATATCTCCTCATCCTCAATCAACCTTGCTCTCATGACAATGATGATTGCCGCTGATACCAACGTCCTAATTATCGGCGCTGGCATGTCAGGTATTGGATTCGCCATCCAACTGCAGAAGAAGTACAAACATGCCAGTTTCGAAATCTACGAGAAAGGCACCGAAGTTGGAGGAACTTGGGCCGTGAACACATATCCTGGCTGCGGAGTTGATGTCCCCTCCCACTTCTACTCATACTCATTTGGCCTGAACCCGCATTGGACGCGCAAGTTCACCATGCAGCCTGAGATTCTGGCCTACTTCAAAGACGTGTCGCGCCAGCAAGGCATCGACTCTCACATACGTCTCCAGCATAGCGTCACCAAGGCCGAGTGGCAGTCCGATTCTAGCACGTGGCTCGTTGAGATCCTCAACCATCGCACCAACAAAGTCACCCAAAGACGAGCCAACATCCTCATCACAGCCGTCGGTGCTCTCAGCATCCCCAAGAAGTGCGAGGTCCCCGGCCATGAGACTTTCGAGGGCAACATCTTCCACTCTGCGACGTGGGACCACAGCTTCGACCACGCCAACAAGAATGTCGTGGTACTTGGTAACGGCTGCAGCGCCACGCAGTTCGTGCCCGTCATTGCACAGACTGCCAAGAGCGTCACCCAGTTTGCGCGCCAACCGCACTGGCTACTCGAGCGTCCAAATCCAGAGTATTCCGCCCTGTTCCGCTTCATGATGCGTTGGGTTCCTGGTGCCATGATGCTACTCCGCACTGTCATCTACGCCCAACTCGAGGCCGAGTGGCTTATGTTTAATACTGCAACCGGCAAAAATGCCCGTCAGAAGCTGAGCGAGGCATCTAGAAAGTACATTAGAGAAAATGCACCAGCCGAGTATGTCGATACGTTGGTTCCCAAGTTCGAAGTTGGTTGCAAGCGCCGCGTCTTTGACACGGGTTATCTCGAGGCGTTACATCGGCCTAACCTCCATCTTGTCTCAGACGATCCTGTTGAGCGGATCGGCCGTCGTAGCGTCTTTCTCCGCTCTGGCAAGGAACTCCCAGCTGACGCTATTGTGCTCGCTACCGGCTTTGAGACGACAAAACTGCTCGCTCCGATTGAGATCATCGGTCTCGAAGGGAACAGCGTTGAAGACCATGTAAGCACTCATGTTGCACGCACACCCTTACTATATATATATCAAGTGACTCACTGACAGGTTCCAACAGTGGAACAAGCATAATGATGGACTCCCCCAAGCTTATTACGGAACTTGTATAGCCGGCTTCCCAAACATGTTCATCATGATGGGCCCCAACACACTCACTGGTCACCTGTCAGTCACATGGTCGACCGAGTGTCAGATCAACTTTACCCTCCGCGTCATCGATCCCGTTCTCCGCTCACTGCACCCGCCAAAATTATCTATTTGGCCCTCGCAAAAGGTGGAGGCTGTCCAAGTCAAACAGCAGGCCGAAGATGAAGAGAACTCATGGATTCAGTCCAAGTGTAAGAGCTTGGTCTGGTCTTCGGGATGCAGCAACTGGTATGTTGAGCCAAAGACGGGCAAGAACCTATTGATATACCCTGAGTGGCAGTGGCACTTTTGGCTGAGAAGTATATTTATTCGCTGGGGAGACTTTCGATTTGTGTGTGACCTCAAGAGCGGCGGCAGCATTTCTCCCTTGTGGGCATTGTTGCCAGCTTTTGCCGGCCTTTCATTCGTCTTGGACAAGAGTACAGTGTCATCCGTGTGGCAGCTACTGAATGACAAGCTTGCCTTATCCTTCGCAAGTAGATAATGTAAAAAGAATCAGTAAATGAGTGTATCTAGATAAGGAAGAACTTCATTTCAGAGAATATTCGCCTGTAATTATGGTACTGCCAGAACGATACACAGATAACATATGTGGCTTCAAATCCCGCTATCAGTATCCAACCAACCACAAGACGATCAATCACAGCAATCCATGATCTCGTTCCGATCCATGCCCCATTCTCTAAGTAAGTCCTTCACCCGATATTGTGAGCTCCACCCTAACTCGGTCTCAATGGACTCAAGCAGCATAAGAACAATAGCACGATCAGCTTTGTTGTGTAGACAACGACCCGCGAGGTAAACAGGCTGCAACATATGTATTCTCGCGGCTTCCTTCGGCCTGGATAAGGCAATAGCACATATCTCTGTGGCATGATACTGCAGCACCCGGTTCATCAGGTTAAACTTGACTAAGGCATCGGTGGGGCTCCCTGAGGCAGAGGGTCGTGAAACAGGAACTGCTAGGCTCTCCGGCTTGTGGATCAAGAGGAGTATCTGACTCATGTGATAGGACTGCATGCTAGAGGCACACATACTGCTACTGTACCACGTCTCATAACTAATCAAAGATTCAGGCTGATGCCTACACCTTTGGCACCCCTCAGCACCGTGACGAGGCGTGTATCGTACTCGGTATGATGGTCGAAAGCTAGAGGGTAGCCCTTGATGCCATGTTCCAAAGTCCTCATTCAAAGAGAGCCACGTAGCCTCTAGAACTCTCGTCGAGTTTGCCTGCTGTCTTGAGTCGGTAGCAAGCGCAACGTAGTTGGCTAGCTTTGAGAGAAGCCATACAAGCGTGTTGGATATTATGTCAGGCCGTAAAGCCTGCGAACAGGCATCTTCTGGGGAACTGGAATGAACGTGGGCCATTGGTCTCCCATCTTCAGAGACGCTTAGACCCATTCGCCGCCAGATAACTGGATTTTCGGTATCAAGACGAGTCTTGTGGCCATTGATCACTAACTGCGTTAGCTATGCCTTAGTAGGAAAGCAGTGACGTTCAGGAATGTCAACAAAAAGAAAAGAAAAAGAATATGACTCACAAGCTGCAAGAAAGTCCTGCCGTGCAAAGTTCCAACAGGCAGCTCGTAGAAGACTCGGTGGCAGAGGATCGAGAATAGGGCTTGCTGATGTCGGCTGAAAATTGAAGCCCAGTTCGTCCGATAGACGAATGAAAGATCGGATACCATCAAGGTGTTCAGACCACGTCTGGTCACTAGCGGTGAGAAACTCGTAAACTGATAAGATGGTGGCCGCTATGATAATCTCATTTCTACATGGTTTGGGATCGTGATCATTGTCGTTTTGTTGCTCTGAAGCTACCTCCCCAGAATCTCCTGAACTGAGGTTGGAAACATACCTCAATAGTAACGAGATGGCACGATCGTAGTACTTGGTGCTATGCCATGCAAAATCCTCATGGGAACCGGCTTGCCAGGACTTCATATAGGACCGTGGCTTCAGTTCCTGTGGAGTGGGTTCAACTAAAGTGAGCTGCTTGGCTGCCACGGCACAAGCAGAATAGAGAAGAAGTGGGCTACTCCATGCGAGTATTGGAATGACTCTATGGTAATGCTGATCCATATCGAACAAGTCCATCCTAATGAAATGATCAGGATGTAATGTGGCGGTCTTTAGGTTTGGTGCAGCCTACCAGTTTCCCATAGTGTCAGCAAACTGCCGCAAGAAAAAGGACAGCTCAGGGTCGGTTTCTATAATCTCCGATCCCTGGTCCATCATATTCGTCGAAGACACGCCGTTTGCATTTGTGCGGTCTTGGGATGGTGTGAGAGCATGTGTCGCGATCATTGCTGGCAAATGCAGCAAACTGTCGTATATTTCAACGGTAGAGGGCGAGGCGATGAAGTCCGATGCCTCTGGAATGTTGAATCCCCGGCCAGGCTCTTCTGGCTGCACTGCCATGCTGTTTGATGTAAGTGAGCTCATTGTGCCAGATCTTTCGGGCGTGGTGGCTACAGTCGCCCTGTGAGGTTGAGCTTCATTAAGATGGACCGTGGATGGGCTCGCCAGTTGTGCCAGGATGCAACTCGCGTCATAGACAGCAGTTGGCATTGGGCTGGGGTCGCTGGGCATCTCGGCATTGACGTCTAGACCTTGAGCCACGGTATCTTCACGAATAAGTAAGTGCCAAGATCTACCATGGGTGTTGAAACTGTCGTTGTCGACATCGTGGCAACTGTTATTAATCAGGTCAGGTTCTGGTGGCTTTGACGGCTTCTGCGTTGTTCCAGGACCAGGATCAGAGGCGCGACTATAGACGCGAAATCGGGAGCTTGAGATGTTGCATGCGCGATTACGCTTGCAACATTGTTGACAGCAGGGTTGGGTTTCGTCGCACTTGATCTTCTGGATGCGGCATGGTAGACTAGAAGCAGTAGGTAACAGGTGTAAGCAAGCGAGCAACTCAGTTTTTCGGAGGGAGGCTTATACCATCCAGTGCGTGACCTTTGCCCGTGGGCTCGGCGTCTCGGCGTCTTGTCCATGACTGCACGGCCGGTAAAGGAGTGGAGGAAGAACCCTGGATAAAGCAAAGCAAGCAATTCCCACAAATTATGGGTGAAATAAGATCCACTCGTCAAAACGCGGGGAAAACTGTTCATCATGTGCCCAATGACTGTAAGGCACGCTAATTAGATTTAGCGTTTATCATTTATCTAGTCCGGGGTAGGTAGTGACGGAAAATGCCGTAAGCTATGTACGCGTAGAATGCCTTCCAGAAGCTGAATTCAATTGGAGGTTTTAAGTGTATTGTCTTGATGTCTCTTTGAGATGTCATAAGCTTTAAGTATCAATTAATCAATTATCTATTAGTTCTAATTATGCGCTGTTACGCCAACACCATGGAACTGTTTCAACTCCTGTTCCTCAATCTCTCCCCAAATTTGTAAAAAAGGATAGGTAGTGGAATGAAGGCTACAGCGAGAAAGCCCAAGACAGAATTGCCCCAACCAAGGCCCAAATTATTGTACATAGGAGGTCCGGCCAAAGGAAGGAATGCAGCAAACAAAGAGCGGAACACAGCGAGCCCGGCAAGAGCTGAAGCAGCCCCTTCTGCGCCAAAAAGGTCGACAACATATAGCTGAGAGGGCAGCTAGACGAGACGAAGGTTAGAGTTGTAAGGCGGGAAATATTGTTTGGCCCGGGTCCACTCACCATGATAGCCAAGATACCGAATCCGACGAAGGAGGTTCCTATTATTGGAACAATCCAGTGGACCTTCTCCTTTGCGGACCAACCGTACCAGAACAAGCCAACCGCAAGCAGTGGAGTTGCAACCATTGTCATCACCATCCTAGTCTCAGGCTTGGGAGCTGCATTTTTGCCGTTCATTATTTTATCGGTAATACCAAAGGTAAAGAGACCAATGAACATGCCTATCCCGATTCCAATGTAACTCAAGCCGGAGACGCCGGTGCTGAAGCCGTACTGACCTTCGAAGACCTGGGGGAAGGTAGTAAATAGAAGGTATAGAAGACCAAATGCAAAGGCATTGAACAGTGACAGTACGAACAAAACGGTACTGGTAAAGAGCATGGTGATGGCCTTGGTGATGGTCTGCAGGATAAGGGCTGAGGTGCTGATAGAGCGAGCTCCAGCTGGCCGAAGTTTCTCATTGCCAGTCTCCTTGCGGAGTCGTGCGGCTCGCTGGGCTAAGATGGTTGGTGCATAGGTCTCTCGCATGAACAAGACACAAATAATGGTATTAACACCACTCTATTGCCCAAGTCAGTCAAGGAGTCTGCACCGTTATGGTGGTGATACTACTTACCAGAATTGTAAGTATCCAGAACGTCCATCGCCAGCCTAGGTTAGCACTTATGAAGCCACCAGCAATTGGACCAAGGACCTTGGTACTTAACGTCAGCACGGAAAACGAAAGCGTAAATTGGGACAGTGGACTTACAGGTCCGAGGAGAGGCCCAAGAGCCCAACCCGCCATTGCTTTGGCTCTGTTGTTCGGGTAGGTCACATCGGCAATCGTGCCGCCCCCGATCGTCAACGGAGCAGAACCAGCTATACCAGCAATAAAGCGGCAAGTCATGAAGCCTCCCAGGTTGGGAGCTTTTGCACAGCCTATGGTCATACCCAATATAACCAGGTTGCAAACGTTGTATATCCAGTACCTTCCATGCAACTCTGATAGAGGCGCAATCAGCAGGGGCCCGAATGTGAACCCTAACAGGTAGATCGAAACGGTGAGGGTCACGACTGTCGCGTTTGTGATGCCAAAATCTTTGGCAAGATCGTCTGCGGCCGGGGCGAACATGGTCGCGGCGAGGTTACTGTTATCCGCAGGGGTGAGCAGTTGAACCGGGAAGTCTGTAGGGTACACGAAAAAGATAGCTTACACAGTGAGTGTCATGAAAGAGATGATGACAATATGAGCGACAGCCTTGTAAGCAGGCCAGTTCAAAGGGTTCTCCGGGTCATTTTCCTGCCAGTCAACGACATTGGGGTCTGAAGACGTGGCGTTTGCTCTGCTCTCGGCGTCCAACTCTTCTTTCGAGCCTCGTTCATGGTTAGATTCGACAGCGGTTTCGACGTCGGAATTCATGTTGACAATATCAGAGGAGTATATGTTTTATGAATGAGTGAGAGGGAAACCGAGAAGAAGCCAGGCTTTTATCGAGTCTAGGATATAAAGGAACCATTTGAAAGAACCTTGACTGGGTAGACTATGTCCACGGACATAATTAAGGGGCACTTTGCATCGGCATATTTTGTATCCGTATCCGTACACGGAAGATGCAAGTTTGAGCCGTCTCGGCTGAGCAGCCTGGTTGGGTTAAGCGGCGCTCGTGTGGGGCGCGCTATAGCGGAGGGTCGGCGACGGGAGCGGATGATCGGTGAGTGCGGAGCGAGCATCAAAATCTGCCGTTCGCCCCGCCATGTAGCCCCCTCTTGTCCAGTCTCCGTTCCTCTCCCAGAGTCCATCAGCTTGCATCCGTATCTGCCGGAATGTCTGATCAAAGTTCTCACGAAGCGGATTTCTGTTCTGCTCACAAAGCCGCGGATCTAAGCCCTCCGATAACAGGTCCTCCACCTCATCGCCGCCGCGATAAGAAACAACTTTCATGCGAATTCTGTCGCAGGAGAAAGTACAGTTTGAGCCTACTCGTGTCTGCAAACTCTCTAAGAACAACTTTCTGACTTTTTCTTCTTCCTCTTGTTTTCCAGGTTGAAATGTGACAGGACGCAACCATGCTCCGCTTGTACATCCCGCAACTTGAGCTGCTCCTTTCCCAGTGCTCGCGCACCCCGGCTTATATCGCGGCCGGAGCCTAGAGCCCAAACTGCACAGAAGCCGAGCCTCTCAGTTCTTGAGGACAAAGTCAAATCCTTGGAGCAGATGATGATATCGACTTTGGCTACCATACGTCACGAGCGGCCTGATCTCGACGCTTCGTCGCCCTTAAGCAACAGCGGGATGTCGCTACGACCCCATCTAGCCGAGGCTGGGACGATGCGTCGCGGTAATCAAGGGACAGAGTATTTTGGGGGCATTCACTGGGTTGCTATAATGGACGGAATCTCGGAAATGAAAGGCCACTTTGAAAATCTAAATGAGATTCAGTCTCCCGAAATATACGGTCAGGAAGTACCCGACGAGTCGCGCCAGCGCCCACTCTTGCTATACAGCAGTACACGCCCGCCTGCAAAGGAAATGCTGATCTCTGAGCTGCCCGAGAAAAACATAGTAGACAGGATGGTGTTTTATTATTTCAGTGAGATGTCGATATTGCCACGTAGGTATTTGGAATTGCGACTCCCTGCCCTGGTACTGAGCAACATGCCCTAACGATACATTCTAAGTGATTGCTCTTCATCCCCCGACGTTTCTTCGAGAGGTAAGTAAGCACACAAGTGTTGCCACTCATTCAGGACATATTGACGCCATACTGAGCAACTTTAGTACGAACAATTCTGGGCCAGCCCTCGTGATGTGCCGATCCATTGGGTTGGCCTCCTTTATAGTATACTCAGTGTTTCAACTATACTCTCACGCAAATCAGAAGCCCCAGCCAGTGATACGATGTCGGACTCCGAATACACTGCGCAATACTCAGAATATGCCCATCATATGGTACACTGCCTGAAGGCTGGAGACTATGTTCGGGGAGGGCCATGCATTCTTGAGACACTGATCAATTACACAGTGTTGGAACTCATGACGACATGTCCCTCGCCGGATGTCCATTCAGGAATCTATGCCACAACAGGGCTGATGACGCAGATTGCCTTTCGCATGGGCTACCACCGTGACCCGTGCCACTTCCCCGAAATATCTTGTTTTGAAGGCGAGATGCGGCGGCGGATCTGGGCCACGATTCATATTTTCGATACCTCAATTTCTGTCCTCAGCGGATCACCAAGGGTTATAGCTGAAGGATCATGGGACACCAAACCCCCTCGGAACCTGCACGACAGTGACCTCGATCCAAGCTGTACTACTCTTCCCGAGTCACGCCCAGACTCGGAATTAACTCCAGTGTCGTTTCCACTGGCCAGGTATAAGCTGAGTCTCACCGTCGGTTGGCTGATTGATGCCAACGTTTTTCAAGGTCTCTTATTGCCTTCTGAGAAGCGACACGCAGAGGCCCGCCTTGTAGAGACGTGGGATACCATCCCGGACAGGTTCAAGTTTGAATCGCTGAGCAACTGTCTTTCCGAGTCCCCAGCTGGAGTGGGGCAACGAATCGGCCTCACCGGCCTCTATAACAAGATGTACATAATGCTGCACATATCCCACCTTCTCAAGAGCCCCCAATCAGCCGACGAGGGAGGCCCTCCTGCGGAACAGGACGTCGAGTATGAACTGCACTCACGACGTAAATGCATACAAGCAGCCCTACAAAACATAGAGTTACTCATTATCATGGAGACGGAATCTCGGCCCGGTGGCGCTCTGACTGTGCTCAACAATAAGAGGTCCATACTCGCAGTGCACGAGGCCCTCGTTGCAACGGCGGTTCTCGGCACATTCCTCTATCATTTCGGAACACGGCCTGCTACGGCCGGTGAGACCGATGGTATTGACATGGCGCACATCGAGGCTACATTGAGGAATTGCAGGGACACGTGGGTGCGATGGAGCGAGTGGTCGCCAGACGCCAGAAGGGCTGTGGACTTGCTAGATTTGGTATTCCAGAAGCTAGATGGGAGCATGGAGACGGTGCCGATGAGTGAATTCTCCCTGGCTTTGGACGGTATGGGCTTGAATCTTGGCTGGGATACTGTGTATTTATGATCTGATATTAAGATCGGTGATGGGGATGAACCCACTGGAGTATTTACGACAGGAACGTGCCCGTTCCGTTTGACTCTCAAGCGCGTTGGACCGTGCCACCCCTGCTAAATCCATTCTGCCGTTTCCCGTTCCCATTTGGTCCGTGTCAACTCATATGACCAACTAACCTATACTATATATAGTACTTCTGGCTATTTTACCTATTGTATTATCTTAACTATAATGCCAAACTAATTACACTATCTTGAGAAAAGTGGTTGAGAATCAGTTGAAACTGTAGATTATGAAGATGCGGTGAGTGGTTTTATCTTATGTCTCATTCAAAACAGAATATCCTGCATTCAGTGCTGAGACAATTTTCTTAGAGGAGCGAATCCTCTGCTGGTGGCTTGCATGTACAGGGGTCGAGTGGGATGGCCTCATTTACCAATTGAGCTTAACAGTGAAACATGCAGAATAATCATGACTCATGGAGTTTGTTGGGCAGGGACTCTTATTTCTGTTGAGTACCTTACTATAAGCACTATAAAATACCGCTGTGCTTAGACGCTCAACAGTGTAGCTATGTAATAATTCCCTTGCAATATTTGTCACAAACCTCATTGAACTCCAATATGCCCGGGTGCCTCGAAGGTCTCCACAGCATTGCCACTCATATTGTGGAGGGCGTTAAACACGATGTGCTAGTAAAAGAACTTGAGAAGCTGGCCCATGATGCTTTCAGTAAAGATGCTCACGGAGCTCCAGAAACCCGCATCTTCTACAGCAGCACAAGCCCTGCCCCCATCATCACCATGAAAGATGGTAAATTCTCAGCCGTTGAAGCAATGGCCATCCAAGATGGCAAGATCTTGAAGGTTGGTAGCCTCAAAGAGGTAAAGGTTACGGCATCAAATGTCAAGGAACCAACTGACATCGGAGACAATTGTATTGTGCCCGGTTTCATCGAGCCTCACCTCCATATCATCACCTCGGCAATGCTGGATAGGTTCCTCTTGAATTGCGATCCGCTTAATCCGGAAATAGGCGGCACGTTTGATGGAACTATAGAGTTTCTCCAGAAAGCTGTTGGGAAACTCAAGAAGGGCTCGTGGCTGCTTGGGTATGGATATGATCCGTCTCGACTGGAGCCCTATGAGGGATCGTTCAGAGACTTGACACCGGCTTTGTTCAGTGAGAAAGGATTAAATGGCAATCCTATCCTGATCATTAATGCTTCCGGTCATATCGCTTACGCAAATTCTCTGGCTTTGACTGAGGCAAACCAGCCTGAACCCGCCTCAGGCGTCCTTATCGAGCCAGCTGCGTTCCAGCCTATCATTAACAAAGCACTACCAAGTCAACTGCCCAAGACAGGGGAAATCTTCGAAGGGCTATTCGATGTCTTGAAGCAGTGGACCAGCAAGGGGTTCACCACAGTGTTTGATGCCGGTGTCGGGCTCTCTATTCCTCAACTGGACGCCTACATTCTGAGTGCATTGGCCATATGCGCGCCACTACGTATCACTGGTGCAGCTGCAAATATGACGCCTGGTGAGGCGGAACGGACGGTTGGAAAAGGCAAGATGCCATCAGGAGGTGCGACGCCATTGAAGATCAAGACCATCAAGCTCTGGATGGACGGCTCAACCCAAGGCTTCACAGGTGCTCTTGAGAACCAGTACGAGAATGAGCTGCTTCCGGAGTACTTCTGGGGTGCACCATACGGCTGGGCCCGCTGGAAAGTCCACAAGACCTGCCATATTACACCATTCTCGCAATACGACATAGCCAGGGAAATGCAAGACTGGGCATCGAGAGGATATCAGCTGATGGTTCATGTCAATGGCGACTGCGCTTCTGAAGTTGTCCTCGATGCCTTTGAAAAGCTCAAAACCCCGGACCCCAGCGTCAGACATCGTCTGGAGCATTTCACTGTTACTCAGTTGGAGCAGGTCGAGCGTGCCGCCAAGCTTGGTTTATATGCCAGTCATACCATCGGCCATGTCAAATACTGGGGCCACACTTTCGAAAAGTACATCCTTGGGCCCACTCGAGCAAGCCGCATTGATCCACTCAAAGACGACGTTGAGCACGGTCTTATCTACTCGCTCCACAGTGACTCTCCTGTATCTCAGGCAGATGGGCTGTCGTATGTCAGAACAGCGGTGACAAGACTTATGTATGAGAAGTCTCCCGACGAGCACCCAGAGCAAGTCCTTGGGAGTGATCAGAAGATCACTGTGGAACAAGCCTTGGCAGGTATAACCGTCAATCCCGCGCGTCAAATACTTCTCGACAAGGAGATTGGTACTCTTGAGCAAGGCAAAGATGCAAACTTTGTTATCCTAAGTCAGGATATCACATCATCCTCGCTCGATGCTAAAAGGATTGACAGCGATTGGGTTCTGGAGACTTGGTTCCAAGGTCGTCTGAGGTCACCACGTGGGTAGTGAGCTGCTTTGTTCATGACTTAGTACAATGAACTTTACTTAGTACTAGCTTAACTTTAATAGATCTAACCCCTTATGCCTAACCCTAACCTTACAAGCTATTCTTTTAGCAAAACTATATTCTGAAACAACGTGTATGAAGATTATGATATGTAACATATTGTAGCACCGATAATCGCATCCACAACATCAAAGTAGCTGCACCAAGCGACATAGAGCCGGCGCAGTACATTGCCAGCCCAAAAGTCGAACACCATACTATTAGCTAAATCTCGCTTTCGCTAAGAGTACTTGAACGGCCACTTGGGTGGGTTGATCTCCTTGGTGGCATTGCACACTTGACCAACTACGGGTGTAGCAAGCTCTGGGCCGAGCGTAACAGGATTGCACCCGGGGAGTGTATTAAAGACACAATTGGTCTTGTCGTTGCCTTGAACATGCACGCGACACCCGCTCATGGCATCGTCGTCGAAATATGTAAAGACAAAGCACTTGTCAATAAATCCAGAAGCATCCGTGCATTCATTGACGGCCTTCTGTAACACCTCAACGTCCCAGCAGTTGAGGAAGTCACCATGGAGGCCGTAGCCAGCCGGGTCGCCGTTGAAGAAAAGAAAGGGATACGAACCACCATGTCATCTATTTATCCTTAAACTCATCGACCTGAAATACAAGCTCATATAATATTGTGACGAGGTGCTTTGGGTGCGATTATGGGCAAACACCACTATCAACACGATCCGGATACGCCATGTGGCTTTTGTGGTCAGGCGAATCTAAGTTCTTGCCATCCTAGCAGGAGGAGAACATGACTTGAGTACGCAGTCCAGTAGGGTAATTATGAGGAGGGATCTTATGACCTTCGGACCCGCTTACTCCAAGGTGGGCATAAGAGGTGGCTCTTTGTTCGAGTGTGTTGTTGAAGCCTTGCATGTTTGGGTCACCCGTCAACATCTGGAAGCCCTCGGGGAACGCAAGCAAGCCCTTCTCGTACTATGGACATTTGGAGCCCGATCGCTGTAGGTAATACACTAGCATTCCACCTATCTGAGGGACATCTTCGAAGGTGCCATCAGGGGCGCGGTAGTAGAGGTTGGGGATTCAATAGTTGCTCAGATCTTCCCGGGCCTTGCAGGTAGTGCAGATTGAGGCTCTAGTCGTATGGAAATCCATGATAAAGTTGAAACCGCTGCCTCCCATCACAGTGCGAGAATGAACTGACAGCTTTCCCGGGTTGACGATGGGATCGACACGCTGGACAGTTGCGGGGCGGCTGCAGGGCAACCTGAAAAAGGCAGAGGCTGGGCTGGTCACTAGGGCTAAGGTCGCAGCAACGCAAGAAGAAAAGGTACGCATTCTAAGACACGAAATTTGTGCTACTAGCAAGAACAAGGAATTCAAAGGAGTGACAGATAATGAATGGAAAAGAAGTATAACTAAGCTACAGAAGAACATGACTACAAGCAGGACGGACATTAAGGGTTATTAAATAGTATTTCCTTTACTTACCTCTATGTCCGAAATCATGGTTTGTTTATAATAAGCTTCTAAGGAAATTCGAAATAGCTTAAAATGAATTAAGGGCTGCGCTGTCACGCTGTGGCGCCTCTCAGTAGGGAATGTAGTAGCAGGATTTACAACTTAGCTAAATCTTAACTTCCTAAACTATTAGTTTAAGCACGCTATACGCTAGTGCCTATTTATTTAGTTATTTCTTAATAATTCTAGGTTAAACTCTAATAATTTATTAGTACCTATCTCTAGTACTAATAATGTCTTTTGCTTTTAATAAATAAGGTTATAGACAGGAACCCTACTTCTTGTAATTACTCTTTTAAGAGATACAAGTTAAGAAGTAAGTCCAGGACCTATTAACATAGATATATAAGTAACCAAGCTATGGGAAGATATATATAATGTAAATAAAAAAATAAAAGGAAAAGACTTTAGTATCTCTAAGAGCTTGTTCTAAGAATAGTATAAGATTCTAGGGTTTATTTAAGAAGATTAATTAAGGAAGGCTACTAAGGATATTCTCTATACTAATAATAAAATACTATATACCTAGCCCTACTTTTAGTAATAAAAGCTTTATATAGTAAAGGCTATATAATTATACTTAAGGGATAAAAGGAACTTAAGGGAAAAAGTTATTAAGCTCTTAGTTAAGGTTATTAATAAGTACAAAGGTTAAGAAAACTAAAGACTGCCTGATATAATAAATACAATTTCCTTTCCAAAGCTTATGTCTAAGAAACATCTGTATTAAATACTGAACCAAAGCCATCAAATCCAAACAGTAGTAAATCCTGGTCGGAATACTCTAGTAGCCATGGTTCCAAGTCCGGAAACAAGGTTTGATTGACAGGTAAGATAGAAGATTCATAGTTACTAGTAAAATCAAAAGGAATATTTCCAGCACTACTAATAGGCTGATTCTGAGATAGGTCCTGGCCTACTACCATCCCGGATAGTGCGGGTTGGCTCATAGTAGGGGCCGAGACCTTAACAGTACTAGACTTGTGAATAGCCTCCTGTAGTCGTTCGATAAGTTGTAGTGCGTTCATGGCCAACCTGCTGCCCTCAGCCATATACTGCAGAGCAGTTATGCCTTGGGTTATGGGTAATGAATCATGAGTAGGATAAAGAACAGAGTATAAAAGAAGTACAATAGTGGCAGAGCTGCATGTATGAAAATCTGTAAACGAATACTTGGCGAGTAGGCCCCGGTGACGCATCTGGCCAATCCAGTCAATAATCATTGTGGCTGCCTCTCTGCACTGCTCCACTAGTCTTTGGGATGTGAAATATGCTTCTTGGTCTCCCGAAGCCATTGAGACAGATGCAGGTTGAAGTGATTGGCGAACAAGACGCAACGTGGCACCGCGGCCAATGTTTACCCAAATCATGTGATAGAGTATCTGTAGGTGGGCATCCGCTCGTAACGACGGTGCTAGGGACTTGGATGCATCGATTGGAAGTGACGGCCTGAGAGATTCCATTTTGGATAGGGCCCATTCAAATTTACTGTCACTCCTTTCGATGGGCCTTGAGATGCATCAGCTAATGTGACATTTGTCATATGGGGGAGATTAAAAGTGTTCCATACCCTTCATTGATAATCTCGTCCATCCCCATGGTTAGCTTCGTTATTGCAATCAGTCGATCTACAGCCTGGCAGTTATCTCCATCTAGATCCTGTCGCTTCTGTGGCAGCGAAACACTGATGTCCTTGACTTGCAGCAGTGTTGGAAGACCCATGACGCCAGATGTTAGACTATGTAAACTGTCAGTTCTCACAAATATATATAGTATTGACAGCTGTCCTACCGTTCAATAGTGTAGACAGTCCAAAAAACTCGGACTTTGACCTCTCGAGCTTCAGGAGTCTCGTCGCTGCTCACCCCTGCGCGATGCATAGAGAGCCCGACTGCTTGATTTAGAGCCAATCCCAGATAGATACGGTGGTGCTCGATATCGTCAGTGGCAAGGAGGTATAGCGATATCAAGAGGGAGCATATCACGCTCTCCACAGAGTTAGCTGCGATTACTCCTGGGATTAGCCTGGTGGCATTTGCAAAGAGTTTGCCTCCTGGAGCATCTCTGTCTGCATCCACAGACTGCACTGGGTCGACCAAATGCTTAAATGTACTTGCCAGAGCCAAGACGAGAAGAACATGACAAACAGTGGTACAGCGAAGTTGCTGTGTAGAAGGTTTATCAGCATACAGATCAGCAAACAGATCTCGAAATCTTTTCTTGTCGAAATAGTACCAGTTAGCCTCGAGAAAGGTAAAAAACAAATCAACAAGGGCTTCTGAAGCGTCGCGAGGAGGAAGCTGGTCAAGTATATTGCTGATGTAATATACGTCCTCTTCCCGAGCGAGGCTTCTTATATTTAACCGATCCTGTGTATAATTGGTTAGAATGTACTAAAAGAAACGGTACTGTAGCGAATTATATTACGCACGTAGCGATCCTTTGAGCAGAATGGGGGGATTGTCTCTGAGACTGCAGCCAGAAAGCTAGCGTGGGATGCCGAAGGCGAATGATCTATGAGAAAGAATAAGTCATAACACAGTACGTTTCAAATCAACTCCAGACATACCGTTCTCTACTGTGGCTGGCAAGTCGCTCGCTTCAGGCTCCGCGACAACTCTGGGCGGAGGAATCAGCTCCGACGCCGTGGACAATGGTCCAAAGGAACTATCATTTTGAAGAAACAAAAGCGGCCGCCTCTTCCAAACAGCTTCATTGAAAAGATTTGAAACAATTGAGAGTTGTTCAGAATTGAGCTTGATGTCAGGAAACCTCTCTTGCAAACATCGGGAGACGTCTGTTGCCACCTCATCCCACACTGCTGAGCTTCACGTTACGAGATTAGTACATGGAATTTGTAAAATTGTATGGAAAGGGTGGATAAAGATCTAGAATGTGAGACTTACCTATGCAGTCTCAATGGAACGTTACGCAGTTGGTTGCCACGATCCCTGAGAACCGGCTCAAAGGTGCATGCAAGGCCATACCGAGTACACTCTTGGCATTGATCCACCGAGGTCAAGATGCACTTCTTCTTACTGCCTCTACAAGAAAGACATGCGCGTACCGCCCTTTTTCGCTTATCTAAAGGCACGTGCGGGCGGTGTCTCCTTGATGGGCCGCCCTCTTGCGGAGCAGGCATTATAGAAATAGTGAGTTTGATGATTGTGAAAACCTGGGTACAAGAACGAAAATCTCTCAATTATCAGGAAACAGATCATGAGGTTCGGGAGAAATAGATAAGAAAATCCCGTTATGCCCCGGATGATTCGAGGTTTAACTCAAGAAGAGGGGTTGCCGAAACTAAAAACAATCACGTGAACGGCATTCCAGCCAAGGCCAAAACAACACTAGTTCTCAAGTATTGAGCTGATACATAACTTCATTTGTTCCATTTGGTCGGCAAGCTCAATAGTTAATAGACAAGATTCTTGAGACTTTTGAGAAGTAAAAGAAGCTGATATTGTGGGGGAAAACCATGTTCTCATTACTGTGTCAGCATCACAATGCCTCTTTCTCCCGTCTTCGCATCATTTATTAGTTTTGATAACTAAGATATGCTAACTTCAACTTGGAAAGGATAATTAATTACTGGCTTTGTGATGGAGTTCAATGCATCTCTTGATTGAGTCAATAAGCTAAGCAATATTTACTATTCGGCTGAGGTATGTCTCCAGTTTTGACCATCTAGATGCGAAGACTCGTCCATCTTTGAATGTTGCCAGTACATGCTTCTCGGGTGTATCCAGGACGGTAATGTCCTCCAATGGATTCACGTTCAGGATCAGAAGGTCGGCAGCAAATCCTGGGGCAACCTGGCCCAAGAAGCTTTCCTGCCTAAGCATTCGAGCAGCGTTGATGGTCGCACTTCGCAGCACTTCAAGCGAACTTTGGACTTGAGACCGGAGGCCGAATTCGCGGGACTGCGCAAAATGTAATTGCCCGAGGAGGTCACTTCCGAAACACACCGTTACCCCAGCTTCGGTTGCAATCTTGATGGCCTTCAATCCCCTCTCCAATACCTCCCTGTTCTTTTTGGCCGAGGCAGGTGGGAGAAAGCCTTCAAATTGCTCCATTGTTGCGTAAGCAACAAGGGTCGGGGTCAGAAAGACTCCTTTGGCAGCCATGAGTTCAGCGGTTTCTTTATCGATGAGATTTCCATGCTCGATACCCAGAACACCCTGGTTGATTGCCTGTCGGATCGCCTGAGGTGTGTAGGCATGAGAGGTCACGTATGTGCCTGCATTAGACGCGACTGTCACAATGGCCTTGATCTCTTTGTCTGAGAACTGGATGTGCTCAATCTTATCTGTTGGACTAGCCACACCACCACCACCCATAATCTTGATAAAGTCGGCGCCTTGGCGAAGCTCCTCTCGACTATACTTCAAACAGTCTGGTACGCCATCAACGACTCGTCCAATGCCCAGGGTAGTTCCACCACAGCACTCGTGTTCATTTAGCTGTTCGCGGCTGTCGGCGTGACCGCCTGTTTGTGACAATGCGTGTCCAGCGATGAACAGCCTTGGCCCTGGATGAACATAGTCCTCAATCGCTTTTCTCAAGGGAGCCAAAGCACCTCCGCAATCTCTTACGGTCGTAAAGCCCCTTTCCAACATAGATTTGCAGACTTGTGGCTGGCGTAGGAGCGAGGTTGAAAGGTTCCAATTCTTTAAATCCTCAAGACCCCTCTTACCAGGAACTGCTGCGAGATGCACATGGCAGTCTATAAGACCAGGACAAACATACTTTCCGGCCAAATCTATCTCAACAACAGAAGGATCTTCGCTCCATTCTGTTGCGTCACCATTGATAGATTTGATGATACCATCGCAGAGATAGATTGTTGCGTTCTTCAGCACCGTGTCTTGCACAGGGTCGATAATGTTAGCGCCGGTGAGGACATATCTTGGCCGAGGAGGAGGGATCCAAGGAATCATAACATGATCAGGGATGATAGGGATTTTGGCCATAATGAAGTGATCTAGCTGTAGCGCAGTGATGGTGTAAGACGTGTACTAGAGAGGGCCTTTCCTCTTTCTAAATACATTTTTTTGACCCAGAAATGAAAGAGGAGGTCTGAAAATAGACTTTGGTTCGGGTACTTGTACCCGTCTAGGTCGATGGAGCCAAGAATCCGGGGAAGTAGCTAGGGCTGCTGGGCGGTATCAGCAACTAGTCGGGTACCTGTACCCAGCCAATAGGATTGCTCAAAATCTGGGTACATGTACCCGGACCACATTCCTGGGCCTCCAACCAGAGGGTTCAATAGCCGAGATAGTTGGCGATGATGGGATTCGCTACATACGTTCAGCTTAAGGGTTGCTCGTTTCTGCTCCTTATCTTTGTGGCTCGGAAGACTGATGTATAAAGAGTAACACAATCGCCACGGAGATTCTTGAGTCATCACACTTCGAAGCCCCATTGAATCACAGCATCACCAGTCATAAACAGCAACATGGGTTCAAGGAATCACAACTTTCCTAGCCAGGACAAAGCCTCAATGGAGCTATCGACCAAGCATCCTAGTGCCAGTGTCGGTGAGGCAAACTCGACCTTGACAATGACCCCAGCTGAGGAGCGAAAACTGGTTCGAAAGATTGACCTACAGTAAGTCACTCACCTCTTAGAATTATATGCCGATCTAAGGGTGGGACAGCTTGATGCCTCTGATGTTCGTTCTATACCTTTTTCAGTATCTCGATAAGACGTCCCTTGGCTATACTGCGATTATGGGCATCTTACAGGATGCAGTAAGTCAACCTGTTATCTATATTAAGAAACATAAACGCTAATAACAAGTTACAGAAACTTAGTGGCAATCAATACTCCTGGGTCTCTAGCTTCTTTTACGTGGGATTTCTCGTTGCGAGCCCTCTATCTTCGATTCTCTTGGTCAAATTGCCAGTGGCTAAAGTCGTCGTCTTAACCGTGTATGTTTCCTCTCTCGAATTCCTTTTGATATCCTTGTGCACTTACACTGATGCGTTGAATCAGGCTCATTTGGGCTGGTATTCAGATGGTTATGGCCGCCGGAAAGAGCTTTGCCAGTCTGGCTGTCCTGCGTATCTTACTCGGTGCTTTTGAGGCTGCTATCGGCCCAGGCTTTACAATCATTACGTCCACTTGGTACAAACCCTCCGAACATGCCTTACGTCACGGTCTCTGGTATGGCGGAGCTAGTGTAGCATATATAATAGGCGGTATCATGGCGTATGGCATATCCCATATCAACAGCGCGATTAAAAGCTGGCAGGTATGTGAGCACATGATTGAGACAAGAAGCAATCTGTCATTCAACAGCTAATCAGTCCCTTAGTTCCTCTTTATTATCTTCGGGGCAGCGACCTTCATTTGGGGCTTGGTTGTTTGGTGGCTTCTACCTACTGATCCCCAAAGTGCTTGGTTCCTCAATGAACACGAGAGAAAACTAGCCTTTGCGAGAGTACAGGGAGCGAGGCATTCTACCCAAACAGGAGAATGGAACCATTCACAGATGAGGGAAGCCTTCATAGACCCCAGGTCTTGGTTGTTTTTTCTCCTCTGTGTGTTCTCAACCATTCCAGGTGGTGGTTTGACTGCTGTAAGTAATGCAAAGTGCTCAAGGCCTTGCCTGCCTGCGAAACTGTTTGTAACCTCTACTTACAAGTTTAATTACAGTTTGGAAGTGTTATTATAAAGGACTTTGGATACAGCGTTCTCCAAACCCAGCTTCTCTCCATGTCGGTAGGCGCGTTTCTTCTCTTCTTTGTCATCCTGACTGTGGCCATTTCGATGACTTTGAAGAATGCGCGATGCTTGTCTATTGCGATTCTCAATTTCATATCACTGGCTGGAGTTTTGATGGTCAAGCTTCTTCCAGAGTCCAACAAGATAGCCCGTCTGGCAGGCATCTGGCTCGTTTGTGCACAAGCCAGCGGTTTCCCAACAACTCTTAGTTTGGTTTCCAGTAATATTACCGGACACACAAAAAAGGCTACTGTTAATGGAACGCTATTTGTTGGGTTTTGTGTTGGGTACATCATTGGGCCACTTACATTTATTGCGCAAGAAGGTCCTGGCTACAAAGTAAGTTCTGAGCACTCAGTTACTAGCCCGTACTAATCGATTTACCCAGACTGCATTCAATATAATGGTAGCTTGTTACGTTCTTAATATTGTTATTGTTATGTCTATGAGACAGATAATGGCAAGATGGAACAAACAAAGGAATCAGCAGCACGGAGCTGAGGCTGTCTCAAATGAACACGTTCTTGAGCACGTGGGCCAAGCCGATCTTGATGAGACCGATTGGGAGAACAAAGAAATTCGTTACTCTTTGTAAGGGAGAGTAGTCTAGAGTACCTTCTCCAGACAGATACTCATGTCCTGAGGTAAAGATATGGCGATAAGAGTGCAGGTGAAGCAAGCCATTTACCAACATCCCTTCCAGGGACTCATTTCTACACATGAAACTAGGGTTGCCTATTAAGTTAATTGAATTGATTGGGGAGTTATCAGTAGTAATACCATGCCATCTCAATCCTCAAGACCTATATGCTTAAGCAAGTATAGTACCCAAAACAATTAATCCTTTGAGTTCCTACTGCTCTTAGAGAAGAAGAAGCTGCTGGCGACGCGACTCAAATTAGGTCTGAGGACCGGGGTAAATAGATGTGAACAGGATAGAAACGAAAAGCTTGTGTGTAGTCATTCGGCATGCTCGATCTTGACAGTCGAGACAGACACTTTACCAAGTTCAATCTTCCCATTATCATCGTAATGGGTGATAGCACCTTTATGCGAACCGAAGTCCCGGATGGGCAGGCCCTGTTGAAACAGATAGTCAATCTCCTCCGATGATTTACCTTTGCATTCAGGCACACAGAAATAGGTAAAAACAATAGCGCAGAAAGAGAGCGACCCAAATATGAACCCAACTTTAGAGCCCAGCGCCGCATATGGCGAATAGAGCAGGTAAGGGATAGAGAAGTTAACGGCGAACTGGAAAAGGACATTGACGCAGGATGCAACTCTTTGAGTGACATCCCGGAGCCTCAATGGTGCAACCTCAGTAGATACGACATAGGTAAGAGGTGCCCAGGCAAGGATAAATCCGCATCCAAAGACCGTGACTAGGGAAACAATGGCAATCTTGACGCTGGCGGATGGCTCGTGGATCAACCCTAAACCACCTACAGTCATAATTGCGGCACACTGTATGGATGCACCAAGGAGCAGCAATGGCCTGGTTACATGAATTAGCATTAACCTTCATGAGGATGTTGAAGCAGAAGGTAAGTAGAAGGTCTTACCTGCGTCCAACGCGATCGTTAAGATATAAACCGATAGCCATGGTACAGAGGTAGCAAGACAAGTTAATGACCGTCATATTAAATGGGTTGATTGTGCCAAGCCCAGAAATGAATACGGCAATGTAAGTGGACACAAAAGCCTGGCCAGTGACCTGCTGGAACGTGTTCATGCCGATAACGATAGCGATTCTCTTCCTATTTGGGGCCTCGAAGATCTCTTTGATCTTGCCTTGTGCGGGGTTGTTCCTCAAGCTATGTTGTAAATCTTCGAATTCGGCCGAAATCTCGTCGTCACTAAGGGTTCCTGCTCTGAGCTTCTGAAGGTTGGCGCGGGCCTCTTCGATCCGGTCCTTGGTGAGCAACCAACGGGGAGACTGTATACAAGTCAATCAATGCTCAACACGGCTGTTCCGCAAGCAATCTCTCGGGGTGTATGTCTCCGTACCTCAGGTATAAACCACACTAAAGATAGGATAATCGACGGGATAACGAAGAACAACCCAATCGGAATCCTCCACGCCGCATTGGTAGCCATTGTACTGGTTTCTCGGCAGATTACGTTGATTATAAGCCCGCCGGTCTATGATATAACCTTGTTAGCGGATCTGTGTTCCACGAAAGGGGCGGCTTGAGCAATATCTCACCACAAGACTAAACTGATATGATCCTACTGTGATGCCTCGAATGGGTGCCAGCATTATCTCAGACATGAAAACCGGCATCACAGCGAGTTCCATACCAATGGAGATATCTGCCCAAAGCCGCGTCAGTGATTGAAAGGAAAGAGAGGGAAAAGGGAGGACCAGAATCAGTGCTTACAAAATAGAACTCTTCCTGCAAGGATTTGATCAGCACTTGAGGAGCTCACGCAGATCGCCCCGGCTACCAAAGCCCAGCAGCTCATGACAAAAATGCACATGCGGCGGCCCCAGCGCGCACTGATGAGACTGCCACCTATGACACCGACAGCAAAGCCGATATAGTTGAGGCTGTTGAACAGTGAGATCCAGTACGTCTCCAGAGCGTACAGTTTGGTCTCTTTGTCGAAGTGTCCAAATTACTTCTTGAAGGCCTGCATGGCCTGAGAGGTGTTGAAGCCCTGATTTTCGAGGCCATAGTTAAGGGTGGAAAGAAATATCAGGAGAAAGGACTTGGTAAGAGTTGCATTGAAATGCTTTGTGATATGACTGAGAGGTGCCATGATGAGTGATGGCAAGATGTTGATTCAAGTTGTTATCGATAGGGAGCTTGCTTCAAACCAACTCGACTGCGGCAGGCTCCTGATATATAGAAGATAGATGAGTGCCTCATGTAGTGTCGATTCGGTTGGCCGGCATCTGACACCATTCGCCTAATTCCTCATCTGAAATTTTGCGCTACCCCAGACGCTCCCCGCACGCTTCTCCAGATCTAGATCAGCCCCCGGATTTTCCGACTCTGGGGTAGACCTCTCTTTTATTAGCAAATGTGACACTCCACATTTCATTATGCTATGACCCTAGCTAACCAAGTGATGAGTTGTCTAGTCTGTATGCTAGATTAAGAACAACAGTTGTGGCTTATAGTCTAGTCCGAGCGTGTGATTTTAAACTTAGTAAGACAACGAAGCACGGATTAACCGAACCCTAGATAACTTAACACTCGGGAAATCCGTGATTTTCAATTCACCCCACTCCCAAGTACAGCAACATTGCCTGCATTACTTATCAGCTTTATATATTACGTATGTTAGACAAGCTTACCTACACGTTTCAACTCAAGCTACCATACCATCCTTTCATTGCCTCAAGCTCACAATGGACACCCCAGCCCAACGGAAGCAAAATGACATGTCTCGCTTGCCATACAAGGACTCAAAGCTTTCTGTCAAACAGAGAGTGGATGACCTAATTAGTCGAATGACCCTTGAAGAAAAGGCTGGTTTGCTGTTTCACGATATTATCGTGATGGGGCCAGGAGGTAATCTCCTGGCGAAATGAGCAATTCGGCGTGCCACCAACGGACGAACAGATCCAAGTCAAGCTGATGAGCCATTTCAACCTCCTGGGCCCTATCAAGGACGTCAGGGAGACAGCAGAGTGGCATAACAAACTACAACATCTAGCCCTCAACACCACTCGCCTTGGTATCCCAATAACGATATCCAGTGATCCTCGGCATCACTTTGCAGACAACCTGGGAACTGGCTTTAATGCCGGGGCACTATCTCAGTGGCCAGAAACTTTAGGTCTTGCAGCATTGCGTTCTCCCAACCTGGTTGAACGATTCGCCACAGTGGCCAGGCAGGAATACCTTGCCCTTGGTATAAGAGTTGCTTTACACCCTCAGGTCGATCTCGCAACGGAGCCGCGGTGGTCTCGAATTGGGAGAACTTTCGGAGAAGATGCGAAGCTCTCGAGTGATCTGGTTGGACCATACATTCAAGGGCTCCAAGGGAAAGAGCTGGATCATTCGTCTGTGTCTACCATGACCAAACATTTTCCCGGCGGTGGTCCACAAAAAGACGGCGAGGATCCGCACTTTGCGTACGGAAAAGAACAGGTCTACCCTGCTGACAACCTTGAGTATTACCTTCAGCCTTTCAAGGCCGCCATAGCTGCTGGCGCTCGCCAGATGATGCCTTGTATGCTACTCCCACCCAATTCGATTAAGGCGAGCTAACATCGCTCTTTTCAGATTATGGCAAACCTGTAGGGACCAAATTCGAAGAGGTCGGTTTTGGATTTAGTAAAGAAATTATCACAGATCTTCTACGCGATGAGCTTAGATTCACTGGGATCGTGTGCACAGATTGGGGTCTCGTCACTGACGCAAAGATTGCGGGCCAGGACATGCCAGCTCGTGCTTGGGGTGTTGAACATCTCACAGAAGCAGAGCGAGTGAGAAAGATCATCGAAGCTGGCTGCGATCAACTTGGAGGCGAGTCTCGACCTGAACTTGTCGTTCAGCTCGTGCAACAAGGTGTCTTACCAGAAAGCCGTATCGACGTATCTGTGAGGCGCCTTTTGCAGGAGAAGTTCAACTTGGGGTTGTTTGACAATCCTTTTGTAGATGTACAGCATGCAATAGCTATTGTTGGAAATGCTGGATTTATCAAGGAGGGCATGGAAGCTCAGATGAAGTCGTTGACGTTACTTACTAATCAGGAGAACATTCTTCCCATCAGAACAAAGGGTCTTCGACTATATCTTGAAGGAATCGTCCAAGATATTGTCATAAGTCGAGGCTTTCAAGTTGTCGACACTCCCAATGAGGCTGACGTTGCGATACTCAGGCTTAAAGCCCCGTACGAGCCACGGTCAGGAGGCTTCGAGAAGATGTTCCATGCCGGATCGCTTGAGTTTCCGGAACAGGAAAAGGCTCGCCAAGCCAGAATCTTCGGAGCCACTCGTGCTATTGTTAACATTCACTTGGATCGGCCAGCACTTATCCCAGAAATCGTCTCTGCAGCATCGGCTGTTTTTATAAGTTACAGGACTGGTGTTAAAGCTTTCATGGACGTGGTTTGTGGAAAAGTCTTACCTAAAGGTCTGCTACCCTTTAATCTTCTATCCTTAATAGAATATATTTAAAATTCCCGCTTTAACCTATAATATAATACTAAGTTCCTAACGTTTTACTTTAAGTATAGGTTATAGTATTTAAATAAATAAATAAATAATTTTTAAAAAGGCTATATATAGTTATATAAAAGCTAGTTTTAAAGGTAGTTATTATAAATATAGTCTTGCTTTTAGTTATAAGCTAAGCTTACTATAATATACTTATTATAATTTATTAAAAACTATAAATTATAATAAGTTATTAAAAGTATTATAATATAATAATTACTTATAATAATATTATAAAGCTTTTATTAAAAGGCTATAAAACTAAGTTTAATATTATAAAATATACTTTATATAATATAGTTAATAAGTAAGTGCTATAAATAAGTAAGTACTATACTTTTCCTTTTTATATTTAACTTTTTATTTAATTAGATAATTCTTAATAACTAAAAATAGCCTAACCTTTAAATAAAGCTAAAACTCTTTTTATACTTTAAGCCCTTTAAAATAACCCTAAACTTAGTATTTAATATACTATAAAAAACTATAAAATTAATAAAAAATACCTATATTACTATTAAAATAGTATTTAATTATAATATAATTTTATTTTAAATTTATAAAAACTATTTAATTTAAAGAAATAAATAATAATTTAATTTTTCCTTAACTTAAATTTATAAGGATTTTTTTTATAATTATATTTTATAAAAAAAATAGCTAATTATTAAGGGCTTGGGCTTTAGCCTAAGCCTTTATAGAGTTAAATAACCTAAAAATCCAGGCTAAATCTAGCCTAAATCTAAAGGTATTTAAAAAAGGAAATTCCTTAAGAATTTCCTTTACTTTCTTTAAGTTTAATAATATATCTATATTAACATTCTTTAGTTATAGCTAAGGAGCTAATTTATAATAATTATTAAACTTCCCTTAGCCTAAAATATTAATAACTTCCTAGCTATTACTTATATATAAAAAACTAAGTAAATACCCTTAAGATAAAGGGATAATAGTAAGGGAAAAAAGGGTAGTATATAGCACTGCCTATATATATTATAGGCTAGTAATAAGTAAAAAAACCTATAACCTTATAAGTATAAGAAGTCCTTTAAAATATTTAGCTTTAATAAACTTAAATATAAGCCTAGTTCTAAAATAACCTTAACTCTTTTTAGGATTATATTTAAAAGTAACTTAGTACTAAAGTAATAATACTATAATTACTAAGTATTTAGGTTACCCTTAACTTAACTTTAATTTTACTTATAGTAAGTCTTAGGCCAAAGCTAGTATAGTAATAATAATTACTAATTATCTTTAAGTTTAATAATACTAAAGCTATATAGCTATCTTAAAAAATAATAATAAAATATATATTAGCTACCTAGGCAGCAGAGATTAGAAATAATAAAAATATATAAATATATATTTTTATAAACCTAAAAAGGAAAGTACTTTATATAATTAGCTCTTTTTTTAAGACTAGAAAATAAAAAAGCTTTAGCCTTACTATATTTCTAGCTTATTTAAAAAATACCTATAAAAACTAATATAAGTAAAAAATTATATAAACTAAATTAAAGTAAATTTACTAATATAATAATAAGCCTTTTATAAAATTTTTTATTTACTTTAGCTAAAAGCTAATAATAATAAAAAGGCTTAACTAAAATAGTAAAGTAAAGCTAGTTTACTTTTATTATATACTAAACTATAATATATAGGATTATAGTATTAGCTATAGTATTTTTTAAAATAACTTTAATATAGTAATTAAGTAATATTACTTAATTACTATAAATATTAAGTTATAGTAATTAAAGGAAAAGTTTTATAAGTTAAATATATATATTATATTTATCCTACCTATAACTAAAAATAATAAAAGTAACTTCTTAATAATAGGTATTAATATAGCCTTAGCTAGGAAGGGTATAGCTAGAAAATAGGTAAAGTTAGCTTAAAGCTAAACCTAAAAATAGTAAAAAGCCTAGTAAGTCTTAAAAAAAGTCCTTAAAGATTAAAAATAAAAATAATAATACTTTTACTATAGTAATATAGCCTATTAGGCACAGGACTGCTATCTTAACTGCCCTTTATAACCCTAGTAAATAGGTTAATATATTTATAACCTAGTAATAAGTAATAAAAAAGCTAAGTTAAATAAGAAAGTATTAAAGTTAAAAAACTAAATACCTTTATAAAAAGTCTTATACAGGGGTTAGTAATAAAATATAAAGGGCCTATATATATTTATATAATAATAGTTAAGGAAAACTAGTAGAAAATTAGTAAAGTAATAAATAAATTACTTTTATTAATACTAGTCCTATTTAACTTACTAAAGTTTCTTAATATATAAATTAATATAAGCTATAACTACTATAAAGTAATTAATAAGTATATAATATAATACTTAAATATAAAAATAGTAAATTTATTAAAAAGGTATAAAGTTAAAATAGTAATAAAAGTAATAAGGAAAGGATAAACCTTTAAGGAGTTAATTATATTTATAATATAAATAGCTTAAAAAACTATTAATATAAATAGTTAGTAAAGCTAGGCTATGTTTTATATTATTCTAGGCCTAGTAAGGGATACTATCCTAGGGCTATTATAAATAGTATACTATAATATATATATTTATATAAATTAAAAAAAACTAGTAATAAAAGCAGTAAATAGCCTTATTATAAAAGGTAATAAGCAAGCTATACTAAAAGGAACTATTATAACTATAATTAAATTAATATTTACTAATATAATATAATACTAAGCTTAAAAAGGAAAATAATAAGATATATTAGTAGTTATAAGCCTTAAGGAAATTATATATATCCTAGAAGTCTAGCCTTCTTAAAAGGCAAGCCTTAAACCTAAGCTAGAAAAAAACTAATTTAAGCTATCCCTAGAGTTAGCTAAATTCTAAGACCTTTTTAACCTAGCTAAGGTAATATTACTTTTCCCTTACTAAGGGAAGTTAAATTATTATATTAAGTTAAAAAAGAACTTAAATAAATTTAACTTAAAGCTTTTATAAGGTTTACTTTATAATATACTTTAAGATTACTTACTAAAAGTATAGTACTAGGTTATAAAGTTAATAAATAAGAAATAGATATAAATTAGTTCCTTATTAATAGTAATACTTATACTTTTAGTTAAGAAACTAAAAAGTAATTAGTAGTTTTATATAAATTATAAGGCCTTAAATAAAGTAACTTAATAAAACTACTACTTATTTCCTTTAATTAAGGAAATATTAAAGTTACTATTTAAGGCCTAGTAGCTAATAAAGCTAGATATAAAGGTAGCCTTTTATAAGGTATAAATAGTAAAAAGTAAGGAATACCTTATAGTATTTTAAATATAGTTTAGGCTTTTTAAGTAATTAGTAATACTATTTAGGCTAGTAAGCGCTTTAGTAACTTTTTAATAATATATAAATAAGGCCTTAGGCTAGTCCTTAAGTAACTATATAATAGTATACTTAGATAATATCTTAGTTTACTTTAAGGGTTTTAAGGAAGATTATATAAAAAAGGTAAAAGAAATACTATATAAGTTAAAAATAGCTAGGTTAAACCTTAACTTAAAAAAGTATAAGTTTATAATAAATAAAGTTAAATACCTAGGGTATATTATAAAGGCTAGGGTTTTTATTTAGCCTAACCTAGAAAAGGTAAAGGCTATTTAATTATAAAAACCTTTAATATAGTTATAAGGAGTTTAAAGCTTTCTAGGATTTATAAACTTTTACTATAACTTTATTAAGGACTTTACTAAGCTTATAGCCTCCCTTAACTACTTAATAAAAAAGGGTATTCCTTTTTAATAAGGACTAATATAATTTATAGTATTTAATAAGCTTAAGGAATACTTTATAATAAGTTTTATATTAGTATAATAAAAACTTAATAAAAAGACTATAATAAAAGTAAATAGCTTAAGGAAAGTATTAAAAGGTTACCTTTTATAAGAAAATAAAAAAGGTATTTTATATCTAGTAATATATTACTTTATACTACTAAACCTAGTATAGTAAAATTATATAATTTATAATAAAAAGCTACTAGTAGTAATTAGCTACCTTAAGGTATAGTTAATAAAGTTATAGGGAGTCTAGGACTTATTTATAATCTTAATAAATTATAAAAACCTTAAATACTTTATAATAATATAAAAGATTTTAAAATAGTAAGCTTAGTAAATAAACCTATTATCTTACTATAACTATAAGCTTTACTACTAGCTAAAAAAAGAAGCCTTTTAACTAAATATACTATTATAATATAATTAAAACTATTAAAAAAAAGTAAAATAAATAGACTAAGTAATAAGGCTAGTAGGGATATTACTTATAGTAACCTTTTTATAAAAAAACTCTAAGCTAGACCTAGCTAAGATATAACTAGATATTAAAAAAGGTCTAGCTAGGACCTTACTTAAAAAAAAAAAGATCTTTATAAATACTATACTATAAAAGCTTTAAAACTAAGTAATAAAAAACTTTAAGTCTTACCTTACTAAGTTTAATACTATATAAAAGAAAAAATAAAGATTTTTTAAGGAAGTAAAGATAAAAAAATAGGTATAAAACTATAGTATTAGTAAATAAAAGGTATTACTATATAAAGGTTAAATTTAATTACTTATTTAAAAATTACTAATTATTATAGTTATTTAGTAGGTATATAAGTTACTAATATTAAATTACCTAAAATAAAATAATATATTTTAAGCCTTATATAAAAACTATTACTAAGATAAAATATCTTAAAATATATAAAAATTCTATAGAAATTACTACTATAGTAATGCCTATAAAAGTAAGTAATAGTATTAAGGCCTTTTATAATAACTACTAGTCCTAAATAAATACTAATTAATACTATTTATAGACTTTATAACTAAGCTACTAGCCTAAGCTAATATAAACTTTACCTTTTTAATAATAATTACTAATAGGCTATTAAAGTTTATTTAGCTAAAGGTAATAATAATAATATTTACTAAAGTATATACTTAAAGGTTTAAAGATTACTAATAAAGGTTTTATAGCTTCCTTAAAGATATAATCTTTAATTAAGGCTTAGACTAATTAAGTAAGTTTTAAAAAATACTTTATAACCTTATAAAAATATAATAATAACTTTTTATAGTATACTACCCTTAAACTAATAGTAAAATAAAGTATATAAACTAAAAAGTATAGTTTATACTTAGGCTACTTATAGCCTTTTATTAATTTAACTAGTTAAAATACCTTACTATAATATAGGTATTACTTAATAATAAAATCTCCTTAGTAATAAGGTTTAGCCTAAACTATTTACTTTATAGTTATAAAATAAAGGCTATTTAAAGAAATATTAAATATATAAAAAGTAAAATATTTAATAAGAAAAGAGTAATATAGTTTATTATATAGCTTTAAGATAAGTTAAAAGTTATATAGGCTATATATATATATATATATATAGTAATAATACTAAAAAGCTTATAATAAAGGGTATAAACTAGTAAAATAGTTTTAAGTTAGTAATATAATATAGCTAGACCTATAAAACTTTAAAACAAACTAGCTATATAAGAAATTAAACTAAGTTATAGTAAAATACTATATTAAGGAAGTCCTTTCTTTACTAACAGTCTAGTTAAATACTCCCTAGAGTATATATAATATCTTTTATATTAATTTTATAAAGTAAGCCTTAATAAATTTACTTCCTTTTTAAATACTATAAAAATCTAAACCTAGGCTAAGATTAGTACTTTAAAAGGATAATAAAAAGTTAGTAAAGAAGTATATTATAAAAAAGATATTAATAATAAGGAATATAAAAAAAGTAAAAAGAAATAAAAATATACTAATTAAGTAAAAAGGATAAATAACCTTTACTTAAAAGCTATTAAAAAGTATAATAAATACTAAAGTATTTATAGAATATAAAAGGAAATAGAAAAACTTAATAGTTTATAATAAACTATAATAAGTATAATAATAATAATAAAAGGGACTATATACTATAAAAACCTAGGCTAAATTTAGACTAAATCTAACCCTTACTTACTTAAAGTATAAAAAAACCTAAGCTAAAATACTACTAAGTACTAGTACTACTACCTTCCTTACTACCTTTTTTATTACTAGTCCTATTACTAGTATTACTATTAGTCCTACTACTATTTTTACTATTAAAACTATTACTTTTTAATTTAAAAAAATTACTAAAAAGGGTTTTAATTATAAAGGCCTTAGCTTAGCTTAAAAAAAAAGTATTAAAAAGTAATAAAAAAAAAGAAAAAAAAAACTTACTTTAATAATATTTAAAGGGACTTTTTAAGCTATTACCTTAGTAATAATAACTAGTAAAAGTAAAAAGGAAAACTTAAGTAAAAGTATTACTAAAGTATATAATAGTATTAGTAAAAGCCTTTATATTATATACCTAAGATTTTATAGTCTAGTATATAGCCTAGGAGTCTTTATATAGCTTTATAAGAAGCTATATACTTATAGAAGTAGGCCTAGAACTAGCCAGAGTATTACCTAAGCTAAAAAAAATAAAAAGTAAGGAAAAGTTATTAAACTATAAGTAAGAAAAATAAATAAAAATAGTAGTAAAACTAGGCATATAGAAAAGGTTTAAGTAAATATATATAAACTTACTAAAGGTCTAAAAGTTATAGTTTATATTAAGAAAGTGCCTAAGTTACTATACCTAGTATATAAAAAAACCTTAAAACTTTAGTTTTTTATACCCTTTTTTAGTATATAAAAAGCCTTATATTATAATATAAGCCTTTAGGATTAGCTTCTTACTAATAATATAATTATAATTATTAGTACTTTTTTTAATTTTATAAAGGAAATAATAAAGGCCTAGGTTAGTTATAAATAAATTATTATACTATATATAACTAGACTTAACCTTAAAGTATATTATATAAGTAAAATAACTACTAAAAATATACTTAAGCTTATAACTATAATTAAAAAGGTAATTAATATACTACTTATATAGAAATAGTAAAATAGTAAGGAGTATAAAATCCTTATCTTTAAAGTTACCTTTATAAAGATAATAGCTAATAGTATAGGAACTAAAAAGAAGCTACTAGGGCTTATCTTTATCCTTATTACTAAGGGTAATAGTAGTAATAGCTATAATAAAAGGAAAGGGATAAAAAAAGAAATATTTATAAGAAAATTAAACTATAAATAGGGTTAGTAAAGGATAAAAGTAAGACTATATCTATACTAAATATAGCTTAAAGTAAAATAAACCTTTAAAAATAAAGAAAATAAAGTAAATAGGATATATAAGGTAAGGAAATAGTACTTTTTATAAAAAATATTAATATAAAAAAAAAAAAGAGATAAGTAAAAGTAAATAATATATAAAACTTATAATAATAGTAATTTAAGGAAAAAAAGAAAAGAAAAAGAACTAATAAAATAACTTAAAATATAGTAAAAAAGTAAAATAAAAGCATTAATTAGGTAATATATATAAGCTACTAAGTATATAAAATAATAAATAAGTAGCTATAAATAAATAAATATATAGACTATATATAAATCTAGCCTAAAATTAAAAATCTTTTAGTTAATAAGCTATTTTAAGACCTATATAAATCTAAGCTAAAGTTTATTTATTTCTAAAAAGGCAATAAAAAGGCTATAAAAAGGAAAAGGAAAATATATTAAGGGCTTAGGCTTTAGCCTAAGCCTTTATAAAGTTAAATAACCTAAGGATTTAGGCCAGATCTGGCCTGGATTTAAAGGTATTTAAAGAAGGAAATTCCTTAAGAATTTCCTTTACTTTCTTTAAGTTTAATAATATATTTATATTAATATCCTTTAGTTATAGCTAAGGAGCTAGTTTATAATACTAATTTTTTATTAGCTAACTATAATATATTACTTATTAGTAAGTACTAAGCTTATAACTTTATAAAGTAATAATTAAAGCTAAAAATATATTTATTTTAAAAATATAACTATTAAAAAGCTAAATATAAAAATTTAATTATTATTTATAGCTAGTTTAGGCTTATATAAAATATAATTATAAAGTATAGTATTTAATTAAATAATATTTAAAACTTTAATAAAACTAGCTTTATAATAAGCCTTATTATAGCTAAAATAGTAATTATAAGCTTAAAAAGGTAAGGAAAATTAAAGTTAATATAACTTAAAAATTAAAAATAAATTACTATAATTATAATAATTAATATAAAAGGTTAATTAATTTTATTATTTATTATTAATTTAAGTTAATATTACTTTACTAATTAGTATTAAAAAAGTAACTTTTTACTTAACTAAGTTATTATAATAAGCTAAAATAGGTAAATAAATAATAAATTAGGTTTTAAGTAGCTAAAGTACTTTAATTAATTTATAGCTAAATAATTAAATACTTAGTATTACTTTTTAATTTTTAATAATTATAAAAGTTATTACTTTATTAAGTTTAAAAGATATTATTAAAATTATAAAATTATTATACTTTATATACTTATATATATATTTTACTTACTTTAGCCTTTTAATATTAAGTACTTTATAGTACTAAAAAAGGCTTATAGTTAAGAAATAAAGTATTTAATTAAATACTTTATAACTTATATTTTTAAAATTAAGTTTTTTTTAGCCTTTTATATTACTTTTTAAGCTATTTTTATAAAAAGTAATATTTAAAAAGGTTTTAAAAAAATTAAATTTATTTTTCTTAACTTAAAAACTATAATCTTAAAGCTTAATATATAGCTATATATTTTAATACCTCCTAAGAAGGCTACTTAACTATTAATACTATAGGCTTTAAAGACCTTAAAGATAGTAATAAAGGCTTAATTTTAGTTTAAATACTTTAAAAAATAAATTAAAAGATATTATAATAGCTCCTTAAAGTTTATTATTAAAGCTTTAAAGTTAATTACTAAGGTAATAAAGGTAATTATATATAAAATTACCTTATTAAAAGCTAAGCTTTATAATTTTTAAAATATAAATAAAATACTAAGTTAATACTATAAAGTAAAAAAAACTAAACTATAAAAAAAAAAAGTAATAATTATATAAAATATATTATAAGTAATTAATTAAATAAATATTAATATATAAGTAATAGTAAAATTATTATAAAGTAATAATTAAAAAAAGTTAGTTAAACTAAGTATTTAATATTATAATATATATAGTAAAAGTAATTATAATATAAAAACTTATTAAGTAGTTTTTAAGTTATTTAAAAAGGAATTTAGTAAGTAAAAGCTAGTATTTTTAAATTATAGCTTAAGCTTTTAAGCTATAAATTTAAAAAGTTAAGGAAAGTATAATACTTACTTATCTATAGCGCTTACTTATTAACTATATTATAAGTTTTAATTATAAAAAATATATATTACTTATAACTTAAAAATTATATTAATTATAGTATTTATTATATAATTATAATATATATAATAACTTATTAAAACTTTTTTTTTAATAAGTTATTTATTTTATTTATATTTTTTTAATAGTAAGTAAAGTAATTAACTTAATTATTAATATTAAACTTTAATAACTAAATATTAATAATAATTACTTTATTAAAATAAATTACTTTAATACTTTTAGTAATTATTATATTTACTTTATTTACTTTTTTAATAATTATTTTTTAATTTACTTTTATTATTATTATTTTTTTTTTTTAAGTTTATAAGTTAGCCTTAAAAGGTATATCTAAGTATCTTTAAAGTTTAGTATAATTTAAATATTAATTACCTCTTAAGAGGCAAAGCTTTATTAAGTTAATATTATTAAATTAGTAGCTTTATTTATAGCCTAAACCTTACTATAAATAGGCTAGCTTAGAAGCCTTACTTACTTTTTAGCTAGCCTAAATCTTCCTTTTATAACTTACTTTAAAAGATTTTATATTAACCTTTATAGTATACTATACTTTAATTATTTAATATACTTTAATAGTAAGTTATTTAACTTAAATACCTTTTAATTATAACTACTAATAATATTATAAATATACTATTATAATACCTATTTAAAAAAGCCTATAGCTAGCCTATCTTAGCTTAGTATATTAAATAAAAAGCTATAATATAATTAATATAATTAAATAAGCTTTTATAAAAAAGCTAAAAAGTAAAATTAATAGCCTTTATAAAAAGGCCTTAAAAATTAAAAAAGCCTAAGAAAAGATAAATAATACTAATAGTATTAAGTTAGTAGCCTTTAGTTATAAGATTTTCTTACTTATATACCTTCTTATTAAGCCCCTTTTTATTAAAAAGGCCTTTTTTTTTAATAAGATAAAGGAACTTAATAAGCTAAAAAGGAGGTTACTTAAAGGGATATATTTAAGCTATAAGGACTTAGTATTTATTACTATTATTTATAATAACTTATATAATAAGTAGTTTAAGGCTATTAGAAAGTAAGTAAAGAAAGTAATAAAAAAGGTTAACTTACTAAAAAAGTAAAGACTAGGCTATTTATAGTATTAAACTATAAAAGTATAAAAATAAAAAGGATAATATATTATAAAATTAATAAAAAAGAGGTAATTATAAGGTTTTATAAAGGGAAAATATATTAAGTTTTATATAAATTTAAAAGCTTAAAGTTAAAAACCTAAAGTTATAATATTAGTATAATTAGTAAAAAAGGCTAATTAACTATATAATAAGGTATATAACTATTATACTTAAAATATTAATATATTATTAATATAAATAAAAGTTTATTATTACTATAACTTATAAGTAATTATAGCTAAAGTTAAATATTTTTTTTTATTTTTATATTAAAAATAAAAAAAAATATAAATTTTAAAAAAAAAAAAGTTTTTAAAAAAAGTTTTTAAATTTAAATTAATAAATATAAAAAAAATCCTATTTATATAAGCTTTTTTTTAATTTAAAAACTTTAATTTAATTTAATTTATTTACTTTTATATAATAATTTTACTTTTTTATTTAATTAATTATTTTAATTAAAAGGCTTTTTAATAAAAATAATTTTCTTAGCCTTTAACCTTTACCTTTAAAAAACTAACTTACTTTTTTTAATATATTTTTTTTTATTTAATTATAATATAATATTAATTATATAATTTATATTAATATTATATTATTTATATAATTTTACTTTACTTACTTAATTATAATATAATATTAACTATATAATTTATATTAATATTATATTATTTATATAATTTTACTTTACTTATTTAATTATAATATAGTATTAACTATATAATTTATATTAATATTAAACTTTTTATAAAACTTTACTTTTTATTTAACTTTTTTTTTATTTTTTTTTATTTTTTTTTTTATTATTTACTTTATTTAAATTATAATATTTTTAATTAAAACTTAAAAAAAGAATTTACTTTTAACTTTATAAATAGTAATAAAAAGCTATTTTATAATTTTAAAAAAATAATATTTTTTTTTTTTTAATTTAATTTATAATTTATTTAATTATTAAGCTTTTTATTACTTTATAATTTAAATTTTTTTAATAAATATTAAAAAATAATTAATAAACTATTTTAATTATTAATATTATTTAAAAAATAATAACTTTAAGTATTAATATTATTAATTTAATTAAATTTAATATTAAATTAAATTACTTTACTAGCCTTAGTATTAATTTTAATATTAATTTTAATTTTAATTTTAATTTTAATTTTAATTTTTTTTTTTTTTTTTTTTTTTTTTATTAGCCTTATAAAGCTATTAAGCTTTTAACTTTTATATAAAGGCTTAAATAGTAAGGCCTTTATAGTAAGCTAGTATTTTAAAACTTAATATTAATAAAAGTTTATTTACCTTAGTAATATAATTATTATTTTAATTAAGTAATATAAATATTATTTACTTTTTAGTAATTATATTAAGTCCTTTATATATATTCTTTTTAAGTAATTTAGAAAAAATAGTTATTAAAAAAGTACTTTTATATAAAAAACTATATAGTAAGGTATATTACTAGCCTGCTTATATAAGTAATAATTAAAAAAGTACTTTATACTTTAAATTATATAATAATAACCTAGGATTATATAATATTATATTAAAAAATAAAAAAAAATAAGTTATTAAGCTAAAAATATAAGTTATTAAGCTAAAAAAGCTAATTATATTAAATAGCTATAAATTTTTTTATTTTAATTAAAATTAAATTACTATAATAATAAAAATATATAATAATAATATTTTTATTTTAATTAAAATTAAATTATTATAATAATATATAAAATAGTAATATTATATAATTTAATTAGTTAATATAGCTTATTAATAGCTATATTAAAAGGTTTACTATAACTTTAATTAAAAAAAGTAACTTATAATAATAGCTAATATTATAATAAGTAATATATTTATTTTAATTAAAATTAAATTACTATAATAATATATATAATAGTAATATATTTATTTTAGCTAAGATTAAATTACTATAATAGTATATATAATAATAATATATTTATTTTAGCTAAAATTAAATTACTATAATAATATATATAATAGTAATATACTTATTTTAGCTAAAATTAAATTATAATATATATATATATATTTTAGTTAAATATATATTAACTTATTATTTTTAATATATAAAGTATAGTATTTTTATCCTAGCTTAAATTAAATTATTTTTCTTATTACTTTTACTTTATTTATTTAAACTTTACTTACCTATTTAAACTTTATATACTTACTTAAACTTTACTTTTTTATTTAAACTTTACTTTTTTACTTAAACTTTACTTTTTTATTTTATTTTATATATTAAATTAATATTTAAATATACTATATACTATCTTTTAATTACTATAATAAATAATATAAATAAAAAGTATTTTTATATATTAAATTATATTATAAATTATTACTTTAGCTTAAATAAATTATTATACTTAACTTAAATTTAATTTATTATAATAATATTATATTTTATATATTTTTTCTTTTATTAATTTATTATTTTATTTATATATAATATACTATTTAATATATCTTTTTACTTATATAAATATTTATTTATTTTACTATATTTACTTTTTATTATTTATTTTTATATAAATAGTATTTAAATATTTTATATAATATACTAAAAATAAATATAGTTATTTACCTTATAGTAGTAAGTAATATATTTAATACTATAATTAATTATTAAATAAAAGAAAATTATTAATTAATTACTTTTTAAACTTACTTACTATTAGTTATTAGTAATAAGTAATATATTTAATATTATAATTAATTACTAAACTATAATAAATTATTAATTAATTACTTTTTAAACTTACTTACTATTTATTTATTAATAATAAGTAATATATTTAATATTATAATTAATTACTAAATTATAATAAATTATTAATTACTTTATAGTTTTATTTATTTATTAGTAATAAGTAATATATTTAATACTATAATTAATTACTAAATTATAATAAATTATTAATTACTTTATAGCTTTATTTATTTACTAATAGCTATTTAATAAAGTTTACTTTACTAGTTATAGTTAAGTTTTTACTTATATATAAATATTTTTTTTTTTTTTTTAATTTTTTTTTTTTTTATTATTTTATATTTTTTAACTTTTTCTTAACTTATAACTTACTTAATTTAATTATATACTTTTTTACTTTATTTAGTAAATTACTATTAAACTTAATAATAAAATATATACTAATTTAAAAAGTAAATAATATTTATATTTTATTATAATATTTAATAATTAATTTTTAATAATAGTATATTAATATAATAATATTATTACTATTTTACTTTATAAAATCTAGCCTTTTTTTAATTAAACTATTTTTATAATAATATTACTATTAGTATTTTAATTTTTTAATACTTATATTAAGTATTAGTATTATTATAACTATAATAAGTAATTATAATTAATTACTATTTATTAAAGTATTTATAAATATTTTATATTATAATATATTTAATATTATATTTTTTATTTTATTTTAATATATAAATATATACTTAAAAATATTTAACTATAAGTTATTTAAAAGCTTTATTATACCTTTTTATAAGTATATAAAAAGCTAGCTTAAAATACTTTTTATTTTTTAAAACTTCTTTTTATATATTATAAAAGTAAGATTTTTATATATTTACTTTAATTTTTATTTTTTTTTACTTTTATATTAAAAATAAAAAAAATATAAATTTTAAAAAAAAAAAAAAGTTTTTAAAAAAAGTTTTTAAATTTAAATTAATAAATTTAAAAAAAATCCTATTTATATAAACTTTTTTTTAATTTAAGGACTTTAACTTAATTTAACTTATTTACCTTTTTATAATAATTTTACTTTTTTATTTAACTAGTTATTTTAATTAAAAGACTTTTTAATAAAAATAATTTCCTTAGCCTTTAACTTTTACCTTTAAAATATTAATTTACTTTTTTTAATATATTTTTTTTTTTATTTAATTATAATATAATACTAACTATATAATTTATATTAATACTATACTATTTATATAATTTTACTTTACTTACTTAATTATAATATAATATAAATTATATAATTTATATTAATATTAAATTCTTTATAAAACCTTACCTTTTTTTTTTTTTATTTTTTTTTATTTTTTTTTTATTATTTACTTTACTTAAATAATAATATTTTTAATTAAAGCTTAAAAAAAAAAATACTACTTTTAACTTTATAAATAGTAATAAAAAGCTATTTTATAATTTTAAGAAAATAGTATTTAAGTTATTTTTTAATTTAATTTATAACTTACTTAATTATTAAGCTTTTTATTACTTTATAGTTTAAATTTCTTTAATAAATATTAAAAAATAATTAGTAAACTATTTTAACTATTAATACTATTAAAAAAATAATAACCTTAAGTATTAATATTATTAACTTAATTAAATTTAATATTAAATTAAGTTACTTTACTAGCCTTAGTATTAGCCTTTATACTATTTATTTAGCCTAACCTTTTATAAAAATAAGCTACTTTACTAGCCTTAGTATTAGCTTTAGTATTAGCCTTAGTACTAGCCTTTATATTATCTATTTAGCTTAATTTTTTATAAAAATAAATTACTTTACTAGCCTTAATATTAGCCTTAGTATTAGCCTTAGTACTAGCCTTTATACTATTTATTTAGCCTAACCTTTTATAAAAATAAGCTACTTTACTAGCCTTAATATTAGCCTTAGTACTAGCCTTTATACTATCTATTTAGCCTAACTTACTATAAAACTAAGACTTTATACTAGCTTTATTTTTAAATTTTAAATAATTTTTATTTTAATTTTTTACTTTCTTAACCCTTTTTATTTTACTAGCTTTATTTTTATTTTTTTATAATTAAATTTCTTAATAATTATAAAAATTATATTTATTAATATTATAACTTAATACTATACTTTCCTTTACCTTATAAACTTTAACTAACTTAATTAAGTAATTTTTTTTTTTTATTATAATAAAAAATCCTATTATATAAGAATTCTAAATATAGTAATTTAAACTTTACTTTTAGCTTATATTATAATTCTTTTTAGTATAATATATATATACCTTTTTATTTACTTAATAACCTAGCTATACCTTTATTACCTTTACTTAATAACTATAATAATTTAAATTATATTTTCCTTTCTTAATATATTACTTTTTTAATTTATTTAACTTTAATTTCTTTAAGTTTAATAAGTAATAGCTTACTAAATAACTAATATAATAATAAATACTTTTTTTATTTAAAACTAAATATATTTAATAAATATTACTTATTATATTAATTAGCCTTACTATAAAAACTTAAGATATTAATAGTATATAGCTTAAAGCTAAAAGCCTTATTATAATTTAAAGCTTTAGTATTTTTTATTTATTATTTATTTTACTTTATAGTTATAATTTATATAATAATTAAATTATTTACCCTTATAGTCTTATCCTTATAAAAACTTACTATATTCTTTTTAATATATTTTAAATATTAATAATATACTTTTTAGTTTTTATTTTTTTTTAAAAACTTAGTAATTAAGCTTAATTAATAAGCTATAAGCTACTATTTATAAAATATAATAGCCTTTTTTATAAATATTAATAAAAGCTTTTTAATAAAATTATTCTTTTTATAACTTATAAAATACTTTTTATATATTATTTATAAAAAATACCTTATAGCTTTAATTTAACTTATATAAAAATATTTTTATAAAAAGAAAACCCTTTAAGTTAATAACTATAAGGAAATAATACTACTTATATATTATAGCTTTAATATTTAATTCCTAGTATATATTTCTATTCTTTTTAAAAAAGTATTATATACTATACTAATTTATATTTTATTTTAATAACTTTTTTAAAATTATTTTTTTACTTTAAAAACTTAAAGCTTTTCTTTTAAGTATATAATTTAAAAAATATTATTAATAGTAATTTTATTTATATAATAATAATATAATTTATAATTTTTATTTTATTTATATTAAATCTTAAGTTTTTTAATTTACTTTTATATTAAGTTAACTTTAGTAACTTTAAGTATTTTTATATTAATATTAGTTATTTTATTAATACTTAGCTCTTTTTTAGTTTATTTTATTAATCTTTTTCTTTTTATAAAGCTAGTACCTATATAGTAAAGGCTTTATTTATATAATAATAAAATTACTTAAAAAATTTAAATACTTAAAACTTTAGAATTATTTATATTAAGGCTTATAATTATAATAAAAACTTATTTTTAATTATATTTAGTAACTATAGCCTATTTACTTTAAATTAGCTTTTATTACTTACTATTTATAATAGTCTTAAGGCTAACCTTACCTTTAAAACTAAAAAGAAATAATATTTATTTTTATAAAATACTATTTATTTTACCTAGTAAGTATATAAAAATTACCTTTATATTATATTTACTACTTATTACCTCTTAAGCTATAGTATTTATAAGGAATTTACTTTTTATTTTAATATTTTTCTTTTTATATAATATAATAATAAGTTAAAAAAACTACTTTTTAGCTTTTTTTACTAATTATTACTAACTATTTACCTTTTTTATTTTATAATCCTTACTTATTTTTTTAACTTTTTTTTTATATTATAATCCTTATAATTTATTATTTTACTTAACTTTCTTTTTTATAAAACTTTAATTATATTAATAAGTTACTTTAAATTAAAAAAACCTTTACTTACTTAATAACTTTTTACTTTTTATTTTATATAGTTTTTTTAAAAACTTTTTATTTACTTTTTAACTAGTAAAAAAATTAATTTTTTATAAAATAAATAAATATAAAAAAAAAAGTAATTTACCTATAATTAATATACTATATATACTTAATTTTTATACTAAGGCCTTAATCTTTAAGTTATTATTTAATAGTATAGTATATTATAGCTACTAAATAATTTATTTAACTAAAATTCTAGGCTTTTTTATATATAAGCTATTTAGTATATTTATATATTTTTATTATTATTTTAATACTATATACTTTTTATATAAAGTATTACTAGCCTTATTACTAAGGCATTTAGCTAAGATTATTAGTTTTTTATACTTTTATTTTAAGTTATTTTTATATTACTAAGCTTAAATAAAGACTTATAATAAAAAGCCTTTAAGTTTACTACTTAAGTAATTTTATATAAATATTAAAAGTTTATTTTATTAACTTTAATAATACTTTATATAAACTAAAAAATTTTATTACTAACTAGACTTTAATATATAAAAGTAAACCTTAATATTAAAGTAAAAAGTATTATTAATATATAAATTTTATATAAAATTCTAAATAAGGCTTAGGTTTTTTATTACTTTTTACCTGCCTTTATCTTTAACCCTGCCTTTATAGGTTATTATAAAATAATTTAATTATAATATAAGTTTATTATTTTTAAGCTTTTTAGCTTTAATATAAAACCTAGTATTAAAAAAACCTTTTAAAAAAAGCTTTTTATTAAACTTTTTATTATATTTAAAACTAACTAAAAAGATTATTATTTTATTAAGTTATTTTAAAACTAACTTTAGCCCTATCTTAATACCTATATCTAAGCTTTATTTAAAAGTAAACTTACTAAGCCTATTTTATTTATTTAAAAAAAAATAAAAATATACTTAAAGTCTTTTATATTAAGATTTATATATTAATTTTCCTTTTACTAGTAAATATAATATTTAATACTTTTAAGCTAATTCTTTCTTTTTATAGAAAATTACTAAAAGTATTTAATTAAAAAATATATACTAAAGGCTATTATAGTTATTTTATTAAAAGTATAAATATAGCTTTATAAAAAATTTAATATTAAATAATAACTAAAATAGAATTTACTATTAATATAAAAAAAATAGCTAAGACTATTTATTTTATAATTTTAATACTATATAGTAAAGTTTTTAATTTACTATATAATACTAACTATTAATACTTTTAGTATTTTATAAACCTTTAGCTTTTTAATATTAATCTTATTATAAATTATATTTATAATAAAAATTTTATTTTTTAAGTTATTAAAAACTTATTTTACTTAAATAAGTACTAGTTATTTTTACTTATAAAATAACTTTTACTTTTATTTATAGAATTACTATATTATAGCCTTTTAAATAATTTATAATTATTTTAATTAGTAAGGGAATTATTAGCTTTTTTCTTTAAGGCTATTTTAGTAAAAAAGAATTTTAAATTTAAATTTTTATTTAAACTTAAAGGTAATAAGAAAATCTTTAGTAATTTATATACTTTAAAAAATAAATAGCTTTTATAATATTTTAAGTAATAGCCTAATTAAGAAATTAAAATAAAAAATACTTAGGCTAGTAATTATAGTTTTAACTTTAAGTTTATAAATTTATTAAGTTTTAAAAAAAAAAACTTAAAATTTAGTAATTTAAAAAAATAATAATTTTTAATTTTTTACTTTAATTAAGTTTTTTTAATTATATTACTTTTTAAACCTAGGTTTAAGTTTAAATTTACTTAATATTCTTTTTATTATTAGTAAAGTTATTTAGCTAGCTAAAAAAGCTAGTAATATATATATCTTTTAATTTATAACTAATTAATTAAGTTATACTTTATTTATATACTTATTAAAAATATTTTAGTAAGTTATATATTAAAACTGCCTTATAAATTACTTTTTATTTTTTATAAAATTTATTTATATAAAAAAATAAAAAAATTAACTTATAGTTACTAAACTATAAAACTATTTTATATACTTTTTTTAAAAAGTTATTAAACTAACTATTTTAAATAAAGTAAATTAAATAGTAATACTTTTATTAATATATAATACTTATAGTAACTATAAAATATAATTAAAGTTAACTATAAAGTAAGTAATTTATATTTATAATATAATTTTATATTAAGTATATTTTAACTTTAATAAATTATAAGTAAGTATAATTTTAAATATATTTTTATTAAGTATATTTTAATTATAATAAATTATAAATAAGTATAATTTTAAATATATTTTTATTAAGTATACCTTAACTATAATAAATTATAAGTAAGTATAATTTTAAATATATTTTTATTAAGTATACTTTAATTATAATAAATTATAAGTAAGTATAATTTTAAATATATTTTTATTAAGTATACCTTAACTATAATAAATTATAAATAAGTATAATTTTAAATATATTTTTATTAAGTATATTTTAATTAAAATAAATTATAAGTTAGCTTAGGGTTTTTATAAGTTTATATATAGATTTCTTTTTTTTAAGGCTTTTATTTATTAAATAACTATATAATATTACTTTATATAGTTTCTTTTTCTTTAAGGCTTTTATTTATTAAATAACTATATAATATTACTTTATATAGTTTCTTTTTCTTTAAGGCTTTTATTTATTAAATAACTATATAATATTACTTTATATAGCTTTTTTTCCTTTAAAGCTTTTATATATTAAATAACTATATAATATTACTTTATATAGCTTCTTTTTCTTTAAGGCTTTTATATATTAAATAACTATATAATATTACTTTATATAGCTTTTTTTCCTTTAAGGCTTTTATATATTAAATAATACTACTTTATATAGCTTTTTTTCCTTTAAGGCTTTTATATATTAAATAACTATATAATATTACTTTATATAGCTTTTTATTTTTTAAGGCTTTTATTTATTAAATAACTATATAATATTACTTTATATAGCTTTTTTTTCTTTAAGGCTTTTATATATTAAATAATACTACTTTATATAGGTTTTTTAATTACCCTATACCTTTTAACTTTAATATAAGTTATTAAGTTAAATTTATATATTAATTAAGGCTTTAAATAGATATATAGTTAGTTACTTATATATAAAAAATAAATAGTTTAATCTAGGTTAGGGTTAGGTTAAACTTATATAGGCTTATAGGCAAGGCAGGTTAGGGTAATAAATAGTAATTAAAAGTATATAGTAAGGGTAAAAGATATTAAATTTTAATATACTTTTTTAAAAAATAGTAAGTAAATAGTTAGGTAGCTAATAGTAATATAAAGATAGATTTTAAAAATAAAAGGGTATTTAAAAATTAATTAAAAAAAAAGAAAAAAAATTAAAAAAAGTTAAAAAAGGCAAGGTAAGTATAAGGATTAAAATAATATAGCTAATAAAAAAATTAAAAAGAGTATAATATTTATAAAGTAAAAAAGAATAGTAAATAAAAAAATTAAAAAAAGTATAATATTTATAAAGTAGTAAAAATAAAAATAGTTTATAGTAAATATAAGAAATATTATTAAGGCTAATAAATAAGGTATAATAAAAAGTAAATTATAATAAAATAAGATAAAATAAAATAAAATAAAATAAGATAAGGAAAAGAAATATAATATAATTAGGTAAAAAAGAAAAAAAAAAAAAAAAAGTAATAAGTATATAAAGTAATAAAAAAGTAATAGCCCTAGCTAGCTAGTAAAAATAATAAAGTAAGGCTAAGGCTAAGAAAAGTAAAAATAAAAGTAAAGCTAGCTTATAATAAGTATAAGCTAAGCTAATTAAAAATAATTAATTAAACCTAAAATTTTAATAAAAACCTAATAATAAGTAGCTAGCTATAGCTAAGGCTAAAATAAAATATTACTATTTATAAATAGATATATATATATAATATATATATAAGTATTTTAAAAGAAGCTAGTAATATAGTAAATACCCTTACTAATTATAATTATATTACTAAGTAAAAAAAAAAAAAAATTATTATATAAGTAAATATAGCTTTTAAAAAAAATACTAGCTAAATTAAAAAAATAAGGTTTATACTATATAATTTAATAAAAATAATATAAGCTAAGAAATAATATAAGTTATAGTAAAGTAAAATTACTAAGTTTATTAATTTATTTACTATAAAGCCTACTTATAATATAGTATTAAAATATATATAATAACTAAAAAGCTATTAAGCTAAAAAAAAGCTAGGATTTAAGTATAAGCTAATAATAATTATAAAAGTACTATAATAGCTAGTATTAAACTAATAAAAAATTTAAAAAAAGTATAATAGTACTTTATAGTAGGCCTTACTAGCTAATAAGCCCCTTTACTATTTAATTAAATAGTAATAGCTTAAGGATATAAAAAAAGGAGTACTATTTTACTTAAAATAGCTAAATCTATTTTATTTAAAAACTTACTTATAGCTTAAAAATCTAAGGAAAAGTAAAAAGCTATTATAAACTTAGTTATATAGTATTATAAGCTATTAATTAATTTAATTCTTTACTTTATTACTTAAATATAAAATACCCTAGCTAGCTAGAAAGCCTTTATTACTATACTTATAGCTATAAGTAACTAAAAAGAAAAAAGTAAATAATAAAAATTACTAAAGGCTAAGTTAAACTAAATAAAAAAAAGCTACTATTAGTATTAGTAAGTTAAGGCTAAGTATAAAAATATATAATTACTTAGTACTAAAGCCTAAAAATACTAATATAAAACCCTAAGTAACTTAAATATTACTTTAAGATAATAAAAAAAATATACTTAATTATTAAATATTATTAAAAATTAAAGCTAACAATACTAAATATAGCTAAAGTATAAGTTTTTATAAAAAAAAACTAAATACCTTTATATTTTTTAAAAATCTATTTTTTTTACTTTATATTTTTTTTTTCTTACTTTTTAAAATAGTAAAGTTAATAAAAAGAAAAAAATAAAAAAACTAATAATAAATAAATAAGTAATTAAAATTATAAAATTATAAGTAAAGTACTAATAACTAATTACTTACTAACTAACTAATTAAGTAATTAGTTACTTAAAATAAATTATAGTATTTTTTAATAACTTAGTAAATTATTTCTTAAGTTTAGCTTAATAAAGGCTAAATAATTAAAAAATAAAGCTAATAGAAAAAGTAATAATAGCTATTTAAATAGTAATAATAACCTAAAAGTATAATATAGTCCTTAGTAGCTTTAAACCTATAAGCCTAGGTAAAATATATTAAAACCTTTTTTTATAAATAGTAGCTATAAATTAATTTTAGCCTCTTTACCCCTAGCTATAGCTTTAAAAAGTAATTAGTAGTAATAGCTAGGCAGGCTATATAAATCCCTTATTACTAGTTTATACTAAGGGCCTAAAAGGCCTTATAAATCCCTTATTATTATAAATACTAGTTAGTAATAAAGGCCTAAAAGGCTATATAAATTACTAAGTACTAATTAGTAGTAATAGTAGTAATAGTACTAGTAATAAAGGCTAGTAAAGTAATATAAAAAGCTATATAAATTACTTATTACTAGTTTATACTAAGGGCTAAGAAGGCTATATAAATTACTTATTACTAGTTTATACTAAGGGCTAAAAAGGCTATATAAATTACTTATTACCTAGGAACTTAAAATATAATAGTAAGATAATAATATTATTAATAAGCAGGCTACCTTTATATTAGTAGCTACTTAATTAAATAGTAAAAATAATATACTAGCTAATAAAAATAGTAATAAAGCAGTTTTTAAAGGTAATATTATTTATATTAGTATATTTTTTAAGCTAGTATTTAAAAACTATAACTAAGCTTTATAACCTATACCTATTTATATAGGCCTAGGCCCTATATAGCTAACTAATTAAATAGCTACTTATAATACTTACTATAATAAATTAACTAATTTTATAGCCTTAAGGTTAACCTTACTAACTATAAAAAAGAAATATAAATAAAGGCTAATTAACTATTTATCTTTACTACTTACCCCTTAACCTTAAAAAAAGTAAATAGTAAAGTATAAAAGCCTTATAGTTAATAGTAACTATAATAAAGTATATAATTTAATATACTTTAATTAAAAAAGCCTTTTAAATACTAATATTAATAGCCTAGCTTTATTACCTTTACTAAACTTATTACTTTTTACCTTAAAGTATAAGCTATTAAGTACTTTTAGTAATACTAATAACTTTAGTATTACCTTACTAAATAATCTTTTAAGCTTAAAAAAGCTAGTTAAATACTTTTATATAGTATTTAGTACTAGCTAAAGTAGCTAATTAACCTTTAAGACCTAGTAATAAAGCTTATATATATTATTTACTTTTTTTTATATACTAGTAATTTATAATAACTAAAACTATATACTTTTTACCTTTATAGCTTTATATAAGGCTAGTAATTAAACCTTAATAAGTAATCTTTTTTTACTTTTATATTAAGGATAAAGAAAATATAAGTTTTAAAAAAAAAAAAAAATTTTAAAAAAAGTTTTTAAATTAAAATTAATAAATTTAAAAAAAATCCTATTTATATAAACTCTTTTTTAATTTAAAGACTTTAATTTAATTTAACTTATTTATTTTTATATTATAATTTTACTTTTTTATTTAACTAGTTATTCTAATTAAAAAGCTTCTTAATAAGGATAATTTCCTTAGCCTTTAACTTTTACCTTTAAAAGATTAGCTTACTTTTTTTAATATATTCTTTTTTTTATTTAATTACAGTATAGTACTAACTATTTAATTTATATTAATATTATACTATTTATATAGTCTTACCTTACTTACTTAATTATAGTATAGTACTAACTATATAATTTATATTAATACTATACTATTTATATAGTCTTACTTTACTTACTTAATTATAATATAATACTAACTATATAATTTATATTAATACTATACTATCTATATAGTCTTACCTTACTTACTTAATTATAGTATAGTACTAATTATATAATTTATATTAATACTATACTATTTATATAATTTTACCTTACTTACTTAATTATAATATAATATTAACTATATAATTTATATTAATACTATACTATTTATATAATCTTACCTTACTTACTTAATTATAGTATAGTACTAACTATATAATTTATATTAATATTATACTATTTATATAGTTTTACTTTACTTACTTAATTATAGTATAGTACTAACTATATAATTTATATTAATACTATACTATTTATATAGTTTTACCTTACTTACTTAATTATAATATAGTACTAACTATATAATATATATTAGTACTATATTATTTATATAATTTTACCTTACTTACTTAATTATAGTATAGTACTAATTATATAATCTATATTAGTACTAAACTCTTTATAAAACCTTACTTTTTATTTAACTATTTACTTTTTTTTTTTTTTTTTTTTTTTTTTTTTTTATTACTATTTACTTTACTTAAATTATAATATTTTTAATTAAAGCTTAAAAAAAAAAAAAATACTAGTCTTAACTCTATAAATAGTAATAAAAAGCTATTTTATAATCTTAAGAAAATAGTATTTAAGTTCTTTTTTAACTTAATTTATAACTTACTTAGCTATTAAGCTTCTTATTACCCTATAGTTTAAATTTTTTTAATAAATATTAAAAAATAATTAATAAACTATTTTAACTACTAATACTATTTAAAAAATAATAACCCTAACCCTAACCTTATTAACTTAACTAAATTTAATATTAAATTAAGCTACTTTACTAGCCTTAGTATTAGCCTTAGTACTAGCCTTTATACTATTTATTTAACCTAACCTCTTATAAAAATAAATTACTTTACTAGCTTTAATATTAGCCTTAATACTAGCCTTTATACTATCTATTTAGCCTAACTTCTTATAGAAATAAATTACTTTACTAGCCTTAGTATTAGCCTTAATACTAGCCTTTATACTATTTATTTAGTTTAATTTTTTATAGAAATAAGCTACTTTACTAGCCTTAATATTAGCCTTAGTACTAGCCTTTATATTATTTATTTAGCCTAATTTACTATAAAATTAAAACTTTATACTAGCCTTATCTTTAAATTCTAAATAATTTTTACTTTAATTCTTTACTTTCTTAACTTTTTCTATTTTACTAGCCTTATCTTTATTTACTTATAATTAAACTTCTTAATAATTATAAGAATTATATATATTAATATTATAACTTAATACTATACTTTCCTTTACCCCTTAAACTTTAACTAATTTAATTAAATAATTTCTTTTTTTTATTATAATAAAAAATCTTACTATATAAGAATTTTAAATATAGTAATTTTAACTTTACTCTTAGCTTATATTATAATTCTTTTTAATATAATATATATATACTTTTTTATTTACTTAATAACCTAGCTATACTTTTATTACCTTTACTTAATAACTATAATAATTTAAATTATATTTTCCTTCCTTAGTATATTACTTTTTTAATTTATTTAACCTTAATTTCTTTAAGTTTAGTAAGTAATAACTTACTAAATAATTAATATAATAATAAATACTTTTTTTATTTAAAACTAAATATATTTAATAAATACTACTTACTATATTAATTAGCCTTATTATAAGAACTTAAAATATTAATAGTATATAGCTTAAAGCTAAAAGCCTTACTATAATTTAAAGCTTTAGTATTTTCTATTTATTATTTATTTTACCTTATAGCTATAATTTATATAATAATTAAATTATTTACCCTTATAGTCTTATCTTTATAAAAATTTACTATATTTTTTTTAATATATTTTAAATATTAATAGTATACTTTTTAATTTTTATCTTTTTTTTAAAACTTAGTAATTAAGCTTAATTAATAAGCTATAAGCTACTATTTATAAAATATAATAGCCTTTTCTATAAATATTAATAAAAGCTATTTAATAAGATTATTTTTTTTATAGCCTATAAAATACTTTCTATATACTATTTATAAGAAATACCTTATAGCTTTAATTTAGCTTATATAAAAATATTTTTATAAAAAGAAAACCCTTTAGGCTAATAACTATAAGGAAATAATACTACCTATATACTATAGCTTTAATATTTAATTCCTAGTATATATTTTTATTTTTTTTAAAAAAGTATTATATACTATATTAATTTATATTTTATTTTAATAACTTCTTTAAAACTATTTTTTTACTTTAAAAACTTAAAGCTTTTTTTTTAAGTATATAATTTAAAAAATATTATTAATAGTAATTTTATTTATATAATAATAATATAACTTATAACCTTTATTTTATTTATATTAAATCCTAAGTTTTTTAATTTACTTTTATATTAAGTTAATTTTAGTAACTATAAGTACCTAATAATATTAATAAATCCTTAATAATAATAAATACTACTATAAAAAATAAAATACCTTAAGTATCTCTATATTAATATTAGCTATTTTATTAATACTTAGCCTTTTTTTAATTTATTTTATTAATCTTTTCTTTTTTATAAAGCTAGTATTTATATAGTAAAGGCCTTATTTATATAATAATAAAATTACCTAAAAAACCTAAATACCTAAAACCCTAGAATTATTTATATTAAGGCCTATAATTATAATAAAGACTTATTCTTAACTATATTTAGTAACTATAGCTTATTTACTTTAAATTAGCTTCTATTACTTACTATTTATAATAATCTTAAGGCTAACCTTACTTTTAAAACTAAAAAAAAGTAATATTTATTTTTATAAAATACTATCTATTTTACCTAGTAAGTATATAAGAATTACCTTTATACTATATTTATTACTTACTACTTCTTAAGCTATAGTATTTATAAAAAATTTACTTTTTACCTTAATATCCTTCTTTTTATATAGTATAATAATAAGCTAAAAAAACTACCTTTTAGCTTTTTTTACTAATTATTACTAACTATTTACCTTTCTTATCTTATAATCCTTACTTATTTTTTTAACTTTTTTTTTATATTATAATCCTTATAGTTTATTATTTTATTTAACTTTCTTTTTTATAAGACTTTAATTATATTAATAAGTTACTTTAAACTAAAAGAACCTTTACCTACTTAGTAACTCCTTACTTTTTACTTTATATAGTTTTTTTAAAAACTTTTTATTTACTTTTTAATTAGTAAAAAAACTAATCTTTTATAAAATAAATAAATATAAAAAAAAAAGTAATTTACCTATAATTAATATACTATATATACTTAATTTCTATACTAAGGCCTTAATCTTTAAGCTATTATTTAATAGTATTTCCTATTTATACTAATAGTATACTAATATTCTAGGCATAATAGTTATATACCTTATTATATAGTTAATTAGCCTTTTTTACTAATTATACTAATATTATAACTTTAGGTCTTTAACTTTAGGCTCCTAAACCTATATAAAACTTAATACATTTTCCCCCTAAACCCCATAATTACCTCTCTTTTATTATAGATTTTATAGTATACTATCCCCCTTATCTTTATATATTACTAATCTTCTTTAATACAAATTACACTACTATTAACTATACCTTAATCTTATAAAGCTAATTATTATATACAGTCTTATAAAGGGCCTTAAGGAATACCTTTTACCTTTACTATAGCTACCTTTCTTTAAAAGCTTATTTAAAAGTCTAAAGGCTTTATATCTCTTAATTAAGGAAGTCTTTACTAATCTAAGGGTTATTAAGATATTACTATATAAGCTAGAGGACCTTATAGCTAAAAAGGGCAAGCCTAATATAACTATTATTATCTTCTTTTTACCAGGTTAGCCTAATCTTATTAGCTAAATTATAAAGCCTATTATAATTACCCTAGCTAGCCCTTTAAAGACCTTACTTAATTATAAGGATTATATTAAGGTCTTTTATTAAATAGGGCTTATTAGGGCAGGGTCTTTATAAGCTTCTTTTAAGTATTATAATAATATAGCTATAATATTATTAGTAGTTATAATTAGAAGGGAAGTTAGGTTAAATAACTTACTATTAAAGTGTATTAAATAATTAAAGCGTAGTATACTATAGGGGTTAATGTAATAGTAATCTTTTAAAGTAGGTTATAGAAAGAAGATTTAGGCTAGCTAAAAAGTAAGTAAGGCTCCCAAGCTAGCCTATTTATAGTAAGGTTTAGGCTATAAATAAGGCTACTAACTTAATAATATTAACTTAATAAAGCTTTACTTCTTAAGGGGTAATTAATAATTAAATTATACTAGACTTTAAAGATACTTAAATATACCTTTTAAAGCTAATTTATAAACTTAAAAATTATTTAATAGTATAATATACTATAGCTACTAAATAATCTATTTAACTAAAATTCTAGGCTTTTTTATATATAAGCTATTTAGTATATTTATATATTTTTATTACTATTTTAATACTATATACTTTTTATATAAAGTATTACTAGCCTTATTATTAAGGCATTTAGCTAAGATTATTAGTTTTTTATACTTTTACTTTAAGCTACTTTTATATTACTAAGCTTAAATAAAGACTTATAATAAAAAGCCTTTAAGTTTACTACTTAAGTAATTTTATATAAATATTAAAAGTTTATTTTATTAACTTTAATAATACTTTATATAAACTAAAGAATTTTACTACTAATTAAACTTTAGTATATAAAAATAAACCTTAATACTAAAGTAAAAAGTATTATTAATATATAGATTTTATATAAAATTCTAAATAAGGCTTAGGTTTTTTACTACCTTTTACTTACTTTTATTTTTAACTTTACCTTTATAGGTTACTATAAAATAATTTAATTATAATATAAGTTTATTATTTTTAAGCTTTTTAGCTTTAATATAAAACTTAATATTAAAAAAACCTTTTAAAAGAAGCTTTTTATTAAACTTTTTACTATATTTAAAACTAATTAAAAAGATTATTATTTTACTAAGTTATTTTAAGACTAACTTTAACCTTATTTTAATACTTATATCTAAGCTTTATTTAAAAGTAAACTTACTAAGCTTATTTTATTTATTTAAAAAAAAAATAAAAATATACTTAAAGTCTTTTATATTAAGATTTATATACTAATTTTCTTTTTACTAGTAAATATAATATTTAATACCCTTAAGCTAATTCTTTCTTTTTATAAGAAATTACTAAAAGTATTTAATTAAAAAATATATACTAAAGGCTACTATAGTTATTTTATTAAAAGTATAACTATAACTTTATAAAAAATCCAATATTAAATAATAGCTAAAATAAAATTTACTGCTAATATAAAAAAAATAGCTAAGACTATTTATTTTATAATTTTAATACTATATAGTAAAGTTTTTAATTTACTATATAATACTAACTATTAATACTTTTAGTATTTTATAAACTTCTAGCTTCTTAATATTAATTTTATTATAAATTATATTTATAATAAAGATCCTATCTTTTAAGTTATTAAAAACTTATTTTACCTAAATAAGTATTAATTATTTTTACTTATAAAATAACTTTTACTTTTATTTATAAAACTACTATATTATAGCCTTTTAAATAATTTATAGTTATTTTAATTAGTAAGGGAATTATTAGCCTTTTCCTTTAAAGCTATTTTAATAAAAAAGAATTTTAAATTTAAATTTCTATTTAAACTTAAAGGTAATAAGGGGATCTTTAGTAATCTATATATTTTAGAAAATAAATAGCTTCTATAGTATTTTAAGTAATAGCCTAACTAAGAAATTAAAATAAAAAATACTTAGGCTAGTAATTATAGTTTTAACTTTAAGTCTATAAATTTATTAAGTTTTAAAAAGAAGGACTTAAAGTTTAGTAATTTAAAGAAATAATAATTTTTAATTCTTTACTTTAATTAAGTTTTTTTAATTATATTACTTCTTAAACCTAGGTTTAAGTTTAAATTTACTTAATATTTTTTTTATTATTAGTAAAGTTATTTAGCTAGCTAAGAAGGCTAGTAATATATATATCTTTTAATTTATAACTAATTAGTTAAGTTATACCTTACTTATATACTTACTAAGGATATTTTAGTAAGCTATATACTAAAACTACTTTATAAATTACTTTTTATTTTTTATAAAATTTATTTATATAGAAAAATAAAAAAATTAACTTATAGCTACTAAACTATAAAACTATTTTATATACTTTTTTTAAAAAGTTACTAAACTAACTATTTTAAATAAGGTAAATTAAATAATAATACTTTTATTAATATATAATACTTATAATAGCTATAAAATATAATTAAAGTTAATTATAAAGTAAGTAACTTATACTTATAATATAATTTTATATTAAGTATACCTTAACTATAATAAATTATAAGTAAGTATAATTTTAAATATATTTTTATTAGGTATGCCTTAACTATAATAAATTATAAGTAAGTATAATTTTAAATATATTTTTATTAAGTATACCTTAATTATAATAAATTATAAGTAAGTATAATTTTAAATATATTTTTATTAAGTATACCTTAATTAAAATAAATTATAAGTAAGTATAATTTTAAATATATTTTTATTAAGTATACCTTAACTATAATAAATTATAAATAAGTATAATTCTAAATATATTTCTATTAGGTATACCTTAATTATAATAAATTATAAGTAAGTATAATTTTAAATATATTCCTATTAGGTATGCCTTAACTAAAATAAATTATAAGTTAGCTTAAAGTTTTTATAAGTCTATATATAAGTTCCTTTCCTTTAGGGCTTTTATTTATTAAATAACTATATAATACTACTTTATATAGCTTTTTTTCCTTTAAGGCTTTTATATATTAAATAATACTACTTTATATAGCTTCTTTTTCTTTAAGGCTTTTATATATTAAATAATTATATAATATTACTTTATATAGCTTCTTTTCCTTTAGGGCTTCTATATATTAAATAATACTACTTTATATAGCTTCTTTTTCTTTAAGGCTTTTATTTATTAAATAACTATATAATATTACTTTATATAGCTTCTTTTTCTTTAAGGCTTTTATTTATTAAATAACTATATAATACTACTTTATATAGCTTCTTTTCCTTTAAGGCTTTTATTTATTAAATAATTATATAATATTACTTTATATAGCTTTTTTTCCTTTAGGCCTTTTATATATTAAATAATACTACTTTATATAGCTTCTTTTCCTTTAGGGCTTTTATATATTAAATAACTATATAATACTGCTTTATATAGTTTCTTTTCCTTTAAGGCTTCTATATATTAAATAATACTACTTTATATAGCTTTTTTTCCTTTAAGGCTTTTATATATTAAATAATACTACTTTATATAGCTTCTTTTCCTTTAGGGCTTTTATTTATTAAATAACTATATAATACTACTCTATATAGCTTCTTTTCCTTTAAGGCTTTTATATATTAAATAATACTACTTTATATAGCTTCTTTTCCTTTAAGGCTTCTATATATTAAATAACTATATAATACTACTTTATATAGCTTCTTTTTCTTTAAGGCCTTTATATATTAAATAATACTGCTCTGTATAGCTTCTTTTCCTTTAAGGCTTCTATATATTAAATAATACTACTTTATATAGCTTCTTTTTCTTTAAAGCTTTTATTTATTAAATAACTATATAATACTACTTTATATAGCCTTTTTTCCTTTAGGGCTTTTATATATTAAATAATACTGCTTTATATAGCTTCTTTTCTTTTAAAGCTTTTATTTATTAAATAACTATATAATACTGCTTTATATAGCTTCTTTTCCTTTAAGGCTTTTATTTATTAAATAACTATATAATACTACTTTATATAGCTTCTTTTCCTTTAAGGCTTTTATTTATTAAATAACTATATAATACTATTTTATATAGCTTCTTTTCCTTTAAGGCTTTTATATATTAAATAATACTACTTTATATAGCTTCTTTTTCTTTAAGGCTTCTATATATTAAATAATACTACTTTATATAGGTTTTTTAATTACTTTATACCTTTTAACTTTAATATAAGTTATTAAGTTAAATCTATATATTAGTTAAGGCTTTAAATAAATATATAGTTAGCTACTTATATATAAAAAAGTTTATATATAAGCTGTAATATTAAATAAATATAAGGTTAGTAGTTTATAATTAGTAATATTTTTAATTAAGCTATAATATTAAGTTAGCTATTTTTTTTTAATTATATTTACTTACTTATTATATATTAATTACCTTATATATAACTTATAGCTTAAAATAATAAATTAATCTTAAGTAAATATATATTAACTATTTTAAACTTTTTTTTACCTTTTCCTTACTAGACTTTATATTAAATAGAAATATAACTAAAAAAATATCTTAAGTAAGTTACTTAAAAAAGTTAGTACTTTCTTAGACTTACTTATTTAAAGTTTTATTAAACTTTTATAATCTTTTCTTTTTAAAATAAGATTTTTCCTTACTTAACTTTTTTAAATTAAGTAATCTAGGCAGGGGTTAATATTAATAAAGGTAAATTTATAATATAATAATTTTTAAGAAAGTATACTATAGTATAAATCCTTAAAAAGATCTATAAGTAAGGAAAATAAAAACCCTTTTTTTAAGGTAAAATACTAAAGTATTTATATACCTTAGTATATTTTATACCTATATAATAACTTACCTTTATATATATTACTATATATAGATAATTAACTATAAATACCTAAAGAGTATAAAAAAGGTTTTTAAAAGGAAAATCCTAAGCCTATATAAAGATATACTATTAAGAAAATAAGGTTAAAAAGAGATATAACCTTTATAGTTATACTAAAGTACTAATATAAAAATTATAAATAGTAATAAGGTTTATAAGTAATAAAAAAAAGAGTTTAACTTATTAGCTATTACCTTATCTTTAAGGCTATAATATATAAAAAGGTATAATACCTTAATTTAGTAACTTACTTTTAATATACCTTTTAGTTAAAAAGTATATTAATAACCTTAAATAATACTAGTAAATACTTTTAGTTACCTAAAAGTATTTTTAGTAAAAGTTAAAATAATATAAATTAAAAAAAGAATATATATTACCTTACTTAAATTAAAGGAAAATCTAATACTATTTTATATTTACTACTATATATAAAGCTACTATAGCTCCTTATAATACTAGTATTTAGAAAGGTTAAGTAAAAGGGTACTACCTTTATAAAATTTAGTTTAAACTAAAGGCCTTAAAATACTTAATACTAAAGCTAGTATTATAAAATACCTAACTATAATACTAGTACCTAAAAGGGTTAAGTAAAAACCAGGCTTATATAGCTAGCTAAAGCTAGTATTATAAAATACCTAACTATAATACTAGTACCTAAAAGGGTTAAGTAGAAACTAGGCTTATATAGCTAGTTAAAGCTAGTATTATATAATACCTAACTATAATACTAGTACCTAAAAGGGTTAAGTAAAAACCAGGCTTATATAGCTAGCTAAAGCTAGTATTATATAATATATCCTTTATAAATATATTCTTAGCTAGCTAGGCTATATAAATAAGTCCTTAGCCTTTTAACTTAAGGAAAAATAGAAATTTTAATACCCCTTAAGGCTAGTAAATTAAGCTAGAAATTATACTACCTTTATAAACTTAAGTAAAAATTAGCTAAATAACTATAATATACTAGGGTTAGTTACTAGTATTATAAGGCACTAAAGAGATAAGTTACTAAGTAGTAATAGTAAAGTTATACCTTTTATAGTAAGGTTAGTAGGGCTAATAATATTACTAAGAAATCTTACTTTTTTCTTTTAAATTCTTTATATTAAGTACTATAAAAGGAAAGTATTATAAACTATTTTTACTATTATAGTATTTATAGTAAAAGGCTAATTTTTTATTACTTAAGTTATATATCTAGCTAGTAGCTAGTTATTTATAAAGCCTATTTATTAGTAGCTTAGGTAACCTTAAATTAAATAAATATAAGTACTTTTAGTATATTATTATACTTAAGTAAGTAGTTTTATAAAGGTTAATAATTACTATAAACCCTTTACTATTAAGGCCAGAGCTTTTTAAATTATATAAAGGAATATATAATAAAAGTCTATAAGATTAAGTATTAAGTAATTACTTATTTAGTTAATCCTTACCTTTATAGGCTTAGCTAGACTTATTTCTTTTTATATACCCTTTAAGACTATTTTAGTAAGCTATATATTAAAACTGCCTTATAAGCTACTTTTTATTTTTTATAATATTTATTTATATAAAAAAATAAAAAAATTAACTTATAGTTACTAAATTATAAAACTATTTTATATACTTTTTTTAAAAAGTTACTAAATTAACTATTTTAAATAAAGTAAATTAAATAGTAATACTTTTATTAATATATAATACTTATAGTAACTATAAGATATAATTAAAGTTAACTATAAGGTAAGTAACTTTAAATATAAAACTTACTTACCTTAAACTAAACTTTAAATACTTTTTATACTTTTTATAAATATTATATAAAGATATAATTATTACTATTAAACTTATTTTAATTAAAATAATTAATTTAATAACTTTTTTAAAAAAGTATATAAAATAGTTTTATAATTTAGTAACTATAAGTTAATTTTTTTATTTACTTATATAAATAAATATTATAAAAAATAAAAAGTAATTTATAAGCTAGTTTTAATATATAGCTTATTAAAATACTATTAAAAGGTATATAAAAAGGTAGTAAATTTAGCCAGGCCTATAAAGGTATAGATTAACTAAATAAGCTAAATCTTTAAGTATTTAATTTAAAATTATATTATATATAAAAGTAGCTTTAATTAAATACCTAGGCTATAGTAAATTTTACCTTATAGCTATTAGGGCTATTTACTACTTAAATATACTATATTTATATAACCTTATAGGCTTTAGCCTTAGTAGTAAGGTAGTATAGTAAGTATTTTTCTTAAAAGCCTATACTTTAATATAAAGTTATATAAATTATACTTACTATTATAGCTAGACTTAATAAACCTTTTAAGGTTATATAAATAGGCAGATAGGCCTATATAAATATATATTTATAAAGTAATAAAAAGGTAATATATTATAAAGGATTTAACTATAATAGTTTTTAATATTATAATACTTTTTTTAAATAAGCTAGTAGTACTTAGGCTTTAATACTACTAGTAAAAAGGGCTTCTTAAAATATATTAAGTAGCTAAGTTAGCTTAAAGCTACTTTTAGTTTTATATAAATATTTCTATAATATATTAAAGGTAGTAAAGATAGTATTTAAAAGGCTAGTTTAGTAACTATATTTACTTTATATTACTTTAAATTCTATATAGTTTTACTTATACTATACTTAAAGTAGCTATAGCCTATTCTTTTTACTTATTACTATTACTTAAACTACTAGCTAGGTTAGGTAAATAATCTAGGGAAAATAATTATAGTTTTATATTTTTATAACTTATAAAAGGAATAGGAAATTTAAGAAAAAACTAAAGAAAAAAATAATATTTATTTTTTTTATATTAGTACTTTAGCTTACTTAATAAGTATTAAAAAAAGGCTTTAAAGTAAATATAATAGAAAAACCTTAATAGGTTTTTTATTATATAAAGTAATTTTTATATTAAGTAAAGTAATAAGGTATAGAATATATAAGGAGTTAATAGCTATATACCTTATATAAATAGTTACCTTTTTTTTTATTACTTTAAAGTATAAAAAAAGATTAAGGGTTTACCTAAGTAAGGACTTATATTATAGTCTTAAGCTAGTATTAGTAATAAAAAATAAGTTAATTAGTTCTTTTTATAAAGAAAATTAAAGTAAAAAGTAAGTACTAACTATATTACTTACTTTATTACTAAAAAAAAAAAAGATTAACTATTAAGGCTTTAATATAACCTATAAGTTCCTTAGGCCTTTTATTATATTTATTTTATTTATATTATTTTCTTTATATACTTATAACTAAGTAATTATAAGTAAAAAATCCCTTTATATTTCCCTTTTAATTTACTTTTTATTTTAGTATTTATAGTTAGTATAGTAAATAAAATACTATTTTTTTTTATTTATTAATAGTACTTTTTTTTTTATTTTATAATATTAAAAAGAAAGTTAAGGTTAATATATTATTATAGTTTATTTTAAAAGCTTACTTTTTACTTATTTTTTATATAAGTTAAATAGCTATAAGCTAGCTAGGTAACTTATACTTTTTTTACCTAAGTAATATAATAAGTTATTAATATAAATTTATACTTAAGTTAATCTTAAGTCTTAACTTTTAAATAGCTATTAAGTTAGTAATATTATACTATATAGTACTATTTATTTTTTAGTCCTTATTAAAAAATTTAAATTTATATATTACTTAATTTATAGTTTAATTAACCTAATAGCTAGCCTTATAGGCTAGCTTAATATATATTTTTTAGTTATAAATATTAATATAATTACTAGTAAGGTAAGTTAAAAGTATTATATATAACTAGCTTATTTTTTATAAATTAGCTATCTTTTTAACTAAATTTTAAATTTTAAATAAAAAAGTAAAAGGTTAAATTTTTTTTTTAACTTATAGTTACTATTTTTTATACTTTTAAAGTTATAAGTTTTATATAGTTTTTATAAAAGTATAAAGTAAGTAAGTTTAAATAAAAAAATTTAAAAAATTTTAATATATAAAGGTATAAAGTAATTAAGTTTAAATAAAAAAATTTTAATTTATAAAGATATAGGGTAATTAGGTAAAGAGGTATAAGGTAGTTAAGTTTAAATAAAGAAATTTTAATATATAAAATATAAAGTAATTAAGTTTAAATAAAGAAATTTTAATTTATAAAGGTATAAGGTAATTAAGTAAAGAGATATAAGGTAATTAAGTTTAAATAAAGAAATTTTAATATATAAAGTATAAAGTAGTTAAGTTTAAATAAAGAAATTTTAATTTATAAAGGTATAAGGTAGTTAGGTAAAGGGGTATAGGGTAGTTAAGTTTAAATAAAGAAATTTTAATATATAAAGTATAGGGTAGTTAAGTTTAAATAAAGAAATTTTAATTTATAAAGGTATAAGGTAGTTAGGTAAAGGGATATAAAGTAATTAAATTTAAATAAAAAAATTTTAATTTATAAAAGTATAAAGTAGTTAAGTAAAGAGGTATAAGGTAGTTAAGTTTAAATAAAAAAATTTTAATTTATAAAAGTATAAAGTAATTAAGTAAAAAGATATAAAGTAATTAAGTTTAAATAAAAAAATTTTAATATATAAAGTATAAGGTAGTTAAGTTTAAATAAAGAAATTTTAATTTATAAAAGTATAAAGTAATTAGGTAAAAGGGTATAAAGTAATTAAGTTTAAATTAAAAAATTTTAATTTATAAAAGTATAAAGTAATTAAATAAAGAAGTATAAAGTAGTTAAGTTTAAATAAAGAAATTTTAATTTATAAAAATATAAGGTAATTAAATAAAAAAGTATAAAGTAATTAAGTTTAAATAAAAAAATTTTAATATATAAAGTATAAAGTAATTAAGTTTAAATAAAAAAATTTTAATTTATAAAAGTATAAGGTAATTAAGTAAAAAGGTATAAGGTAATTAAGTTTAAATAAAAAAGTTTTAATATATAAAGTATAAAGTAGTTAAGTTTAAATAAAAAAATTCTAATTTATAAAGATATAAAGTAATTAAGTAAAGGAATATAAAGTAATTAAATTTAAATAAAAAAATTTTAATTTATAAAAATATAAAGTAATTAAGTAAAAAGATATAAAATAGTTAAGTTTAAATAAAAAAATTTTAATATATAAGGTATAGGGTAGTTAAGTTTAAATAAAGAAATTTTAATTTATAAAAGTATAAAGTAATTAAGTAAAGAAGTATAAGGTAATTAAGTTTAAATAAAAAAATTTTAATTTATAAAGGTATAAGGTAGTTAAATAAAAGAATATAAAGTAATTAAGTTTAATTTATAAAAAGGTATAAAGTAATTAAGTTTAAATAAAAAAATATAAATTTATAAAAAAATATAAAGTAATTAAAGTTAAATAAAAAAATAAAAAAAAATTATTTTATAAAATTATAAAGCTATTA
>NFZR01000049.1:0-176454 GCA_002165215.1 Fusarium pininemorale | reverse complement strand
GGGGGGGGGGGGGGGTTGTAACAATTCTTTCGCACTCGGAGCGCTGTCTGCCTTGAACTTGTACATTTGATGATGTATCTTGATAATGAAGTTCAGATGTTCATTATCCTTGTCTACAATGCTTGTTGCGATGCCGTATCGCGAATCGATCTGCCCGCGAGGGAAGCAGAAGCCTATTGGTGCCTTTTTCTTTGCTAGGGTTAGTGTTGCATAAGCTTTCGACACAGAAAGGATTTCAACGATGTTGAAGGGCGTTCTTATTGAGCGTCGTCATGTGTCCTTACTTGTGTTTAGGGAGATGCCAACTGCCTGGTAGCAGTGGGCTGCTGACATTCCTGATAAAATGCCATCGATAAGTTTTGATGAGATATCAAGACTCGATAACGTTCTTATTCCGCGTTTTATGCTCCAGCCGCGGTCGTTTGCGCCCTGAAAAGTCACTAAAGATACATAACGGCAGTATCTCGTGTGAATCAAGTCAGAGGAACTAATCCGCTCTCCTGCTGGAGGTAGGCAATCTTATAGAAAGGGTCATGAAATGCCTAAGGATGCTAAACTACGACATAAGTAAGAGCCAAAATGTTCCACTTCCTATACTTTATAGTGTTCTGATTATTCCGAGATTGATAATACCCGATTCAATGAAACTCAACAAACATGACTTAGGGCTAAGAGTGTTGCCATTGGCCTCTTTGGTCATGTGTTGATTACTATTCCTAAAACGCCAACAGAAGCTCAGTCAAATCCTTCTTCCAATAAATCATCGACTGCCTTGCTCTTGGGCCGAAGAGTGCGAGAAACACGACAAGAATTGGCACGAAGGTCCATACGCGTGTGGGCAATGTTATGTGCACTTTGCTGCCCAGCCTGCACTCCAGCGACTTGCCAAGGCAAGCAAGTATAGCACCCAGTGCTAAATCTAACCCTCGTCTGATGGGAGTTATGATTATTGTCTAGTGATGCGTAAAAAAGAGAGAGTTAGGGTGATGTTTATGTGGTTGTCGAACCTAGCGATCTAGTTTGGAAACGGAAGCCAAGTCCTCAATCAGCAATGCTCGTGTCATCACCCACAAACATTAGGCAGTTGGATAGCAGATCGATCGTTAGTTCAACTGACACGCTGTAAAGTTAACCGACTGATTGGCCGGCTGTGGAGGTAAGGTCAGTGCTTATAGTACCGAGGCAAGGTAGATTAAGGTTTAAAAAGTACTTTGAGTGCTGGGAAATAACAGCCTTAGCAATCCTCGATAACTTTGAATCCGCAAGAATCATCTCCTACAGAGTCTAAGACAATCGACTATCCTTGGGAAGACTCGAAAACACCTTGTTAATTAGAAAGTCCAGTATAAATCGGCTATGATAGGTCGCTCAAGGACGATTCATTTGACACGAAAGGATGTTGGATGTCGGTAGCAGGGTGATGTTTCCTGGACAGTCGCGATCGGCCCATAGCAATTACATATCGACAGAAGGACGCGCAAACAGTTGTATTACGATTGTAGAACAAAATCGGCCTAATGCGTGGGCGTCAGAGCGGGATGAGATGGACGACGCGGACAGCAGTTGACTTTCGAGCACATTGAACAAAACGAAACTTGGCGATGTTGCCAATGACACTTCGACCCTCCCTACAACAAGAAGAACGTCAATGATGCCTCTAAACTTCTCTGAGGAGGAGGGGCCTCTTCGTTAGACATCATAGATGCGACTTAGGCGTTCCTGACCAGAGCTCGTACTCTGTCTTGTGAGGGGAGAATGGCAAACAGTTAAACTGCGGAAATGTTACCATCGATGTCTGTAAAGACGCTGAGGATCGATAACTTACCGTTTTGCCATTGTGCCAGATTCAGTACTCTTTGTGGCCTTCTGGAACTTGGGAAATGCGCGATGTCTTATTAAAACCGTGAGTAGAGGCGAGGGAGGTCGAAAACACCATGGATCTTGAAATTTAAGTCCGATACGATCAAGTTCTCAATATCTTCCTTCGGGTACCAAAATTCCTATCCAAAGCCAGAGCCGTTTTATCCTCCCCACCAAAACCATTTAATCTTTCAGTGGAAGGAGGTAATCGCAGTTCAATTGCATGATGCTCGAGGCCATTCCATTCAGCTGCTCATCATAAGTTGGTGCAAAGAGTAGCATGATATAATTCTATATCGATCCCTAGTCTATCTCCCTTGGTCCCCATCACTTTGCTTGGAGGGTACTGTCGACTGTCGTGATTATGGTCAACAGACCCAAGTCATTGCTGAGTGCTCAGAGACAGTTATCGAAGTTCTGGCACTTAGAGCAGCTCAGTCAAGACCAGTTAAGCCACTTACCTTGATGCTAACATTATGCCAGGAAGTCCTGATATCATATCACTAAGGTCCAGTAAATGACTAATAGTAACAGGGAGCTACAGCTATGATCTACCCGACCTGTACGCATTTGGGATCGCCTACGCGGAGGTTCTTCTTCCGGGGTTCTGTTCACGACTGTGTCGCTCAAATCGACCACGGGGAAATTCCATGTCCTTTTTTCCGTTGCCGCCTTCAGCGTCTCGAATCTCTAACGTAAAACATCAAGCTGCTCCTCTAGCTTAGTCTCCGCCAGCTTCTCCTGCACACCCTTGACACCAGCATCAATACAAACTTGAATCACTTGAGCCTGATATCCGTTCTACCTGCTCGGCTAACCCGCTGATGGTACTCGAACTTGTTCCAAGGGTAGATAATCACACCGCGTAGGGCGTCTACGGCTCGATAGTACCAAATGACACCGAACGATCTCTGACGGTTTTATACTAGAACGTGAGATCCAAAAGAGCAGGTAACTAAAATATCCACCAGAGACATCCTCTCGGTACAATTAAGCGGTATGTCCGAGGGCCAAAACTCTTCCCCATAGTAGAGATGAACTAACGGGGCATGCTTTGTAACATAGTCGGGGATATGGTACAAGTACTCCCGTGAGCCCCTTACGCTCAAGCTCGACAACGCCCAGCATGGATACTGATACAAGCACATGTCAGGTCTTAACCCATTCCAGCCCATCAACGTCAAACATCTTCTGGACCCCTGCTTCAGTACACTCCATTCTGCCCATCATCATGACAGCCTGATCAAGAACAGCAAAGGCAAAGTCAACTTTCGAAGGTGGAGCTCTTCATATTGGTGCCAATGCAGTCTAATTGAGGTAGCTTGATTAATGGTAAGAGATAGGCAACGTTGGAAAGAATTCGTACATTGCGCTGCTAATCTCTGGTTGAGTTGTTGCTCGATAATCTCTCGAAAGTCACGACTGTTCGGAAAATGAGGTATTGTAAAAGTTCGCTATGAAAATGGTGACTGACCCAGTGCCATGGCTTCTGGATTCTTGTCGGCTATTGGGTTATGGACTACTACACCGCAAAATATGATGAATCCGGCCCAAGACAGACCGCGATAGTCGCACAGCTCTTATCCGGAGCATTCGTCTGCACTGCCACTTGACCGTGAGCTGGGACGTTTAGACTACTTCACCGGTTGTGCATACATGCATGCTTTCGCTGACCTCCTCGGGTGTTTCTTGAAGGAAAGGCTTCTTGCTGGTCTCGTAGAGTTTCCAGAACTTTTCTTAGGACTTTCAAGGTTCCAGACGGACGTTTCAAACTGTCTGTCAGTGTGCATTATCGATACAGACACTGGTACTTCTAACCTTTTCTTTATCGCCTATTTAACAACGCTCTCCTGCAGCGCAGGGCTTTTTACGCCTGAGGTAAATCAACGCTAGGTGTCTAATCGTCCTTTGCAGTCAGACAATCTCAACTACTGCACAACTACCTCAGGTTGCTACAGTGGCAGGTCAGCTCTCGGTACCTGGAGAGGTACGGACTGACGCACAAGCTGCTGCTGACAGTGTCGCGGCAGCATAAAGCGGGGTACCGGAACCGTCATAACCAGACGCATCGGGGTGTCAAGGCTAGAAAATATGAGCAGCACCTCGGCGATTCTTGGTAATAACGATGGTGAAAAGGGCTCTGAAAAGGTCATGTCGGGTTACGGCAGGGTTTTCGACTTGGACTATAATGCAACGGTCCAATAACAGAGCTCAATTAGAGCATTCCCTTCCAGAATACAATTTGATTGCTGAGTGCAGTGAGTGTCTGGTTCTGAAAGGGGGATAACGTCTTTGTAGTCTCCAATATAGGTCTCTAGCCGGGGGGTGCTGATGCTCGAGGGCGCTTAGGGGAGGGGGAAGGGGACATGGATACGGTTCTCGGCCGAGCCTTGTTTTAAAGAGGCATCGCAGCCACTCGTGGATCCTGTGGAGACTTGCTCGGAGCAGGGTATGGGAGATCAATACGTCAACGGACTGGGTCGGGAACAAGCCAAGTACATTGAGCTTGGAGAGATTGGTCAGTATTGGTTCAAGACCAATTTATGCAGTAGACGAACTTTCAAGATGGTCGCTGATGGACGGGCCAACGGGCAAATCATGACCTGTGACTGAGAAGCCGATATTTGATGATATATTCCTGTAATTCAAGTTGGCAAAGCTGCTGGTTTTCTGAGCTACGTACGTAGCATGGTAATGAGCCTGTTTCTTAAATTTGGTGATGGCACTAACGTTTGATCTCAAAAAGGACTTGTCCTAGGCTAAACTATCCAGTGCTTGTCGTTATCTATGATACTAGGCAACAGTGAGGGCAATAAGTGTCTTGCCCGTATGTCTTTATTGGTGTTCTTTCCTCTGTGCGCTGGGGGCTGAAGCCTCTTGTAACCTCCCATAACCTTATCACAGTAATATGGCTGAAGGTTGCCTGATACACGTATCACAACAAGCTGTATAAGGCAAAGGATTCGTTTACCAGATTGGACACGGTGTACTTAGTATGTTTCCATACCAGTGCATAACGACTTTCCATGCTCCTTACTAGTCTATTAAGTTAATAATCTACCTAAGTGGAGGATAAGGGTGTGTGTATCTTGCAGAAAAAAACCTCTAGCGATATATTATATTAAAACGGTCTTTCCATATACTAAGTAGAGGTTGAGTTATGTTATATAGTTCCAATTCCGCTGCCTCTTACAATTGTTACATACATCTCTCGCCTCCTCATTTCTTAAAACGAGTTAGCTAAGTTATATATCTATTTACTCTTTGACTTGCCTAGATCTAGTAAATGGTAATAAAGAAGCTACACCAGACTTGTTTGCAGTATACAGTAGCTATTCAGTACCTGGACAGAATATTAAGGACATCTTACAGGTCTTGTTAATTCTTAATTTAAAACTCTTAGAAGTTGCTAAGCAAAGTGCAATAAATATTACTAGACTGGTTAAGAGTCGTTAATAGTGCTTATAATTGGGTCTGTATAGTCTTTAATAACAGGCGCCCTTCTGGCTAAATAACAGAAATAATTAAAGTTAGCCAACGCAGATATTAGACATGTTATTATAGCCCTTAAGTTATGAATTATTAAGATTCCCAATGTATCTTTAAAGAACAAACAGAAAATACCCCATAGAGCACTCTGACTACTCCTTATAGAGAGGTGAGACCTTTTAGTACATAGCCCAGCTCATTCGTTAAAGACTTGCATAGCACTCTCTACAGAATAAAGCTACCCTGTCTGTACTGCGTTCAGGGTCAGCAGGAGTCTCCTGTTATTGTGTTAGATAATAATTATCTTCCTGGTCTCTATTTAGTAATGGCGCCGATAGTGGTCAATAACAGGAGAACAGTCCGGTTGTTTAAACTTTTGAATCCGCGCATGGTATGCCACAAATAGGGCTGTGGGGAGTTGTATCTCGGTATGGACAGAATGGATCTTTCGAACCATAGCCCGTCTCTGCCACTGGTGCTCAGAGTACCCGCTTCTTTGCCATGTCACGTCGCAATTCCGCCAATCAGAAAGCTTCTATCCAGACGTCTCCAGACTAGGCTGGTGATTGGTAGACGCTATCGCTGACTTATGCTGTCACTCGGTTAACGAACTAGATCGCCATTGACGATTTGGCCATTTACACCAACATCAACATTTATTAAGCATACAAACCTCGACTGTCAAACGCAACGAAACCATGTCCAGCGCGACCGTCACACCTTCAATGCGCGCTGTTGCTTGGAATGTCCACTTTACTATTGGCGAAGACGAGGACCCCGGCGCTTTCGCCGGAATTTACCAAGTTCCGGGGAGCAATTTGGTGACCTTTCGCAACGTTTGCGACGAGCTACGCCTTTGCTTCGAATGCCCATACGATATTTGGGATACTGAGAACGATGTACCCTGGACCGACATTGCCTTCTCGTTGAATCAAGACAATTCCCCGAGTTCCTTGGATCCCGACTTAGCTTTCGTTACGGAGGCAAGATTGGACCGGGGTGTTCCAAGTATGGCGCCTTTGCGCCCTAAAGAACAGAACGTCTTAACCTATCATATATACTATCATAAGAACTGCAGTCTACCTGCCGGTTCACCACACGAGTCTCACATCCAGGGTTAGCTATACAGTGCATCAATGCCCTCTCTCATTACATAGTTGTACTAATTTTCTACCTAGCCCAATGCGCCAGACATCTCCCGATTCCTAGTCGTCGTCGCGATCGACGATACCTACCGCCAAATAAAACACCTTCCGATCCGAGACTCACAGTTATGCCTCTGCGAAAGAAGCTCAAGGCTCGCTCCGTGTCTCCGAGCAAGCGATGAGCATCTGGGTCGACTTCACCCACGAAAGAACTCGATGAGGAGTTCGAGAATGTAGTTGCACCTGCGAGCATGGAAATCGACCTCGATGAGGCTAGAAAGGTCGCCAACGAATTCAGATCCTCGTGTCTCAATCGAGCAACATCCTGTGCTGTTTCGGGTGAAGGAGAGTCGTGGTGTCCAGGTCCCCCCGTCGGCCCCGGCATTCAGGCTTGCCATATCATCCCTCAGCACCATTATCATGTATATCCTGTTGCTGGGGGGGACTCAGATGACGATGTACCTCCTGAAGCGAGTAATCGTAGGCTGAAAGAGGCATGGCAAAGCACATGGAGCCCTAGGAACGGCATCCTACTTATGAAGCACCTTCATGAGTTTTTCGACGCAAGACTCTTCTCTATACATCCTCACACACTCCGCATCCGAGTTTTTGTCCCATATAATGCTCTGACGAGATTCAATGGCCAAAGAGCTTCAGTGCCTAAGACCATCGATCGAAAGGCCCTACGCCATCACTACGAAATGTCATGCATTGAAAATATGGCCGCTGAGCGACCAATCTTAGATGTTATCTCGCCTACTACAAGTAGGTTGACTTCAGGCTTAGCGACGCCGCTTACCGCGAAAACTGACTTGCTTGCAACACCGCCCTCCGGAGATCCAGGCAATGGGAGGGTAGGCGACCCGAGAAAGAAATTAAGACCGGGCTATCCCGACCAAGACCAACAAAGAGGCACTTCCATACCGGGGGACTCGCTGCACGCCCTTAAGATAGTAGAGATGGCAGATGAGCGAGGGCTGAAACGCAAGGAACCGGGCGATAACGAGTCATGTCCGCTGGATGAGTGGCCAGATCAGTGTACGGCGGGTCGTTTTATTACATCCAACAATAGTGAGCAGTTCCTGAAGGATGTTAACTCTAAACTACGCAAGTTGGAGAAAAGACGTCGACTCATTGATTAAAATGTGGGATGAAAAGACGACTCGCGGATGTTAATTCTGAGTGGATTGTAAATTGCTCCTTGATTCGAGACCTCGCCGTCGCAAGCCGACCTAACAATACCTGCACTAAGAATCTCACTGACATGATACGATATGCAATTGCTAACTGCATTTCCACTGCGCCTAACATATGAAACTACCCAATCAAGCATACATAAAAAGAACTTGCTCCGCACTCCCTCACCGCAGGAGGCCCACCAGTTTTGATCTTTCATTATCGAGCTCATTAGGAGTCCCTCTTTTAACCTTTATCTTTACTTTTCTGCTCTTCCATACCCCGTTAGAATCATCTGGCACGGCGTTAAGAAATCAGGACTAATCTAAAATATCAGAGTCAACAGAAAAAAGCATCTTTACCCTTAAGGACATTCCTGGCAAAGGTAAAGGTCTCGTGGCTATCAACAAGATTCTTAAAGGTACCCGAATTCTCTCCCAAAGAGCCCGTTATAAAAGTTCCTGAAGATACGCCCGACAGTCCGGTGCTACGGGCCTCCATACGCAGGCAGGTTGATCAACTTACTTCGGACCAACGGCAGGCCTTTCTATCTATGTGCAATGTCTATCCTAGCCCCACTACCTCGCGATATCTTGGAATCATTCGAACTAACGTTCTTCCCATTGACACTAGGGTGGCATTTTTCTTGCTGCGTGCTGCATTAACCACGCCTGCAATAATAATGCATAGAAAGCCTAGAATGATAACATCGGACGACACACTATCCATGCTTTGCAAGATATCGGCAAAGGGGAAGAGATCACCATCACATATATCGGTGTCTTGAACAATTGCCGAACCTGCCAAGAAGTGCCTCGAAAGAAGTTTATGTTTATATGCTTGTGTAGGCTCTGTTTGTTGCCAGAACATTTGAGCATAGAAAGCGACAGACGGTTTGATGAGATTCTGAAACTGGATGCTTGCATCGGCAGAGAGGGCCTCATGGGAATATTGGTAGACCCGAAGCGAATACTTGGGTACGTGGATCGACAAGTCCGACTATTCAATGAACAAGGCCCGGACGATATTAGCTTGCCGAGGGCCTTCTTTGATGCCGCGCAAATTCGTGCGGCCCATGGAGACCTAGCCAGGGCCCAAGTCTTTACTAAGCGGGCGGCGGCTGGATGGCTTGTCCTAGAAGGCGACGATAGCCTAAGAGCGCTCAATACCAGACGGCTTGCTCGGAACCCTTCAAGCCACGATATATACAGGTACTCAGCGGCTTGGAGGACTACTGCAGATAACGTTCCTCAGGGAGTGGGCTTAAACGAGTTTGAAGACTGGCTTTGAAAAAGGGAAAAAGATCGTAAACACAAAGAACAGGGACTTCTTTATATCTAAGTAACATTCTTAAGTTTTATCTAATTGCCTAATAAAACAGGTATAAATAATAATTTCTTTTAAACTAAATATAAAGTTAACTATTAGCCTTAATAATATTAATACTTTTTAGTAAAAATTATTAACTACCTAACCTTTATTTATCTATAAATAGAAGTTAAGGATATTACTATATAATAGCTACTTAGGGATAAGGCTAACTAGCCTTATATATCTAATACATAACCCTAAGACCTTCCTAATTTTATTAAAAAAATCCCTTATATTAAATTCTTACTTCCTTAAGCTTTAGTTAATATAATACTATTATACCTACCTAGCCTTTATTACTAAAATACTATAATAATTCTAAAGCTTTTACCCTAAGCTACTTAATTATAATAGTTAACTTATAATAAACTATTACTTTTAGTACTAAACTAAATAAATTAATACTAAAACCTTAAAAAGTTATTACTAACTTTACCTAGATAAYTAAAAGAAAGTTATYCTAAACTATAATATATAAAATAACTTAAAYYYYTATTAATAYTACTTATATTATTACCTTAAAAAAAARGATTAAGTAACTTAAAGTAAAGYTTACTTTTTARTARTARGAAAAGGAAYTAAAGTAACTTATYTAARAAAAYTAACYYTAAACCCCTTTTAATAACTAARGRAAAAATAACTTAAAYCCTTAAGAAAATATCCCTAGTACTAAAGGCTTAAAYTATAACYTARATAATACYTTATTAAGTTACTATTAAACTAAAGCTARCTTATYTTTYTYCTTTTTARGAARTAARGTTAAGGTAAAGAATATTATTACTTTTAAGTACYTAATTACCTTTTAAAARARARATAAATAGCTTAATAATATAAACTAAAGCTTTAAARRARTATAAAAATAATACTATATTAATAAAAGTAAGATTYTYTTTACTTATAATAATATAACTYTAAATACTAAATTAATATAATYTAGCTATTTAAATAAATAATYCTARRAAAARAAARAGGCYTTTAARAGRAATTAAAAAGCTTTTAARAAATAGTYCTTAAYTYTTATAAAAAATARAAGGAATTACTARATYYTTATTATAGCYTAACTTAAGTATRCYTACTAATAACCTAGCTAGTYTCCTTAAAACTTTTATAAGTACYTTATATCTATTAARAATTACCTTTTATATAAACTAAAATAAGTARCTTATATTTAYTAATACTATATAAAATTACTACTAATACTTAAARATACTATAGTATTTTAAARRRAAATTARACTTTTTAAAATATAAAAARAATTAGTTTAGYTAGTATAATAACTATAARATATATTTAATARAAARAATAAATATATTATAACTATAACTAATACCTTAYTAATTAAGAAAAAACTATACTAACTATAARAATAAATAARRATATTYYTTTATTAATACCYTTAARAAAGTAACYTAAAYTAAACCYCTATYTAAACCTTAAARAATARAAATAAAAATAARRATAAARACCTAAGCTTAGTAAAATACTATAAYTATTAYWARACTAARTATTACTTTTAAAAYTACYTTATAYTAAAAAAGACTAACTAAGTAAAAAAGTTAAAAAACTAAACCTAACTAAARATATAARTTAATYYYTARTTAATAYCCTTATAATAAATACTAAATATAACYTARACTTACCYTAAAYTARRTTTAAAAGRAAGATCTTTACTATAATTAAGGWCTARGGTTATAAAAGTATACTAGCCTAGGCTTATATTAATTATAATATAAAAATAAATACTATTAGTAAAACCTTTATAAAATCCTAAGGATTTTAATAGTTAGAAAATATTAATATTTCCCTTTAAAAAGCTAATAATAGCTAACTTAAGATAATAAAATATTAAAAAGTACTCTTAACTATAACTAATTACTAGGAATAAATATATAAAACTACCTAGAGTTTAATAAGTATTAATAAAAAAGACTAAAAAGAACTAATATTCCTTTTTATTACTACTTTAAAAGACCTTTAAATTATAGCTAACTTTAAGATAAGGAAATAGTAGTTTAAGGATTACTATAAAGAACTTAAACTCCTAAAACCTTAGTAATTTTTAAAAAAGACTTATAACTAAGCTAAGATCTTTACTATTACTATTATTAATAAGCCTTACTTACTTCTTAATAAAAAACCTTAAAAACTAAACTAACTTAAAGGTATTTTTCCTAAACTTAAAGCCTATATTAAGGTCTTTAGCTATAATAAGGTAATTAAAATACCTAACTTTAAAAGGACTAACTATATAATTAACCTTAAGAAAAGAAAGGAACTGCCTTATAGTTTAATTTATTCTTTATTTTAAGTAAAACTTAAGGAACTTTATAAGTATATCTAGGAAAACTTAAAAACTAGTTAAATTTACCTTTTTAAAAGCCTAGCTAGATTACCTATTCTTTTTATCCTTAAAAAAGATAAAGGCCTATATCTTTATATAGACTATTAAGGGCTAAATACTATTACTATTAAGAACTGCTATTTTTTACCCTTAATATTAAAGATTATAAATAGAATTTAAAAAGTAAAATACTTTTTTAAAATTAATATTAAAGATATATACTATTAGATTTATATATAAAAAAAAGAATAAGTAAAAAACTGCTTTTTAAACTTATTATAGCTATTTTAAATATATAGTAATACTATTTAGACTAGCTAATATACTTACTACATTTTAATACTATATTTACTAAGCCCTTTAGGGTTTTATAAATATAATTTATATAGTCTATTTAAATAATATCCTAGTTTTCTTAAAAATAAAGGAAAAATATACTTAATACCTAGGCTAAATCCTTAAGAAAATAAAAGTAGCTAAATTATATATAAAACCCTTTAAATATACCTTTTACTAAGATTAAGTTAAATTCCTAGGATTTATCTTAATTACTAAAAGTATTAAAATAAACCTAGTAAGGATTTAAACTATTACTAAGTAGCCTAAACTTATTACTTATAGAAAAGTATAAGTCTTCCTAAGGTTTTATAACTTTTATAAATAGTTTATTTATAGTTACTTAAAAGTTATAGTGCCTTTTACTGCTTTTTTAAAGGGAAGCTAAAATAAGAAAAAACTAAGGAGTATAAAGTTAAATAACTAAAAAAAGTAAGTATTTTAGGCCCTTATTACTAAGTTTAAAAAGGCCCTGGTTTTAAGGTATTTTAATCTTAAGAGATATATTTATATTAAGATAAATACTTTAAATTATACTATAGCTAGTATCCTTTTTTAACTAGATAATAAAGGGAAATACTACTTTATTATATTTTAGTTCTAAAAGTTTAATAACCTTAAAAAATAATATAGTACTCCTAATTAGAAGATAATAGCTATTATAAAGTTATTTAAGTATTAGTAATATTACCTTAAAGGTACCTTAAAATAGGTAAAAGTCCTAAGTAATTACTAAAACTTTTAGTTATTTATAAAGAATACTAAGTTAAATAAAAAGTAAGTATAATAGTATTTATATTTAATAACCTATAACTTTATAATTAAGTATAAAAAAGGATTAATAAATCTTACTAATATCCCTTTAAGACCTCTAGGAGTTAAGGAAAAGAAATACTATAAGCTAGATTTAATTAAATCCTTAAAAGATAAGATAGTAAAAGTATAAGCTATAATAAAAGGTTAAAGACTAAAAAAGAGGTTAAGTAAGATACTTATAGAAAAAAAAATTCTATCTTAAACCTTAGGTAAGTTAAAAGTAAATAAGATATTCTTAGGTATTAAAAATAACCTAGCCTTACTACTAAGTAATATAAATATTATAGGCTAGAAACCTAGTTTAAATATATAGTCTTAAGAAATATTAAGATTATTTATAGTAATTCTTAATAAGATAGTAACTTAATCCTTATATTAAGAAAGTCTATTAAAAGATAAAGTATTAAAGCTACTAATTAAACTAATTTAGCTTATATAATTAAGAAATAAGTTAATACCTAGCTAAAAGAATAAGATATTTTAGGTAAATTATAAAAAAGGTTCCTAAAAGTAAAAAATTAAAGATAAATTCCTTTACTTTAAGGACTAACTTTATATATTACTAAACCCTAACTTAAAAAAGGAAATACTAAAGCTATACTATAATAATTCCCTAGCAGGCTATTTTAATACTAAAAGAACTTAAAAGCTAATTTAAAAAAAAGCTTTACTAAAAAGGCTTAAAAACTAATATAAAATAGTATATTTTTATATATAGTATTTACTAAAAAGTAATATCTAAAAGATATTAACCTTATAGATAGCTTAAAAGCCTACTAATTTTATTATATCCTTTTAAGAAAGTCTTTATAGACTTTATAATAAGGCTACTACTAGTACTTTTTAAAGACTAGCTAGTTAATATAATCTTAGTAATAGTTAATAAGTTTATAAAATTTATATAATTCTTACCTATCTTTACTAAGATTATTACTTTTAAACTTACTAAGCTTTTCTATAAGGAGATTAAACTATAGTTTAAAGTACCTAAAGGTATTATCTTTAATAAAGGGTTTATTTTTATAAGTACCTTTTAATTAAAATTATATTACTACTTTAAGATTAAGTAAAGGCTATTAATAGTATTTTACCTTTAAATTAATAAGTAAATAAAGAAAATAAACTAAATACTTAGTTATTATTTATAATACTTTATTAAAAATAACTAAAATACTTAGCTAAAACTTTTATAAATAGCTTAGTTTACCTATAACTTAGAAGTTAGTATAATAATAGGAGTTACTTTAAATAAAGCTTTAATAGGTTTTAACTTAAAATTTTATATTATTACTAAAGATATTAGCTTTAAAGGAAAAGTTTTAAAAATCTAATATAAAATAAAAAAACTATAAAAGCTAAGAAATAAGCTTATAATATATTAGTAAAATACTATAGAAAAATAAGTAAAATACTTTAATATAAAGTACTAAGAAATAGAATTTAAATAAGGATAACTAGTTATACTTTTAACTAAGAACTTAAAGCTTAAAGAAAAAAAAAAGAAACTTACTTTAAGATTTATTAAACCTTTTTAGATTACTAAGTATATTAGGCTATAAGTATACTAACTAGCTTTACTAAACTAATATATAAAAATATATAATATCTTTTATATTAATTTTCTTAAAGTATATTAGGTAAGGAACTATAAGGAGTATAATTTCTTACTAATACTAGACCTTAAAGAAAAAGATAATTAATAAAAAGTTAAATAAATTAAAAAAAAAAAGGAAATTTATAAAAAACTATACTACCTTATAAAATAGAAAGAATAGCTAGTAAAATATAATTAATAAGTTACTGCTATAAATATAAAAAATATATTATAAATTATAGTAATATAAGTTAAGTCCTAAGTTAAGTTAAAAGGCAAGAGATTAAAGTTATAAACTAAGGCAGCTTTATAGAAATAAGGATAATTAAGAAAAAGTATTAATTAAGTTTAAAGATATTAGCTATAGAAATACTAAATATAAGTAAAAGTAATTATAAAAACTATAAGTAAATTTCCCTTTATTTTAACTTAAAAACTACTAAGACTAACTATAGTAATAACTATAAAAAACTAAGCTATTATAATACTAATTAAATACCTAAGCTAATTTATTATAATTTCTTATAATATAGGTCTAAGAGTAACTAAAGGTATACTTAGTAAAGCCTTATATATCTAAGAGAAAATACCTATATTTCCTAAGGGTTATAAGGTCTAAACTTATAATAAGAAGTAAAATAGTTATTAATACTATTAAAAAGTCTATTATTTTAGCCTTTATAGTTAAGGAAGAAGATAGTAAGTTAAAGTAAAATTAAACTATTATATATTAAGCTTTAATTATAAGTAGTATTTCTTAAGTAGCTTAAGTAAAAAACCCTTAAGTAATAAAAGAAAGTTAATTAGGAAGTAAGTAATATATAAAAGGTAATTATAAAATAAAACCTTAAAGGTTTCTAGTACTTATAATAATACCTTAAAACTAAATTATAGTATTTATAGGTATTAAAATAAAAGGAATAATTAATATAATACCTTTATAAAAGTTAGTAGTTAATATAAAGCTAAACTTAAAAAGCTTAATATAAAGCTTAGAGGTTTTAGTAAAGTTATTATCTAAGCTTTTAATTACCTAGGAATAAAAAGTAAAGGTAGTAATTTACTAGGCTATATACTTAGTATTTATTATCTTTAAAAATAAGGTTTAAAAAATATAAAAATGCTTTTAAGTCTTAAGAGACTTATTATTATAAAGGTAGAGGTATATTTTAATATAAATATAGTAATAAGCTATAATAGTTTAAGTATATAAAAAAAAGGCCTTTTAAATTAAAATATATTAATACTAATATAAAGAATAAATAAGCTAATTTATAAAAAAGGCCTTAGTACTAAATAAAAAAAAGGTAGTATTATAAGTAATATATAAAGCTATAAAAGATATTATTAACTAGTAAAAGGTATAGGTAAGTTCCTTATAGGTATTACTATAAAGTTAAGGCTAACTATTAGTAGTAATAGTAATTATTACTAAGGATATAAACTTATATATAGCTATAATATTTTTCTAGTTACTTTTAAGGATTTTAAAAGGCCTAGCTAATATTAATAAGTAATAGTATTATAAAAAAAAGGGAAAACCTATAAATAATAATAGCCTTTACTAGTAATATATTTATTATACTTAAAGGCAGCTAGGTTATTATAGGTATAACTAATATAGGTAAAATAGTATAAATTACCTAACTCCTTAAGGTTTAAGAAAATAGCTTAAAAACCTATTTAGAAGTAATAAATATAAAAGAGATATATATAAAAAAAGTAAGTATAGCTAGTAGGTTTAAAGAGAACTTTAGGCTTACTAGGGACTTTAATATTAACTATAGGCTTATTAAACTTATTATTAAATATAATAATAAGAAAAAAAAGGGAATTAAAATAAAAATAATAATAAAAGGGTTAATTAATTAAGACTAAAAATAAAAGGTAAAGACTAAGGAAAGTATAAGCTAAAAAGGCTATATAAGATAAAGAAAAAAAAAAAAGAAAAAAAAGAAAAAAAAAAGAAAAAAGATTAAATAGGTATTATAAAGGCTTACCTAAAAGGCTTATAAAAGCCTAAGAAATTAAAAAGTTACTATAAGTTAAAGGGTCTTTTAATTAAAGGTAATTATAAAAGATTTTTATAGAATTACTTAGAGGTTATAAATAATTATTTTAATTATAATAAGAAAGGTAGTGCTTTTACTTTAATACTATATTCCTAAGATAAATAGGTATTATAAACTACTTTAGTAAGATAAAACCTAGATAAATTATACTAGGGTTAGTAGTAATACTATCTTAGCTAAGGATAGCTAAATTAAAAAGAGGGGATAATTATAATAGCTACTTAGGGATAAGGCTAACTAGCCTTATATATTTAATACATAACCTTAAGACCTTCCTAACTTTATTAGGAAAATCCCTTATATTAAATTCTTACTTCCTTAAGCTTTAGTTAATATAATACTATTATACCTACCTAGCCTTTATTACTAAGATACTATAATATACTAGTAAAATAGTTTTAGTTTTTTTTTATATAAATAGGTATAGTAGTAAATTACCTCTATCTTAGCTTTATAAAAGGTATATTATTATAGTTTTTTATATATAGTAGTATATATTTACCTTTTTAATATTAAAAATTTATTATAAAGACTTTACTTTTATTAAAGTATATTTATAGTTTCTTTTATTTAACTTAGTTAAAGTACCTTTTTAATTTATTTTTTTACTTTAATTATAAATTTTTTTATTATTATTACTTAAGTATTATAACTTTAGTAATTTTATTATATATACTTTATTAAAAAGTTAAATCTTTTTATAGTTAATATATAAAGTATAGCTAATAAGGTTTTATAATATAAAAATAATATAATATAATATTTATTTTTTAATATATTATAATATATAGTATTATATATTATATTAAAAAATATAATAACTTTAATATTAAGTTTTAAAGTTATATAATTATTATTTTAAAGTTTATAATTTAACTAAATAAATAGTTTTAATTTATAACTATAAAAAAAATATTTTTTCTAGCTTTAGTAAATTATATATTTTATTTACTATTACTTTATAAAGGTAATTAATATTAAAGCTTTAATATTAAAAGCTTAATTTAAAATAAATTAAAAACCTTAAAACTTATTAAAAAATATATTACTATATAATTAATATTAATATTAAGTAATTTAGCTATAACTTTTTAATTATAGTACTTAATTACTATAAAATTAAATTTTTAATTAATATTAATAATTTTTATTTTTATAATATTTTTAATTTATATACCTTTTTTTAATATTATTAAATTATAAATAAAAACTTACTATATATTAATAAATTATTATTAATATAATAAGTTAAGTTTATAATTATTAGTTATTAAGTAAGGCTTTTTAATATATAATAAAATAAATTAAGTTTTAAATATATTATAAGCTAAATATAAGCTTTATAAAATCCTAATAATTAATTAAAATAAAAGTAAAACTTATTAATAAAGTAATAAGTTTTTATAATTTAAATTATATTAAGTAATAATAATAATATATATTAAGTAAAGTTTATAAAGTTAAAATATATAATTATAGTAATTAAATTAATAATATAAAAATTATATTATAAAAATTAAAAGTAATTATAATATAAAAAAAAGTAAATTTCTTTTTTAAAAAAAAAGTAAATTATAAAAATATAGTTTTAATATTAATAAAAAGACTATAAATATTAGTAAATTAAAGCTAGCTATATAAGTTAGTAATAAATTAAATTAAGCTTTAAAGTAATATAATATAAAAAATATAAATTAAAAAATAATATAAATAATTAATACTTAATATATATTATTTTATATTAGTTTTTAAGCCTTTTTAATAAAGCCCTTTTTATATTAAAGTAATTTATTAAGAGGTTATTATAATATAAGCTTAATATTTTATTTTTAAATTAATTTTTAATAATATATAATTTTTATTTTTAAAGTAAATAAAATTATTTTATAAAATATTATTAAGTATTTAAAAGTAATAATATTATTTACCTAAACTTTATTATTAAAAAAGAAAAAAATAAGCTAGCTTAGGCTAAATAGTAACTTAATAAAGTATTATTTAAGTTATATTTTAAGCTTTTAATACTTAAGATATTTTCTTAAATATTTAAGTTTTTTTTTTTAATTATTAAAAGGGGTTTAAAGTTAGTTTTTTTAAATAAGTTACTTTAATTTCTTTTTTTATTATTAAAAAGTAAGTTTTACTTTAAGTTATTTAACTTTTTTTTAAAGTAATAATATAAATAATATTAATAAAGGTTTAAGTTATAATATATAAAATAATTTAAAATAACTTTTTTTTAGTTTTTTAAGTAAAGTTATTAATAATTCTTTTAAGTTTTAATATTAATTTATTTAATTTAATACTAAAAGTAATAATTTATTATAAATTAATTATTATAACTAAGGAGCTTAAAGTAAAAGTTTAAAATTATTATTATATTTTAATAATAAAAATTAAGTAAGTATTATAATATTATATTAACTAAAGCTTAAAAAAGTAAAAGTTTAATATAAAGAATTTTTTTATAAAGTTAAAAAGGTCTTAAGGTTATATATTAAATATATTTTTTAGTTTAAACTATTACTTTTTTATTAATATTACTTTATTTATTTTTAAATATAAAATTAATTAATTATATACTTTAATATATATATTAAATTAATAAAAGTTAATTTAACTTTTACTAACTAACTTATATATAAGTTAATTTAAATCCTTTATAAAACCTTATTATTACTTTATATTTATTTAATTTTATTTATAAATATACTATTTTTTTACTTTTATAATTTTAAATTATAACTAGTATAGTTTATATATTATTAATTTAAAAGTATTACCTTTACTATATTAATAACTTTTTTAAATATATTAAAAAGCTACTTTTTATATATAATTAAATTACCTATTAAAGTAATTAAAAAGGTAGCTTAATATAACTAAAAGAAATTGCCTTTTTTTAAGTTTTTTTTTAATTTCTTAAGACTTAATAGCTTTTTATTAACCTAGGTTAGGTTAATTATTTAAATAAGGCTATATTAGCCTATATAATAAATTAACTTAATTAAAATATAATTAAAAATAGCTATTTTAATAAAGTAAAATTAATACTTTAATAAAAGGTTTTTCTTAATAGTAGCTATTATTATATAAATTCCTTTATATTTTTTACTATTAATTACTTTTTAAGCTAGCTTAATACTTAAATTAAAGTTATAGCTAATTATATAGTAGCTTTAATTATATAGCTATAGGCTTTTTTATATAGTAAGTATTTTATTAATAGCTAGAATTAATATTAATAACTATAACTAATAGTTAAGTTAAGGAATATACTTTAAAATAAATATACTAGCTATAATATATTATAAAAGTTAATAAGAAAGTAGTTTTTTAGGTAAAATAAAAATAAGGACTTAATATAATTATTAAGAAATAGTATTTATATTACTTAATTAAAGTAATAATTATACTATTAAGATAAATAAACTTTTATTAATATTAAGTTTTTAAATACTAGCTTACTATAAAGGCCTTACTATTTAAGCCTTTATATAAAGGTTAAAAGCTTAATAGCTTTATAAGGCTAATAAAAAGAAATTTAAATATATTAAGCTAGTTAGCTTTATTCTTAAGTAAATATTATAATAATTTATAAGGTTTTTTAATACTTTTATTTAATTTATAATAAAGTTAATTAAGCTTTTATTTTTATTTTTATTAATATTAAGTAATTATACTTAGTAGTTAAAAATTATTAAATAAAGTTATTAAATTATTAATAGTTTATTAATATATAATAAGTATTATTTTATTATTTTATAATACTTTAAAAATAATTAAAAACTTAAAATATTATTAAATAAAAAATTATAAATATTTATTAAAAGCTTAATTATATAGTTATTAACTATATTAGCTATATAGCTATTATTAGTATTAATTATATAGTAATATATTTTATAATAACTTTTAAAGTTTTTAACTTATTTTAAATTAAGCTTTTAATATTTAAGCTTTAATATTAATTACTTTTTTAAAGTAATAATAAAAAAAGTATATAGTTTATTAAAGTTAAGAAAATATTTATTTTATATTTATAAATTAAAGCTACTTATTTAATTAAATTATATAGTTTAAAAAATAATTATATAACTTTAAGACTAAATATTAAAATTATTTTATTTTTTAATATAATTTATAATATTAAATACTATAATATATTAAAAAATAAGTATTATATTATATTATTTTTATATTATTAAACTTTATTAGCTATACTTTATATATTAGCTATAAATATATTTAACTTTTTAATATTTTAATATTTATATTTATTTAGTAAATTTATAATTTAATTTATAATTAAATATATTTACTTTATTATTTTTAAATTTTTATAATAAATAAATATTAATATAAAATTATATAAATATTTTATATAATAAGGTTATTATTAATTAACTTTTTAAATTATAATAAAATATAATATATTTTAAAAATTAATATAAACCTTAACTTAAAACTTACTTTTTATAAAGTAATATTTAAATTCTTTAAAATAATTTATAATTATTAAAGATTTTTTATTATAAACTTAGTAATTAAGCTTTACTTTATATAATTTATATAAATAAAATATAATAAAATATATTTTATTTATATTATTTTATTAACTAATTTATTTTTTTAAAGTAAAGTTTTATACTTATATTTTTAATTTAATTTCTTTTTTTAAGTTAAAAATACTTAAAATTAATTTATTAATAATAACTTTTTTAAGTTATTTAAAGGCTAGTTAAGCTTTAGTATTTTATTTATAAAGTTTTTTTTAATAACTTTTATTAAAGGATTTATAACTTTATTAAGGTAATTAATAAATTATTAATAATAATTAATAAAGCTTAAAAATATTTATATTTTTTTTATTCTTTTAAGTACTTTTTATTTTATTATTATTTTCTTTTTTTTACTAGCCTTATAAAGCTACTAAGCTTTTAACCTTTATTTAAAGGTTTAAATAATAAGGTTTTTTTTAATAAGCTAGTATTTTAAAACTTAATATTAATAAAAATTTATTTACTTTAATAATATAATTATTACTTTTATTAAGTAATATAAATACTATTTATAAGTTTTTTATATTTATATTAAGTTTATTTTTTTATTTTATTTAAAATAATACTATAGCTAGTATATTTATTTTAAAGTATATTTTTTACTAATTATAATTATTAATTTTAAATATAGCTATTAATATAATACTTAATATATAAAATAGCTTATAACTATATAATTAAAGTTATTATATAATTAATTATAACTTTAATATATTTATTAAGCCTTATTTATAAATAGCTAATAAAAAAAATAAGAAATAATTATATAATAGTAATTACTATTAAATAAAGCTTTTTATTAATATATTAATTTAATTTTATTAATATAGTAATTTTTAATTATATTTTTATTAAGTTAATATATTATATAAATTAAAGATATTTTATTAATTAAATTAAATTAATAAAAAGCTATTTAAGCTTAAGGACTTAAAATAAACTTTAAAATAAAATAATAAGTTTAAGTATTATAACTCTAGTAATTATATTATATATTACTTATAAAAATTCTTATTAATTATTATAAATTAATAATTTATATTTTAGTTTAAAATAAAAATACTAATTAAATATAAACCAAGGACTTATTACTATAATCCAGGACTAAAGTATAAATATTTTAGTTTTAAAACCTTAATATATTAATATATTACTTAGCTAGTATATAAAAATATTTATTTAATATTAAATAAAACTTAGCTTACTAGTTATTAATATAACTTCTTTATATTAACTAAGCTTAATATATATTAATTTACTATTAAAAAATATAATACTTTAATAATACTTAGTATATACCTTATATAATTTATTAATAATAAACCTAAGTATAGCTTAATTTAATATAGTTAGACCTAACTATTATATATTAATAGCTTTTATTTAAACTATACTATATAATACTAAGTAATATAAATATAATATTTATAAATATTAATTCTATTTCCTAGTAAGGTATTACTAACCCTTAGGGATACTAGCTTACTATACTTATTAATATTAGTTTAGTAAACTACTTACTAATTAACTAAAATATAAAAAATATAAATAACTTATCTTAAGATAATAATAAAAAAGTTAAATAACTTTAAAAATAACTTAAAAATATTACTAATAAGTTAAATAAAATATATTAAATATTAAAAAAAGCTATAATACTTTAGTAATAATAATAATAAAATAATATTACTACTTAATAGGAAATATATAACTTAGTAATATTTACTAATAATAAAAAAAACCTTAGTAAAGTCCTTAAGCCTAACCTACCTAAGCTTTTTAATAATACCTTTAGTAAGCTATTTATATTTTTTACTTAAAGTAAAGCCTTTATTACTTACTATTTAAACTAATTTTAAAATAATATTACTAAGGTAATATATATAGCTAAAAGACTTATTAAAACTATTACTAAATAGTTTTAACTTATTATAAAAGACTATATAAATAACTTATTAATTTACCTATAGCTAAAAACTACTTTACTTTTTAAACTAAATAAATAATATAAAATAAAAAAAGTACTTAAAATAGCTTTTAAAACTATTAATAAAAAAGGATATATAAAAAGATAAATTAAAGCTTTTAAATAAATAAAATTAACTTTTACTTTAAAAATAAAGTTTTTAAAACTTATAATAAACTACTTTAAGACTAAGATATATTAATATTATTTTTTTTAAGATACTTAAAGAACTAGTATAAGCTAAACTTTAAAAAGAAAATTAACTAAAAACCTTAGTAAAATATATTAATATAGCTATTAAAATTAATAACTAATAATTTATATAAAAAACTTATAACTTTTAAAATAAACTATAAAATAATAATAAACTATAGTACTATATTAACTAAAAAAAAATATAATAAGTTAATACTTAATATAAAACTAAACTAAAATTAATAACTATTAAAATAATTAAAAAAAAAAAATTAAAATTACTTATTAAAACTATAGTAAAAAAAGATATTTTAATTAAAAATATAAAAACCTTATTAAAACAAATTAAAAATATAAGCTAGTATTAAAAAGTAAAACTATTAGTACTATTAAAAAAAATAATAATAAACTATAAATAGTAATTAAAATAGTTAATATAATTAAAAAGGATAGATATAATAACTATATAATACCCTATATAAATAAAATAAAAGTCCTAATTTATATTTATAATTTATTTTTTAATAAAAAATAAATATTTAAAAAGTACTATTTATATATTCTATAAAAATAATAATATATACTAAAATACTTAGTATTAATATTAAAAATACTATAGTTTAAGTAAGGAGAAAAAATAAAAAAATAATAAAACTAATAAAAAAAGAAACTATATAGAAAAAATAAATATAATAATAATATTAAGCTTAAATAAGTACTAGTCTTAAAATTAAAAAAGATTAAAATAACTAAAAGAATTATTACTATAGTTATAAAAAGAAAGGAAGTTAACCCTAACCTAGATAATACACTTAAATATAAAACTTTAACTATAAACTTAATAATATATTAAATTAAATATTTATAAAAATAGAAATACTAGTAAAAGTTTAAAATAAAACTATTTAACTAAGTATTTATATAAATATAAATAAAATCCTTATTAAAACTATAGCTAAATAACTAAACTAATACTATAGTAATTTAAACTATATATTAGTATTAAGAGTTAGCTAAGACTTTAAAGCTAAGAAAATTAAAAAAAAAGTAAATTAAATAATTTAAAATATAAAAATTATATTATAATATAATAAATATAAAAACTATATATAATATAATAAAGCCTTTAAGTATACTAAATAAGCTAAAAAAAAAGTAATTATAAAATAAAATAATAATATTTATATTTAATTTTATATTAAAAATAAAGTAAAAAACCTAATAATACCTAAAAATAAAATTTAAATTAAAAAGGATTTATAAAGGTACTTAAAATACCTAAAATACCTAAAATATTAGTAAATATTATAAATATTATATATATAATATTACTACCTATAGTACTAATAAATAAAAAAAGTAAATAATTACTTTTTAATATAAACTAAAAAATATAAAAAATAAAAACCTTACCTAATTATTAATACTTTAAGATATAAAATTACTAAAAAATATAAAAGGACTTAAGTAATTAAGCTTAATACTAATATAAAAGTATAAAAATAAGCCTTAAACTATATTTAAAATTTTTATTATATTATTAAGTAAAAATAAAAAGTATAAAATAAAATAAAAAAAAAAACTTAAATAAAAAAATCTATAAAGTTATTATAAAAGTTAATAAGCTAAAAAAGAAATAAAAGGTTATTTTTATACTTAAAATAAGCTAAATAGTAAAGAAAAATACTTCTTTAAATAAATAAATTATATAAATAAAAGCTAAGTATTAGGATAAACTAGCTTATTAATATAAATATTTTAATAATATTAATTATATAAATAGTAAATATAGCTATAAATACTTATAAATAGAAAAAAAGATATACTATTTATAATAAAGTATTAAATAAGTAAAAAAGTAAAAAATAATAAACTTTTAATAAAAGCTTTAAAAATAGCTATAAAATAAAATAACTAATAAACCTACTTATAATTAAAAGTATAAATTAAAAGTAAGTAGCTAAATATACTTATAAATAAAAAAGTATATATAAACTTTATTAACCTTAATATAGTTAATAAATTTTATATTTTATAAAAAGAAAAATATCCTTAAGAAGTATATATAGTATAAAGTAAAGAAAAATAAGCTTTTATATATAAAAATAAATAAATTACTTATAAAATTAATTACCTTAAAACTTTTATAAATAAAAAAAACTAAAGTATTAACTTTAATATTATACCTATATATAAATATAACCTAGTATTAAAATACCTATAGTTAAACTACTATAACTTATAATTTAACTAAAAAACTAACTAAGTAAACTATAAAGATTACCTTTTAAATAATAAAATTAATTTAAATAATAATAATATAAAATCTTAAACTTTAACTAAAAAAAGTAATAAAAATAAATATAATAAAATATTATTTATTTTAAAAAAAATATAATATAAGTACTATAAAGGTAAAATAAAATATATTAAATAAATAATAATAATTCTTAAAAGTTAATTTAAATAATTAAACTAAAACCTATAAAAAATAAAAAAGATTACTAATAAGAAATTTAATAAATAACTTAAGAATATACTAATTTAGTATTATATCTATAAGAAACTTTTTATAAAAAAGTTAAATATAAAGCTTTTAAAGTACTTATATTAAGATATTAAAATAGTTTTAAAAGATAGTAAGAATTTAAAATTCTTTTTAATTTATAACCTTATAAAAATAGAACTTATAATATTAAAAAAAATAGTTAAAAGATATACTTAAAAAAGAATATATTTAAACCTTAAAATCCTTAGTAAAATACCTTATTATATTTATTTTAAAACTAAATATAAATAAGTTATAATTAGTTATAAATTATTAGTAACTTAATAAAATTATAAAGAAAGATAAAATATTTTTACCTTTTATTATAAAACTTAAAAATAAATTATTTAAAAAATAGTTTTTTATAGCTTTAAACCTTAAAGTAGCCTATAACTTAATTAAAATTAAAAAAAGTAATAAATAGAAAATAGTATTTTAAATAAAATATAAACTATTTAAGTACTTAATTATACCTTTTAAACTTATAAATACCTTTATAATATTTTAAAGAATAATTATAAATATATTTTAAAAGTACTTTAATATCTTTATAGTTTACTACCTAGATAATATTTTTATTCTTTTTAATATAAAAAAAAAGTATATAAAATATATTTACAAGGTTTTAAAAGTACTATAAGATATTAATATACTTATTAAACCTATAAAAAGCTATTTTTATTAAAGCTAAGTAATATACTTAGGCTATAAATTTCTTATAATAAGGTAAAAATAAATAAATAAAAACTTACTATAGTTATTAAATAAAAATAACCTAACTTAGTTAAAAAAGTATAATCCTTTTTAGGATTTACTAATTATTATTAATAATTTATTAAGAACTTTAGTAAAGTAGTAATTTCTTTTATAAAACTTATAAAAAAGAAAATATAATTTAAATAAAATAATAAAGCTTAAAAAGCTTTTAAATAGCTTAAGAAAGCTATTATTAATAAACTAGTTTTAGTTATATTTAACTTTAATTAGTAAGTTAAACTTAAAACTAATACTTTTAACTTTACTTTAAAAAGATAGATTAAATAGTAAGATAAGAATAGTATATTATATTTTATTACTTTTAACTTTTATAAGATATATAAAGTAAAACTTAATTACTTTATTTATAATAAAAAATCCCTAGCTATTATTAATTATTTTAAGAAATTTTAATATTACTTTAAAGAAAATAATTACCTAATTAAGGTATTTATAAATTATAAAAATATTACCTATTTTACTATAATATAAAAATTAAACTAATAATAACTATACTATACTAAATACTTATATAAATTTAATTTTATAATTATATACTATAAAAAAACTAATAATAAATATATAAATACTATTAATTAATAATATAACTTTAATATAAAAACTATTAAAATTAAAAAATAATTTTTAAAAAAGAATAAATAAAAAAAATATAAATTTACTTAACTTATTAAAACTATTATATAAATAATATATAGTACTAATATTACTATAAAAAAAGAATATAATTTTCTTTATAAATTTTATTTATACTTATTATATAGATATTAAAAAATAATAAAAATACTTAAAAAAGTATAAAAATAAAGTTTTACTATAAAAAGAAAAGATATTAAATAAGTTATTAAATAATATAATTTATATTTATATATAAAAGTATAAAAATATAAACTTTATAAATAGTTATAATTACTACTAGTAGTATAATAACCTTAAGACTTAATTATAATAAACTTTATTATAAAGTTACTTTTATTAAAAAAACCCTTAACTAAAATCTTTTATAATAATATTATAATTATAATTAACTAACTTATAAAATTCTTATATTACTTATTATATTAAGAATTTATAAATATAAAAAAACTTTTTTATATTTTTTATTAAAATATTATTAATATATATAGCTTACCTATAAAAATCCTTTTTTAGTTTAAGTTATTATTTTTTTACTAATATTACTTTATTTATTTTTAAATATAAAGTTAGTTAATTATATACTTTAGCTATTATAATATCTTAATAATAAAGGCTAAGTAAGTATAATAGTATTATATTAACTAAAGCTTAAGGAAGTAAGAATTTAATATAAGAGATTTTTTTAATAAGGTTAGGAAGGTCTTAGGGTTATATATTAAATATATAAGGCTAGTTAGCCTTATTTCTAAGTAACTATTATAATTATTTCCTTTTTTTAATTTAGCTATCCTTAGCTAAAATAGTATTATTACTAACTTTAATATAATTTATTTAAGTTTTATTTTACTAAAGTAGTTTATAATATTTATTTATCTTAAGAATATAATATTAAGGTAAAAGTACTACCTTTCTTATTATAACTAAAATAGTTATTTATAACCTTTAAGTAATTTTATAAAGATTTTTTATAATTACTTTTAATAAAAAGACCTTTTAATTTATAATAACCTTTTAATTTTTTAGGCTTTTATAAGCTTTTTAAGTAAGCCTTTATAATACCTATTTAATTTTTTTTTTTTTTTTTTTTTTTTTTTTTTTTTTTTATTTTATATAACCTTTTTAACTTATACTTTTCTTAGTCTTTACCTTTTATTTTTAATTTTAATTAATTAACCTTTTTATTATTATTTTTATTTTAATTTTTTTTTCTTTTATTATTATATTTAATAATAAGTTTAATAAGCTTATAGTTAATATTAAAGTCCTTAGTAAGCCTAAAGTCCTTTTTAAACCTTTTAGCTATACTTACTTTTTTTATATATATTTATTTTATATTTATTACTTTTAAAAAGATCTTAAGGCTATTTTCTTAAATTTTAAAAAATTAAGTAACTTATATTACTTTACTTATATTAATTATACCTATAGTAACCTAGCTACCTTTAAGTATAATAAATATATTACTAGTAAAGGCTACTATTATTTATAGGCTTTTTCTTTTTTTTATAATACTATTATTTACTAATATTAACTAGGCTTTTTAAAATCCTTAAAGGTAATTAAGAAAATATTATAGCTATATATAAGTTTATATTCTTAATAATAATTACTATTATTACTAATAGTTAGCCTTAACTTTATAGTAATACCTATAAAAAACTTACTTATACTTTTTACTAATTAACAGTATTCTTTATAGCCTTATATATTACTTATAGTATTAACTTTTTTTTATTTAGTATTAAGACCCTTTTTATAAGTTAGCTTATTTATTTTTTATATTAATATTAATATATTTTAATTTAAAAGGCCTTTTTTTTTATATACTTAAACTATTATAGCTTATTATTATATTTATATTAATATATATCCTTACTTTTATAATAATAAATCTTTTAAAACTTAAAAGTATTTTTATATTTTTTAAATTTTATTTTTAAAGATAATAAATACTAAATATATAGCTTAGTAAGTTATTACCTTTACTTTTTACTTTTAAGTAATTAAAAACTTAAATAATAATTTTATTAAAATTTCTAAGCTTTATATTAAGCTTTTTAAGTTTAGCTTTATATTAATTACTAACCTTTTTAAAGGTATTATACTAACTATTTATCTTATTTTAATATTTATAAATACTATAATTTAGTCTTAAAGTATTATTATAAGTATTAAAAACTTTTAAGGTTTTATTTTATAATTACTTTTTATATATTACTTATATTTTAATTAATTTCTTTTTATTACTTAAGGGTTTTTTACTTAAGCTATTTAAAAGATATTATTTATAATTAAAGCTTAGTATATAATAATTTAATTTTATTTTAACTTATTATCTTTTTCCTTAACTATAAAGGCTAAAATAATAGACTTTTTAATAGTATTAATAACTATTTTGCCTTTTATTATAAGTTTAAACTTTATAATTTTTAAAAAATATAAATATTTTTTTTTAAGTATATAAAGCTTTACTAAGTATACCTTTAATTACTTTTAAACTTATATTATAAAGGATTATAATAAATTAGCTTAGGTACTTAATTAATATTATAATAACTTAGTCTTTTATAGTTATTACTATAGTTAGTCTTAGTAATTTTTAAGTTAAAATAAAAGGAAATTTACTTATAGTTTTTATAGTTACTTTTACTTATATTTAGCGTTTTTATAGCTAATATTTTTAAACTTAATTAATACTTTTTCTTAGTTATTTTTATTTCTATAAAGCTACTTTAGTTTATAACTTTAATTTTTTACCTTTTAACTTAGCTTAGGACTTAACTTATATTATTATAATTTATAGTATATTTTTTATATTTATAGTAGTAATTTATTAATTATATTTTACTAACTATTTTTTTTATTTTATAAAGTAATATAGCTTTTTATAAATCTTTTTTTTTTTCTTAATTTATTTAACTTTTTATTAATTATTTTCTTTTTTAAAGTTTAATATTAATAAGGAATTATATTCTTTATAGTCCTTTACTTAATATACTTTAAAAAGACTAATATAAAAAATATTATATATTTTTATATATTAGTTTAGTAAGGCTAGTTAGTATACTTATAGCTTAATATACTTAGTAATTTAAAAGGGTTTAATAAATTTTAAAGTAAGTTTCTTTTTTTTTTCTTTAAGCCTTAAGTTTTTAGTTAAAAGTATAATTAATTATCCTTATTTAAATTCTATTTTTTAATACTTTATATTAAAGTATTTTACCTATCTTTTTATTATATTTTACTAGTATATTATAAGCTTATTTTTTAGCTTTTATAGTTTTTTTATTTTATATTAAACTTTTAAAACTTTTTCTTTAAAGCTAATATTTTTAATAATAATATAAAATTCTAAGTTAAAACCTATTAAAGCTTTATTTAAAGTAACTTTTATTATTATATTAATTTTTAAGTTATAAATAAATTAAGCTATTTATAAAAGTTTTAGCTAAATATTTTAGTTATTTTTAATAAAGTATTATAAATAGTAACTAAATATTTAATTTATTTTTTTTATTTACTTATTAATTTAAAAGTAAAATATTATTAATAGCCTTTACTTAATCTTAAAGTAATAATATAATTTTAATTAAAAAGTACTTATAAAAATAGACTTTTTATTAAAAATAATACCTTTAAGTACTTTAAATTATAATTTAATTTTTTTATAAAAAAGCTTAGTAAGTTTAAAAATAGTAATTTTAGTAAAAATAAATAAAAATTATATAAATTTTATAAACTTATTAACTATTATTAAAATTATATTAACTAGCTAGCCTTTAAAAAGTATTAATAATAGCCTTATTATAAAGTTTATAAAGACTTTTTTAAAAAAAATATAATAAAATTAGTAAGCTTTTAAGCTATTTATAAGGTTAATATTTTTTAAATATTATTTTTTAATAAGTACTATATATAAAAATATATTATTTTATATTAGTTTTTAGGCCTTTTTAATAAAGCTTTTTTTAAATTAGCTTTTAGGTTCTTTTAGTATTAAAATAGCCTACTAAAGGATTATTATAATATAGCCTTAATATTTCTTTTTTTAAGTTAAAGTTTAGTAATATATAAAGTTAATTCTTAAAGTAAAGGAGTTTATTTTTAATTTTTTACTTTTAAAAGCCTTTTTTATAGTTTACTTAAAATATCTTATCTTTTTAGCTAGGTATTAACTTATTTTATAACTATATAAGCTAAATTAGTTTAATTAGTAGCTTTAATACTTTATCTTTTAATAAACTTTTTTAATATAAAGATTAAGTTATTATTTTATTAAAAATTACTATAAATAACCTTAATATTTCTTAAAATTATATATTTAAACTAGGTTTTTAGTTTATAATATTTATATTACTTAGTAATAAGGCTAGGTTATTTTTAATACTTAAGGATATTTTATTTACTTTTAACTTACTTAAGGTTTAAAATAAAATCTTTCTTTTTATAAGTATTTTACTTAACCTTTTTTTTAACTTTTAACCTCTTATTATAGCTTATACTTTTACTATTTTATTTCTTAAAGATTTAATTAAGTTTAGCTTATAGTATTTCTTTTTTTTAATTTTAAGAATTTTAAAAAGGTATTAGTAAGATTTATTAATTCTTTTTTATACTTAATTATAAAGTTATAAATTATTAAATATAAATACTATTATACTTACTTTTTATTTAATTTAGTATTTTTTATAAATAACTAAAAGTTTTAGTAATTATTTAAGACTTTTACTTATTTTAAAGTACCTTTAAAGTAATATTATTAGTATTTAAATAACTTTATAATAGTTATTATTTTCTAATTAAAAATATTATATTATTTTTTAAGGTTATTAAACTTTTAAGATTAAAATATAATAAAGTAGTATTTTTTTTTATTATTTAGTTAGGAAAGGATACTAACTATAGTATAATTTAATATATTTATTTTAATATAAATATATCTTTTAAAATTAAAATACCTTAAAACTAAGGCCTTTTTAAACTTAGTAATAAAGGCTTAAAATACTTACTTTTTTAAATTATTTAACTTTATATTTTTTAGTTTTTTTTTATTTTAATTCCTTTTTAAAAAAGCTATAAAGAATACTATAACTTTTAAGTAACTATAAATAAACTATTTATAAAAGTTATAAAACCCTAAAAAGACTTATACTTTTTTATAAGTAGTAAGTTTAGGCTACTTAATAATAATTCTGATTTTTATTAGGTTTATTTTAATATTTTTAGTAATTAAAATAAATCCTAAGAACTTAACTTAATTTTAATAAAAGGTATATTTAAAGGGTTTTATATATAATTTAATTACTTTTATTTTTTTAAGGATTTAGCCTAAGTATTAAGTATATTTTTTTTTTATTTTTAAAAAAACTAAAATATTATTTAAATAAACTATATAAATTATATTTATAAAACCTTAAAAGGCTTAGTAAATATAATATTAAAATATAGTAAGTATATTAGTTAATTTAAATAGTATTATTATATATTTAAAATAGCTATAATAAGTTTAAAAAGTAGTTTTTTACTTATTTTTTTTATATATATAAATCTAGTAATATATATTTTTAATATTAATTTTAAAGAAATACTTAGTTTCTTAAATTTTATTTATAATTTTTAATATTAAAAGTAAAAAGTAATAGTTTTTAATAGTAATAGTATTTAGCTCTTAGTAATTTATATAAAGATATAAGCCTTTATCTTTTTTAAAAATAAAAAGGATAGGTAATTTAGCTAGGCTCTTAAAAAAGCAAATCTAGTTAGTTTTTAGATTTTTCTAAATATACTTATAAAGTTCCTTAAGTTTTACTTAAAATAAGGAATAAATTAAACTATAAAGTAGTTTCTTTTTTTTTTTAAGGTTAATTATATAATTAGTTTTTTTAAAGTTAGGTATTTTAATTACCTTATTATAATTAAAGACTTTAATATAAGCTTTAAGTTTAGAAAAAATACCTTTAAATTAGTTTAGTTTTTAAGGTTTTTTATTAAAAAGTAAGTAAAGCTTATTAATAATAGTAATAGTAAAGATCTTAGCTTAGTTATAAGTTTTTTTTAAAAATTACTAAAGTTTTAGGAGTTTAAGTCTTTTATAGTAACCTTTAAATTACTATTTTCTTATTTTAAAGTTAGCTATAATTTAAAAGTCTTTTAAGGTAATAATAAAAAGGAATATTAGTTCTTTTTAGTCTTTTTTATTAATATTTATTAAACTTTAAGTAGTTTTATATATTTATTTTTAGTAATTAGTTATAGTTAAAGGTACTTTTTAATATTTTATTATCTTAAGTTAGCTATTATTAGCTTCTTAAAAAGGAATATTAGTATTTCCTAACTATTAAAATCCTTAGGATCTTATAAAGGTTTTACTAATAGTATTTATTTTTATATTATAATTAATATAAGCCTAAGCTAGTATATTTTTATAACCTTAGACTTTAATTATAGTAAAGATCTTTCTTTTAAACCTAATTTAAAGTAAATTTAGGTTATATTTAGTATTTATTATAAAGGTATTAACTAAGGATTAATTTATATTTTTAGTTAAGTTTAGTTTTTTAATTTTCTTATTTAGTTATTTTTTTTTAATATAAGGCAGTTTTAAAAGTAATACCTAGTCTTATAATAATTATAGTATTTTACTAAGTATAGGTCTTTATTTTTATTTTTATTTTTATTTTTTAAGGTTTAAATAAAGGTTTAATTTAAGTTACTTTTTTAAGGGTATTAATAAAGGAATATTTTTATTTATTTTTATAGTTAATATAGTTTTTTTTTAATTAATAAAGTATTAATTATAGTTATAATATATTTATTTTTTTTATTAAATATATTTTATAGTTATTATACTAATTAAATTAATTTTTTTTATATTTTAAGGAATTTAACTTTTCCTTAAAATACTATAATATCTTTAAGTATTAGTAATAATTTTATATAGTATTAGTAAATATAAGCTATTTATTTTAATTTATATAAAAAGTAATTTTTAATAAATATAAAATACTTATAAAAGTCTTAAAAAGACTAGCTAGGTTATTAATAACTATACTTAAGTTAAGCTATAATAAGGATTTAGTAATTTTCTTTATTTTTTATAAGAATTAAAAACTATTTTTTAAAAGCTTTTTAATTTCTTTTAAAGGCCTTTTTTTTTTTCTAGAATTATTTATTTAAATAGCTAAATTATATTAATTTAGTATTTAAGGTTATATTATTATAAGTAAAAAGAATTTTATTTTTATTAATATAGTATTATTTTTATACTTTTTTAAAGCTTTAGTTTATATTATTAAGCTATTTATTTCTTTTTTAAAAGGTAATTAGGTACTTAAAAGTAATAATATTTTTTACCTTAACTTTACTTTTTAAAAAGGAAAAAAATAAGCTAGTTTTAGTTTAATAATAACTTAATAAGGTATTATTTAAGTTATAGTCTAAGCTTTTAATATTAAAAGTATTTTCTTAAAAGTTTAGGTTATTTTTTTTTTAATTATTAAAAGGGTTTTAAGGTTAGTTCTTTTAAATAAGTTATTTTAGTTTCTTCTTTTATTATTAAAAGGTAAGCTTTACTTTAAGTTACTTAATTTTTTTTTTAAGGTAATAATATAAGTAGTATTAATAAGGGTTTAAGTAGTTTTATATATTATAGTTTAGGATAACTTTTTCTTAATTATTTAAGTAAAGTTAGTAATAACTTTTTAAGGTTTTAGTACTAATTTATTTAATTTAGTATTAAAAATAGTAATTTATTATAAGTTAATTATTATAACTAGGTAGCTTAAGGTAAAAGCTTTAAAATTATTATAATATCTTAATAATAAAGGCTAAGTAGGTATAATAGTATTATATTAACTAAAGCTTAAGGAGGTAAGAATTTAATATAAGGGATTTTTTAAATAAAGTTAGGAAGGTCTTAGGGTTATATATTAAATATATAAGGCTAGTTAGCCTTATCCTTAAGTAGCTATTATACTATTATAAAATATATTACTATATAATTAATATTAATAATAGCTATATAGCTAATATAGTTAATAACTATATAATTAAGTTTTTAATAAATATTTATAGCCTTTTATTTAATAATATTTTAGTTTTTTAATTATTTTTAAGGTATTATAAAATTATAAAAAAATACTTACTATATATTAATAAACTATTAATAATATAGTAAGTTTATTTAGTAATTTTTAGCTACTAGGTATAGCTACTTAGTATTAATAAAAATAAAAATAAAAGCCTTATTAACTTTATTATAAATTAAATAAAAGTATTAAAAGACCTTATAAGTTACTTAAAATAGGGTTAATACTTATTAAGGTAATAGCAGGCCTTTATTATAAGTATTAAATTAGGCAGTAATAATAGGCTATACTAGTAGTAGTTTATAGAGTTAAAATATATAGTTATAGTGCTTAAATTAATAGTATAAATATTTTAGCATTAGGGAAAAAACTGTAAATATTAGTAGACTAAAGCTAGCTATATAGGTTAGTAATAAATTAAATCAGGCCCTAAGGCAATACAGTATAAAAAACATAAATTAAGGAATAATATAAATAATTAATACTTAGGATAAAGCCTTTATAATAACTTACTATTTTATTACTTAATATTAATAAAAGTTTATTTATTTATATAATATAATTATTACTTTAATTAAGTAATATAAATATTACTTTTTATACTTATATTAAGTTTTCTTTTTTATTTAAAATAATAAAATAATATTATAATTAGTATATTTATTATAATATATATTTTCTAACTTAACTATTAATTATAATTACTAATATTAATTATAATTATTAATATAAATTATAATTACTAATATTAATTATAATTATTAATATTAATTATAATTACTAATATTAATTATAATTACTAATATAATACTTATATAAAATATACTATAGTTATATAATTAAGCTTATTATATAACTAGCTATAACTTTAAAAGCCTTAGTTTAAGTTATTACTTTTTTATTAATATTACTTTATTTATTTTTAAATATAAAGTTAGTAAGTTATATACTTTAGTATATATATTTAATTAATAAAGTTATAACTTATAACTTTAAGTTAATTTAACTTTTACTAACTAACTTATATAAATAAAGTTAATTTATTTTTTTTAATTTTAATTTTAATAAAATCTTTAAACCTTACTATTACTTTATATTTATCTTAAAACTTTATTTATAGATATATTATCTTTTACTTTTATAGTTTTAAACTATAAGCTTAGTTTATATATTTATTTTTTATAAGTAAAAAAAAGTAAAATATATATTAAGCTTTAATAATTATATTTATTAATTACTTTTTATATAAGCCTAAGTTACTTATTAATATTATAATAAAAGCTACTTTATTTATATTAAAAGGTAAGCTTTTTTTATAGCTTTTTTTAAAGTTCTTAGTTTATATAGCTTTCTAGCTAACTAAACTAAATTTATTAAATAGCTAAGGTAAGCCTAACTTATATAATTAATTAAGTTAATTAAAAAGTAATTAAAAATAGCTAGCTTAACTAGGCTAAATAGGCTTTTAAATAAAAGGTTTTTTATAATAACTATAGCTATTATATAAAGCTTATAGTAATTATTACCATTAGCTTATTTTAGTATTAGTTTAATTATATTAATAAAATTATAATTAGTTATATAAAAGCTTTAATTAGTTTATAGGCTTTTATATATAGTAAGTATTATATTAATAGCTATAATTAATATTAATAACTATAATTAATAAGTTAAGGAATATACTTTAAATATATAATAAATATACTAGCTATAGTATTATTTTAGTCTTTTAAATAAAATAAAAAAAAGAACTTAATATAACTACTAAGGGGTAAACCTATAAGTAGTAGTTATACTACTTAATAAAAGTACTAATTATATTACTAAAATAAATAAACCTTTATTAATATTAAGTTTTAAAATACTAACTTACTATAAGGGCCTTATTACTTAAGCCTTTATATAAAAGTTAAAAGCTTAATAGCCTTATAAGGCTAATAAGAAAAAAAAATTAACTTTATAATAATTATTATATTTACTTTATAAATAGCTAATAAAGTAAATATAAAAAATACTTATATAATATTAATTATTATTAAGAAAAACTTTTTATTAAAATACTAATTAAAGTTTATTAAAATAGCTATTTCTTATTATAAGTTAATTTTATTAATTTACTATATAGGCCTATTTAGCTAAATTAATTTAAACTAAGTTAATAATAAGCTATTTAGTCTTTTAAACTTAAAAAGAGTTTTAATAAAAAGTTATTTTTTTTAATTAAACTAAATAGCTTTTTTTATTACTTTTAAAAGCTTAAATTTAAATATATATAAAAAGTAACTTTATAATATAGCTAAAAGGGTTTATAAAATAAAAAAAGTTTTATTATTAATATAAAAATAAATATAAAGTAATAATAAGGTTTTATAAAAAAATTAAATTAACTTTTATATAAGTTAGTTAGTAAAAGTTAAATTAGCTTAAAATTAATAATAACTAGCTTAAGTAAGTTAAACTATAATTAGATAAAAAAGATAAAAAGATTAAAATTTATTAATAAAGTAATAAGTCTTTATAACTTAAGTTATATTAAGTAATAATAATAATATATACTAAGTATAGTTTATAATATTAAAATATATAATTATAGTAATTAAATTAATAATATAAATATTATATTATAAATATTATATTATAAGAATTAAAGTTAATTATAATATAAAAAAAAGAAAAAGAAAAAATAAAGTAAATTATAAAATAAAGGTTTTAATATTTAGAAAAAAACTATAAATATTAATAAACTAAAGCTAATTATAAAAGTTAGTAATAAATTAAATTAAGCCTTAAGGTAATAAAGTATAAAAATTATAAGTTAAAAAATAATATAAATAATTAATACTTAAGGTATTTTAATATATATAAATAAGTAATAAAGTTATTAATAACTTTAAGTTAATTTTACTTTTATTAACTAATTTATATAAATAAAGTTAATTTAACTTTTTTATATTATATTTTAACCTTATTAAAACTTTTAATTTTACTTTATTATTACTTTGTATTAATTTTAATACTTTATTTATTTATTTATTTTATTTATTTTTTATTTTTTTAATTTTTTTTTATTTATTTTATTAGCCTTATAAAGCTATTAAGCTTTTAACTTTTATATAAAGGCTTAAATAGTAAGGCCCTTATAATAAGCTAGTATTTTAAAACTTAATATTAGTAAAGGCTTTTTACTTTAGTAATATAATTACTACTTTAATTAAGTAATATAAATATAGTCTATAGATTTACCTTTTAATAGCTATATTAAGTCCTTTTCTTTATTTTACTTAAAAGATATAGTTAGTATACTTATTATACTTTTAAAGTATATTCCCTAACTTAACTATTAGTTACAGTTACTAATATTAATTATAGCTACTAATATAATAGTTTATAAAAGCCTATAAACTAATAAAAATTATAAAATAACTAACTATAATTTTCTTAATATAATTAAAATAATATTAAAATAAGTTAATAGTAATAATTACTATAAGCTTTATATAATAACTATAGCTATTATAAAAAACCTTTTATTAAAAAGCCTTTTTTACCTAGTTAAGCTAGCTATTTTTAATTACCTTTTAATTAACTTATTTAATTATATAAATTAGACTTACCTTAACTATTTAATAAATTTAATTTAGCTAGGGAGGAAGCTATATAAACTAAAAACTTTAAAAAAAGCTATAAAAAATACTTACTTTTTAATATAAATAAAGTAACTTTTATTATAATATTAATAAGTTTAAGCCTATATAAAAAGTAACTAGTAAATATAATTAATAAGGCTAAATATATAGTTTACTTTTTCCTACTTATATAAAATAAAAAATAAATATAAAGTAATAGTAAAATTAAACTAAAGATTTTATTAAAGTTAAAATTAATAGAAATAAGTTAATTTTTATATAAGTTAATTAGTAAAAGTTAAATTAACTTAAAGTTATAAGTTATAACTTTATTAATTAAATATATATACTAAAGTATATAACTAACTAACCTTATATTTAAAAATAAATAAAATAATATTAGTAAAAAAGTAATAACTTAAACTAAAGATTATTTTAATTATAATAAAAAAAGTAATACTTTTACTTTAATTCTATAGCTTTAAAATAAATAATTTTTATAACTTATTATAGTAAAATAAAATTAAAATAAATTATACTAAAAAGAATAATAATATTATTTTAGCTAAAAATAACTAAATTAAAAAAAGAAAATAATTATAATAACTACTTAAAAATAAAGCTAATTAGCTTAATATATAACCTTATAACTATCTTAACTTTATTAAAAAAATCCTTTATATTAAATTTTTACTTTTTTAAGCTTTAGTTAATATAATATTATTATACCTACCTAGCCTTTATTATTAATATTAAATATAAAGAAACTAGCTACCCCTAGAAACTAGCTACCTTTAATAAAATACTAAGAATAAAATAGTATTAAGAACTTAATTAATTAACTACTACTATATTTTTCTAATTAAATAAAATTTATATTAGTAAATATTTAAATAAAACTAAGTATAAAGATCTTTAAATTTAATTCTTTAGATATTATATAATATTCTTCTTAACTATAATACTTTTTATTTTTATTTATAAGCCTTTAAAATTACTAAAACCTTTATAAACTTAGTATTTTTATTATATATAACTTTTTTTCTTTTTTTTCAGTAAATATTTCTTTTATTTTAATACTATTATTATAATTTCTTTTTTTTAGTACTTAATTAAAAAGTTATAACTATTTAATTAACTACTAATTTTATAGAAAAGTATCTTAATAGCTAGGTTATTAAAAATAATACCTAAAACACCTTAAAGGACCTAATAAAGCTATATAAATAATTAAAAAGTTATAAAAAAACTAAAATTCTTTAGTTTAGCTAGGAAAATAGTAATAATAATAGAAGCTAGTATCTTAGGTATTTAAGTAACTATTAGGTTTATTAAGACTTTTATTAAATTAACTAGCTACAGTCTAGTTACTTTCTAGCTAGCTAGGGTATTTAACTTTATAATAGCTGCTTTTTAAGCTTTATTATAATTATATAAGAAAGTAATCTTATTAATATAACTTAAATCTATAATAAAAGCAAAATTTAAAAGGAATTTTTAATATACCCTTTTTAATAGCCTAAAGACTATAATATTTAGTAACTAAAAAATATAAAAAGTATATACTAAAAGGAAAAGTATAAATATATTATTATTATAATACTTAAATAAAAAGTCCTTAGTTATATAACTTCTATAACTATTAAGAATTAATAAATAAGATTTTTTAAGATTCTTAAGCTTTATTAATAAAATAAAAACAGTTTTTAGCTAAATTAATACTATATAGTTATTTATCTAGCCTTTCTTATTACTAGTAAATTTTTAGTTTTTTAAAAAGTTTAATTTCTTTAAAAGATATTATTATTAAACTGTTTTTCCCTTAAAGATTACTAAAGGTCTTAGGACCTTTCTTATAACTAAGATATACTTAAGGATTATAATCTAAGACCTTAAACTAGGCTAATAAATAAGTACTAACTTCTTATCTTTTAAACTAATAAAAAGACTATTTAATCCTATCCTTTTTATATACTAACTTTATTAATATTATATTTATTTTTTTACTTAACTATTTAAACTACTAGTATTAATAATAATATAAAAAGGGCCTTAATTAATTTAGTAAATACTTTATTATATTAATTAAAGTTTATATACTTACTTAGTAAAGTCTTTACTTTTTAATTTCTATTTAAAAAAGCTAATAACTAGTATTTTTTAATACTTTTTAAGGAGCTATTATATATTATAATCTAGTTTATAAAGTATTAAACCTACTAATATAATATAGAATATCTAAGATTAACTTAAACTAAAATTTAATTTTTTAAATATCTTTTCTAAATAGTAAAGAGCTTTTATTTAGGTTTATAAGCTTATTTTAATACTATAGTACTTTTAATTTAATTTTAAAAAGTAAAATAGTTAATACTATAAGCTATAGTAGCTTTATTTATAGAAATTCTATTTATAATTATTAAAAAAGTAGTACTTATATCTTTTTTAGTATATTTTACTATTTTAAATTAATTAATATAGTTTTATATATTTATCTCTAGTAATTAGTTATAGTTAGGGGTACTTTCTAATATCTTATTATCTTAAGTTAGCTATTATTAGCTCTTTAAAAAGGAATATTAGTATTTCCTAACTATTAAAATTCTTAAAATTTTATAAAGGTTTTACTAATAGTATTTATTTCTATACTATAATTAATATAAGTCTAAGCTAGTATACTTTTATAACCTTAGACCTTAATTATAATAAAAATCCTTTTTTTAAACCTAAGTTAAGGTAAATTTAGGTTATATTTAGTATTTATTATAAAGATATTAATTAGGAATTAATTTATATTTTTAGTTAAGTTTAGTTTTTTAATTTCCTTACTTAGTTAGTTTTTTTTAATATAGGGCAGTTTTAGAAATAATACTTAGTTTTATAATAATTATAATATTTTACTAAGCCTAGGTTTTTATTTTTTTTTTTTTTTTATTTTTTAAGGTTTAAATAGGGGTTTAGTTTAAGTTACTTTCTTAAGGGTATTAATAAGGAAATATTTTTATTTATTTTTATAATTAGTATAGTTTTTTTTTAATTAGTAAGGTATTAATTATAATTATAATATATTTATTTTTTTATTAAATATATTTTATAGTTATTATATTAACTAAATTAATTTTTTTTATATTTTAAGGAATTTAATTTTTTTTTAAAATACTATAGTATTTTTAAGTATTAATAGTAATTTTATATAGTATTAGTAAATATAAGCTACTTATTTTAGTTTATATAAAAAGTAATTTTTAATAAATATAAAGTATTTATAAAAGTCTTAAAAAAACTAGCTAGGTTATTAATAAGTATATTTAAGTTAAGTTATAATAAAAATTTAGTAATTTTTTCTATTTTTTATAAAAGTTAAGGATTATTCCTTAAAAACTTTTTAATTTTTTTTAAAGGCTTTTTTTTTTTAAAAAATTATTTATTTAAATAGCTAAATTATATTAATTTAGTATTTAAAGTTATATTATTATAAATAAAGAAAATCTTACTTTTATTAATATAATATTATTTTTATATTTTTTTAAAGCTTTAGTTTATATTATTAAGCTATTTTTTTTTTTTTAAAAGGTAATTAAATACTTAAAAGTAATAATATTCTTTACCTTAACTTTACTTTTTAAAAAAAAAAAAAATAAGCTAGCTTTAGTTTAATAATAACTTAATAAAGTATTATTTAAATTATAATTTAAGCTTTTAATACTAAAAATATTTTTTTAAAGATTTAAATTATTTTTCTTTTAGTTATTAAAAAGGATTTAAAGTTAGTTTTTTTAAATAAGTTATTTTATTTTATTTTTTTACTATTAAAAAGTAAGTTTTACTTTAAGTTATTTAATTCTTTTTTTTAAGATAATAATATAAGTAATATTAATAAAGGTTTAAGTTATTTTATATATTATAATTTAAAATAACTTTTTTTTAGTTATTTAGGTAAAGTTAGTAATAACTTTTTAAGGTTTTAATATTAATTTATTTAATTTAGTATTAAAAGTAATAGTTTATTATAAGTTAACTATTATAACTAGATAGCTTAAAGTAAAAGCTTTAAAATTATTATAGTACTTTAGTAATAAAGGCTAGGTAGGTATAATAGTATTATATTAACTAAAGCTTAAGGAAGTAAGAATTTAATATAAAGGATTTTCTTAATAAAGTTAGGAAGGTCTTAGGGTTATATATTAAATATATAAGGCTAGTTAGCTTTATTCCTAAGTAGCTATTATATAAAGCTAATTTAAAAATAACTTTATTTAAAAATAGCTTAATTAAAAAAAAAAATAATTATAATAATTAATTAAATATAAATTTAATTAATTTAATATATAACTTTATAATTTTTTATACTTTTTTATAAATATTCTTTTAGTTAAAATTTTACTTTCTTAAGATTTAGTTAATATAATACTATTATATTTATTTAGCTTATTACTAATATATTATAATAAGCTTATTATTATTACTTAATTTAATATTTATAATAAAAGCTTATTATTATATTAATATATATTAACTTTATTTTAAGTAATTTATAAAGTTTTTTAATATTTTTATTTAATTAATAATTAAATTAATAAAGTAATTATTTTTATTTTTATTAATTTTAAGTAGCTATATATAATAACTAAAGATTTTTAAATAAAGTTATTATATTATTAATAATTTATTAATATATAGTAAGTATTTATTTATAATTTTATAATACTTTAAAAATAATTAAAAAACTAAAATATTATTATATAAAAAGTTATAAATATTTATTAAATATTAAATTTTATATTTAATAATAACTTTAATTAAGTAGCTTATATTAATATTAATTATATAGTAATATATTTTATAATAAGTCTTAAGGTTTTTAATTTATTTTAAATTAAGCTTTTAGTATTAAAGCCTTAGTAATAATTACTTTTATAAAGTAATAATAAAAAGAGTATATAGCTTACTATAGCTAGGAAAAAGATATTTTTTATATTTATAAATTAAATTTATTTATTTAGTTAAATTATAAAGTTTAAAGTAATAGCTATTAATATATAATAATTATAGCCTTTTTATATAATAAGTTATAGTTATTATAGGTCTTAGTATTTATTTTAAAATACTAAGATTTACCTTTAAAAAGTTAATTTTTATTTCCTTTTAAATACTATTATATATATATATATTTATAATTTAGTATTAAATAGTAATAATTATAAAAGATTTTTAATACTTAACTATTTATAATTAGTATTATAACTATTACTAATAACCTTAAAAGGCTATTAAAGTATTAATATTATACTTTTTAATTTTATTTTAATTTTATTTTTTTTTAATTTAATTTCTTTTTAAAAAAAACTATAAAAAATACTATTATTTTTAAATAATTATAAATAAACTATATATAAAAGTTATAAAAACTTAAAAAGATTTATATTTTTTTATAAATAATAAATTTAAGTTATTTAGTAATAATTTAAATTTTTTTTAAGTTTATTTTAATATTTTTAATAATTAAAATAAAATTTTAAACCTTAATTTAATTTTAATAAAAAGTATATTTAAATAGTTTTATATATAATTTAATTACTTTTTTTTAAAAAGAAAATTAATTTAAATATTATATATTTATTATAGTATCTTAGTAATAAAGGCTAAATAGGTATAATAGTATTATATTAACTAAAGCTTAAAAAAGTAAAAACTTAATCTAAAGAATTTTTTTAATAAAGTTAAGAAGGTTTTAGGGTTATATATAAAATATATTAAGCTAGTTAGCCTTATTTCTAAGTAGCTATTATAATAGCTTAAAGATAATTTTATTAATTAAGTTTATTAAAACTTTAATTTAGTTAAAGACTTTATTATTAATACTTTTATAGCTATTATTAAAATACTTAGATTTTATTTATTTATTATTACTAAGTTAAAATACTATATAATCTCTAAATATTAATAAATATTTTTTTTTTTAATTTTTATTTTTTATAAAGTTATTTTTATTTATAACTTTTACTTTTTACTTATTTTTTTAATTTAGCCTTTTTTTTATATTATAATTATTTAATAAATATTTTTTATATTTTTAATAATAATTTATTAATTTTATTTAGCTAGCTATTTTTTTTATTTAATAAAATAATATAATTTATTATAAAATTCTTTTTTTTTTAAGTTTTTTAATTTTTTATTAATTATTTCTTTTAAGATTTTATATTAATAAATAATTATAATTTTTATAAGTTTAGATTTAATATATTTTAAAAAAACTTATATAAAATATATTATATATTTTTATTTATTAATTTAATAATATTAAATAATATTAAATAATATTAAATAATATTAAATAATATTAAATAATATTAAATAATATAATTATTACTTAATATATTTAATTATTTTTAAAAAGTTAATAAATTTTAAAGCTTATTTTCTTTTTATTAAGCTTTAAGCTTTTAATTAAAAGAATAATTAATTATTTTTATTTAAAGTTTATTTTTTAATACTTTAAATTAAAGTACTTTACTTATTTTTTTTTTATATTTTATTAATATATTATAAGCTTATTTCTTATAATTTAAACTAGTACTTTCTTATTAATATTATTTTATTTATTTTTAAATATAAAGTTAATAAGTTATATACTTTAATATATATATTTAATTAATAAAAGTTAATTTAACTTTTACTACTTAACTTATATATAAGTTAATTTAATTTCTTTATACTTTTAGTTTAACTTTATTATTACTTTATATTTATTTTTATTAATTTAAAAGTATTACTTTTATTATATTAATAATCCTTTTAAATATATTAAAAAGTTACTTTTTATATATATTTAAGTTACTTATTAAAGTAACTAAAAAGGCAGCTTAGTATAACTAAAAGAAATTACTTTTCCTTAGTATTATAATATCTTAATATTAAATATAAAGAAACTAGCTACCTCTAGAAACTAGCTACTTGCTTTTTAACTTAATTACCTAATTTATAATATCTTTAAAAATTTATAACTTTATTAATTTTAATTTTAAAAACTTATAAACTAGCTAGAGTTTAATAAGTATTAAAAAAAAAAACTAAAAAAAACTAATACTTTTTTTTATTATTACTTTAAAAGACCTTTAAATTATAACTAACTTTAAAATAAAAAAATAGTAATTTAAGGGTTACTATAAAAAACTTAAATTTCTAAAACCTTAGTAATTTTTAAAAAAAACTTATAACTAAGCTAAGATCTTTACTATTACTATTATTAATAAGCCTTACTTACTTTTTAATAAAAAACCTTAAAAACTAAATTAACTTAAAAGTATTCTTTCTAAACTTAAGGCCTATATTAAGGTTTTTAGCTATAATAAGGTAATTAAAATACCTAACTTTAAAAAGATTAACTATATAATTAACCTTAAGGAAAAAAAAAAGCTATTTTATAGTTTAATTTATCTTTTATTTTAAATAAAACTTAAAAAACTTTATAAATATATTTAAAAAAACCTAAAAACTAGCTAAATTTACCTTTTTAAAAGCCTAGCTAAATTACTTATTTTTTTTATTTTTAAAAAAAATAAAAGCTTTTATCTTTATATAAATTATTAAAGGCTAAATATTATTATTATTAAAAACTATTACCTTTTACTTTTAATATTAAAAATTATAAATAAAATTTAAAAAATAAAATACTTTTTTAAAATTAATATTAAAAATATATATTACTAGATTTATATATATAAGAAAAATAAGTAAAAAACTACTTTTTAAACCTATTATAGCTATTTTAAATATATAGTAATACTATTTAAACTAACTAATATACTTACTATATTTTAATATTATATTTACTAGGCCTTTTAAGGTCTTATAAATATAATTTATATAGTTTATTTAAATAATATTTTAGTTTTTTTAAAAATAAAAGAAAAATATATTTAATACTTAGGCTAAATTCTTAAGAAAATAAAAGTAATTAAATTATATATAAAACCCTTTAAATATACCTTTTACTAAAACTAAGTTAAGTTCTTAAGATTTATCTTAATTACTAAAAGTATTAAAATAAACCTAATAAAAATTTAAATTATTATTAAGTAACTTAAACTTATTACTTATAAAAAAGTATAAGTCTTTTTAAGGTTTTATAACTTTTATAAATAGTTTATTTATAATTATTTAAAGATTATAGTGCTTTTTATAGCTTTTTTAAAAAAAAGCTAAAATAAAAAAAAACTAAAAAGTATAAAGTTAAATAATTAAAAAAAGTAAGTATTTTAAGCCTTTATTATTAAGTTTAAAAAGGCTTTAATTTTAAAGTATTTTAATCTTAAGAAATATATTTATATTAAAATAAATATATTAAATTATATTATAATTAATATCTTTTTTTAATTAAATAATAAAAGGAAATATTACTTTATTATATTTTAGTTTTAAAAGTTTAATAACTTTAAAAAATAATATAGTACTTTTAATTAAAAGATAATAACTATTATAAAGTTATTTAAATACTAATAATATTACTTTAAAGGTACCTTAAAATAAGTAAAAGTCCTAAGTAATTACTAAAACCTTTAGTTATTTATAAAAAATACTAAATTAAATAGAAAGTAAGTATAATAATATTTATATTTAATAACCTATAACTTTATAATTAAATATAAAAAAAAATTAATAAATTCTATTAATATTTTTTTAAAATTTTTAAAAATTAAAAAAAAGAAATACTATAAGCTAAATTTAATTAAATCCTTAAAAAATAAAATAATAAAAGTATAAGCTATAATAAAAAGTTAAAAACTAAGAAAAAGGTTAAGTAAAATACTTATAAAAAAAAGATTTTATCCTAAACCTTAGGTAAGTTAAAAGTAAATAAAATATTTTTAAGTATTAAAAATAACCTAGCCTTATTACTAAGTAATATAAATATTATAAGTTAAAAACTTAGTTTAAATATATAGTTTTAAGAAATATTAAGATTATTTATAATAATTTTTAATAAAATAATAACTTAATTTTAATATTAAAAAAGTTTATTAAAAAATAAAATATTAAAGTTATTAATTAAACTAATTTAGCTTATATAATTAAAAAATATATTAATATTTAGCTAAAAAAATAAAATATTTTAAGTAAATTATAAAAAAGGCTTTTAAAAGTAAAAAATTAAAAATAAACTTTTTTACTTTAAAGATTAATTTTATATATTATTAAACTTTAATTAAAAAAAGAAATACTAAAGATATACTATAATAATTCTATAATAAGCTATTTTAATACTAAAAGAACCTAAAAGCTAATTTAAAAAAAGCTTTATTAAAAAGGCCTAAAAATTAATATAAAATAGTATATTTTTATATATAGTACTTACTAAAAAGTAATATTTAAGGAATATTAACCTTATAAATAGCTTAAAAGCTTACTAATTTTATTATATTTTTTTAAGGAAGTTTTTATAGACTTTATAATAAAGCTATTACTAATACTTTTTAAAAACTAATTAGTTAATATAATCTTAGTAATAGTTAATAGGTTTATAAAATTTATATAGTTTTTACTTATTTTTACTAAAATTATTACTTTTAAACTTACTAAGCTTTTCTATAAAAAGATTAAACTATAATTTAAAGTACTTAAAGGTATTATTTTTAATAAAAAGTCTATTTTTATAAGTACTTTTTAATTAAAATTATATTATTACTTTAAAATTAAGTAAAGGCTATTAATAGTATTTTACTTTTAAATTAATAAGTAAATAAAAAAAATAAACTAAATACTTAGTTACTATTTATAATATTTTATTAAAAATAACTAAAATACCTAGCTAAAACTTCTATAAATAGCTTAGTTTACTTATAACTTAAAAGTTAGTATAATAATAAAAGTTACTTTAAATAAAGCTTTAATAAATTTTAACTTAGAATTTTATATTATTATTAAAAATATTAGCTTTAAGGAAAAAGTCCTAAAAGTTTAATATAAAATAAAAAAACTATAAAAGCTAAAAAATAAGCTTATAATATACTAATAAAATATTATAAAAAAATAAGTAAAATACTTTAATATAAAGTACTAAGAAATAAAATTTAAATAAAAATAACTAATTATACTTTTAACTAAAAACTTAAAGCTTAAAAAAAAAAAAAAAACTTACTTTAAAATTTATTAAACCCTTTTAAATTACTAAATATATTAAGCTATAAGTATACTAACTAGCTTTATTAAACTTATATATAAAAATATATATTATTTTTTATATTAATTTTTTTAAAGTATATTAAGTAAAGGACTATAAAAAGTATAATTCCTTACTAATACTAAACCTTAAAGAAAAAGATAATTAATAAAAAGTTAAATAAATTAAGAAAAAAAAAAATTTATTAAAAAGTTAAATATCTCTGTAGCTAATACACAAGGTATAGCTAATAAGGTCTTATAATATAAAAATAATATAATATAATGCTTATTTTTTAATATATTATAATATATAGCGTTATATACTATACTAAAAAATATAATAACCTTAATATTAAGTCTTAAGGTTATATAGCTACTATCTTAAACCTTATAATCTAACTAAATAAGTAGCCTTAATCTATAAGTATAAAAAAGATATTTTCCCTAGCCTTAGTAAACTATATATTCCCTTTATTATTACCCTATAAAGGTAATTAGTACTAAGGCTTTAATATTAAAGGCCTAATTTAAAATAAGCCTAGAACCTTAAGATCTATTAAAAGATATATTACTATATAATTAATATTAATATTAGGTAATCTGGCTATAACCCTCTAGCTATAGTACCTAATTATTATAAGACTAGGTTTTTAACTAATATTAATAATCTCTATTTTTATAATATCCTTAATTTATATACTTTCCTTTAGTATTATTAAATTATAAGTAAAGACCTGCTATATATTAATAAATTACTATTAATATAATAAGTTAAGCTTATAATCTTTAATTACTAAGTAAGGCTTTTTAATATATAATAAAATAGATTTATTTTTAGATATATTATAAGCTAGATATAGGCCTTATAAGACCTTTATAATTAGCTAGAATAGGGTTAAGACCTATTAATAAAGTAATAGGTCTTTATAACCTAAATTATATTAGGTAGTAGTAATAGTATATACTAGGTATAGTTTATAGAGTTAAAATGTGTAGTTATAGTAATTAAATTAATAGTATAAATATTATATTATAGGAATTAAGGGTAATTATAGTATAAAGAAAGGGAAGTAAGGGGAAAAAGAGAGGGAAAAAGGTAAATTATAAAATAAAGGTTTTAGTATTAAGGGAAAAACTGTAAATATTAGTAAACTAAAGCTAGCTATATAGGTTAGTAATAGATTAGATTAGGCCCTAAGGCAATGCAGTATAAAGAATATAGGTTAAGGAATAATATAGATAATAAATACTTAGGAAAAGAAATTTATAAAAAACTATATTACCTTATAAAATAAAAAAAATAGCTAGTAAAGTATAATTAATAAATTATTACTATAAATATAAAAAATATACTATAAATTATAGTAATATAAGTTAAGTTTTAAGCTAAGTTAAAAAGTAAAAGATTAAAGTTATAAATTAAAATAACTTTATAAAAATAAAAATAACTAAGAAAAAGTATTAATTAAGTTTAAAAATATTAGCTATAAAAATACTAAATATAAGTAAAAGTAATTATAAAAACTATAAGTAAATTTTTTTTTATTTTAACTTAAAAAACTATTAAAATTAACTATAATAATAATTATAAAAAACTAAATTATTATAATATTAATTAAGTACTTAAACTAATTTATTATAATTTTTTATAATATAAGTATTAAAGTAATTAAAAGTATACTTAATAAAGCCTTATCTATTTAAAAGAAAATACTTATATTTTTTAAAGATTATAAGGTTTAAATTTACTATAAAAAGTAAAATAATTATTAATACTATTAAAAAGTTTATTATTTTAGCCTTTATAGTTAAAGAAAAAAATAGTAAGTTAAAATAAAATTAAATTATTAAATACTAAGCTTTAGCTATAAGTAGTATTTTTTAAATAAATTAAGTTAAAAACCTTTAAGTAATAAAAAGAAATTAATTAAAAAATAAATAATATATAAAAGGTAATTATAAAATAAAACCTTAAAGATTTTTAGTACTTATAGTAATACCTTAAAATTAAATTATAATATTTATAAGTATTAAAATAAAATAAATAGTTAATATAATATCTTTATAAAGGTTAGTAATTAATATAAAGTTAAACTTAAAAAACGTAATATAAAGCTTAAAGGTTTTAGTAAGATTATTATTTAAGCTTTTAATTACTTAAAAGTAAAAAGTAAAAGTAATAACTTATTAAGTTATATATTTAGTATTTATTATCTTTAAAAATAAAATTTAAAAAATATAAAAATATTCCTAAGTCTTAAGAAATTTATTATTATAAAAATAAAAGTATATATTAATATAAATATAATAATAAATTAAAATAGTTTAATTATATAAAAGAAAAGCCTTTTATATTAAAATATATTAATATTAATATAAAAAATAAATAAGCTAACTTATAAAAATAGCCTTAATATTAAATTAAAAAAAAGCAGTATTATAAGTAATATATAAAGCTATAAAGGATATTATTAATTAGTAAAAAGTATAAGTAAGTTCTTTATAAATATTACTATAAAGTTAAAATTAACTATTAGTAATAATAATAATTATTACTAAAAATATAAACTTATATATAGTTATAATATTTTCCTAATTACTTTTAAAGATTTTAAAAAACCTAATTAATATTAATAAGTAATAGTATTATAAAAAGAAAGAAAAACCTATAAATAATAATAGCTTTTATTAGTAATATATTTATTATACTTAAAGATAGTTAGGTTACTATAAATATAACTAATATTAATAAAGTAATATAAATTACTTAACTTCTTAAGGTTTAGAAAGATAGCTTTAAAACCTTTTTAAAAGTAATAAATATAAAAAAAATATATATAAAAAAAGTAAATATAGCTAAAAGGTTTAAAAGGGACTTTAAGCTTACTAAGGACTTTAATACTAACTATAGGCTTATTAAACTTATTATTAAATATAATAATAAAAAAAAAAAATTAAAATAATAATAATAATAAAAAGGTTAATTAATTAAAACTAAAAGTAAAAGGTAAAAACTAAAGAAAGTATAAGTTAAAAAGGTTATATAAAATAAAAAGGAAAAAAAAAAAAAAAAAAAAAAAAAAAATTAAATAGGTATTATAAAAGCTTATTTAAAAGGCTTATAAAAGCCTAAAAAATTAAAAGGTTATTATAAGTTAAAGGGTCTTTAAATTAAAGGTAATTATAAAAGATTTTTATAAAATTACTTAAAGGTTATAAATAACTATTTTAGTTATAATAAAAGGGATAATACTTTTACTTTAATATTATATTTTTAAAATAAATAGGTACTATAAGTTACTTTAGTAAAATAAAACTTAAATAAATTATATTAAGATTAGTAGTAATACTATTTTAGCTAAAAATAATTAAATTAAAAAAAGGAAATAATTATAATAGCTATTTAAAAATAAGGCTAACTAGCCTTATATATTTAATATATAACCCTAAGACTTTCCTAACTTTATTAATAAAATCCCTTATATTAAATTCTTATTTCCTTAAGCTTTAGTTAATATAATACTATTATATTTACTTAGCCTTTATTACTAAGATATTATAATAATTTATTATTTATATTATTTTTTAATTTATATTTTTTATAATATATTACCTTAAGGCTTAATTAAATTTAGTACTAATATATATAGCTAGCTTTAATTTATTAATATTTATAGTTATTTTCTTAATATTAAAAATTTTATTTTTTAATTTATTTTTTTATTTTTTTTTATTTTTTACTTTTTTTTTATATATTATAATTACTTTTAATATTTATAATATAATATTTATACTATTAATTTAATTACTATAATTATATATTTTAACTTTATAAACTATACTTAGTTTATATTAATATTACTAGTTAATATAATTTAAGTTATAAAGATTTATTACTTTACTAAGAAGTTTAACTTTACTTTAGTTAATTTTAAAGCTTTTGTAAGGCCTATATTTAGCTTATAATAAACTTAAAAATAAATTTATCTTATTATATATTAAAATGCTTTATAAAGTAATTAAAGATTATAAACTTAACTTATTATATTAATAATAATTTATTAATATATAATAAGTCTTTATTTATAATTTAATAATATTAAAAAAAAAGTATATTAATTAAAAATATTATAAAAATAAAGATTATTAATATTAATTAAAAACTTAATTTTATAATAATTAGGTATTATAATTAAAGGGCTATAGCTAAGTTACTTAATATTAATATTAATTATATAGTAAGATATTTTTTAATAAATTTTAAAGTTTTAAGCTAATTTTAAATTAAGCTTATAATATTAAAGCCTTAATATTAATTACTTTTATAAAATAATAATAAATAAAATATATAGTTTATTAAGGCTAAGAAAAATATCTTTTTTATATTTATAAATTAAAGCTATTTATTAAATTAAATTATAAGGTTTAAGGTAATATTTATAAGACTTAATATTAAGGTTATTATATTCTTTAGTATAGTATATAATACTATATATTATAGTATATTAAAAAATTAGTATTATATTATATTATTTATATATTATAAAACTATATTAGCTATACCTTATATATTAGCTAAAAAGATATTTAACTTTTTAATAATAGTAATAAAAAACTTTATTACTTATAAGTTTTTTTCTTAAATTATTAGTATATTAATTTAATTAAACTTTTAAATATTTTTAAAAGTAATTAAAATAATATTTTAACCCTTAACCTTATTATAATATTTATAAAAAACTTATATATACTTATTATTAGTTATTAACTTTTTCTTTTTAACTTTATTAAAAACTTAAATACTTTTATAGCTAATATATAAGGTATAGCTAATAAACTCTTATACTAAAAATAATATAATATAATACTTATTTTTTAGTATATTATAATATATAGTTTTATATATTATATTAAAAAATAAAATAACTTTAATATTAAGTCTTAAGGTTATATAGCTATTACTTTAAACCTTATAATTTAGCTAAATAAGTAGCTTTAATTTATAAATATAAAATAAATATTTTCTATTATAATATCTTAATAATAAAAGCTAAGTAAGCATAATAGTATTATATTAACTAAAGCTTAAAAAGGTAAGAATTTAATATAAAGGATTTTCTTAATAAAGTTTAAAATATCTTAAGATTATATATTAAATATATTAAGCTAATTAGCCTTATTTTTAAGTAATTATTATAATTATTTTCTTTTTTTAATTTAGTTATTTTTAGCTAAAATAGTATTATTATATATTTTAATATAATTTACTTAAGTTTTATTTTATTAAAGTAATTTATAATAGCTTTTTACTTTAAAGCTATAGTATTAAAATAATTATTAATAACCTTTAAGTAATTTTATAAAAATCTTTTATAATTACTTTTAAGTAAAAGACTTTTTAATTTATAATAACTTTTTAATTTTTTAGGCTTTTATAAGCCTTTTAAGTAAGCCTTTATAATACTTATTTAATTTTTATTTTTTTAATTTTTTTATATAACTTCTTTAGCTTATATTTCTTTTAATCTTTACTTTTTATTATTAGTTTTAATTAATTAACCTTTTTATTATTATTTTTATTTTAATTTCTTTTTCTTTTTATTATTATATTTAATAATAAGTTTAATAAGCTTATAGTTAGTACTAAAGTCCTAAGTAAGCTTAAAGTTCTTTTTAAACTTATTAATTATATTCCTTTTTTTTAAGTATATTTCTTTTATATTTATTACTTTTAAAAAGAACTTAAAGCTATTTTTTTAAACTTTAAAAAGTTAAGTAATTTATATTATTTTACTAATATTATTTATACTTATAGTAATTTAGTTACTTTTAAATATAATAAATATACTATTAATAAAAGTTATTATTATTTATAGGTTTTCTTTTTTTTTATAATATTATTATTTATTAATATTAGCTAGGCTTTATATAATTCTTAAAGGTAACTAAAAAAACATTATATTTATATATAACTTTATATATTTAGTAATAATTACTATTAATATTAATATTTATTCTTAACTTTATTATATTATTTATAAAAACCTTATTTATATTTTTTATTAATTATTAATATTTTTTATAGCCTTATATATTACTTATAATATTACTTTCTTTTTACTTAGTATTAAAACTATTTTTATAAGTTAGCTTATTTATTTTTTATATTAATATTAATATATTTTAATATAAAAAGCTTTTTTTTATATACTTAAATTATTATAACTTATTACTATATTTATACTAATATATATCTTTACCTTTATAATAATAAATTTTTAATAACTTAAAACTATTTTTATATTTTTTAAAGTTTATTTTTAAAGTTAATAAATACTAAATATATAGCTTAGTAAGTTATTACTTTTACTTTTTATTTTTAAGTAATTAAAAGCTTAAATTATAATTTTATTAAAATATTTAAGCTTTATTAAGTTTTTAAGTTTAGCTTTAACTTAGCTATTAACCTTTATAAAGGTTTTAGTTTAAATATTTATTTTATTTTAATATTTATTAATATTATAATTTAGCTTTAAAGTATTATTATAAGTATTAAAAATTTATAAGGTTTTATTTTATAATTACTTTTTATATATTACTTATTCTTTAATTAACTTTTTTTTATTATTTAAAAGTCTTTAGCTTAAGCTATTTAAAAATTACTATTTATAACTAAAGCTTAGTATATAATAATTTAATTTTATTTTAATTTATTATTTTTTTTTTTAATTATAAAAGCTAAAATAATAAACTTTTTAATAGTATTAATAACTATTTTACCTTTTATTATAAGTTTAAACTTTTTAACTTTTAGAAAATATAAGTATTTCTTTTTAAATATATAAAGATTTATTATATATACTTTTAATTACTTTTAAATTTATATTATAAAGAATTATAATAAATTAGCTTAAATATTTAATTAATATTATAATAACTTAGTTTTTTATAGTTATTATTATAGTTAGTTTTAATAGTTTTTAAGTTAAAATAAAAAGGAATTTACTTATAGTTTTTATAGTTACTTTTATTTATATTTAGTATTTTTATAGCTAATATCTTTAAACTTAATTAATACTTTTTTTTAATTTTTTTATTTTTATAAAGTTACTTTAATTTATAACTTTAATTTTTTACTTTTTAACTTAACTTAAAACTTAACTTATATTATTATAATTTATAGTATATTTTTTATATTTATAATAATAACTTATTAATTATATTTTACTAGTTATCTTTTTTATTTTATAAGGTAATATAGTTCTTTATAAATTTCCTTTTTTTTTTAATTTATTAAACTTTTTTTTATTTATTTTCTTTTTTAAAGTTTAGTATTAGTAAAAAACTATACTTTTTATAGTTTTTTATTTAATATACTTTAAAGAAATTAATATAAAAAATATTATATATTTTTATATATTAGTTTAATAAGGCTAGTTAGTATACTTATTTTTTTTTTTTTTCTATTAGCCTTATAAGGCTATTAAGCTTTTAACTTTTATATAAAGGCTTAATTAGTAAGGCCCTTATAGTAAGCTAGTATCTTAAAACTTAATATTAATAAAAGTTTATCTGCCTTAGTAGTATAATTACTGCTTTAATTAAATAGTATAAATACTGCCCCTTAGTAGCTATATTAAGTCCTTTCCTTTATCCTACTTAAAAAATCTTTATTAATATACTTATAGCTTAATATACTTAGTAATTTAAAAAGATTTTATAAATCTTAAAATAAGTTTTTTTTTTTTTTTAAGCTTTAAGTTTTTAATTAAAAGTATAATTAATTATTTTTACTTAAATTCTATTTTTTAATACTTTATATTAAAGTATTTTACCTATTTTTTTATAGTATTTTATTAATATATTATAAGCTTATTTCTTAACTTTTATAGTTTTTTTATTTTATATTAAATTTTTAAAACTTTTTTTTTAAAGTTAATATTTTTAATAATAATATAAAATTTTAAGTGAAAACTTATTAAAGTTTAATTTAAAGTAATTCTTATTATTATATTAATTTTTAAGTTATAAATAAACTAAGCTATTTATAGGAATTTTAGATAAATATTTTAATTATTTTTAATAAAATATTATAAATAATAACTAAATATTTAATTTATTTTTTTTATTTACTTATTAATTTAAAGATAAAATACTATTAATAATCTTTACTTAATTTTAAAATAATAATATAATTTTAATTAAAAAGTACTTATAAAAATAAATTTTATATTAAAAATAATACCTTTAAGTACTTTAAATTATAATTTAATCTTTTTATAAAAAAGCTTAGTAAATTTAAAAGTAATAATTTTAATAAAAATAGGTAAAAATTATATAAATTTTATAAACCTATTAATTATTACTAAGATTATATTAACTAATTAGCTTTTAAAAAGTATTAATAATAGCCTTATTATAAAGTTTATAAAAACTTTTTTAAAAAAATATAATAAAATTAATAAGCTTTTAAACTATTTATAAGATTAATATCTTTTAAATACTATTTTTTAATAAATATTATATATAAAAATATACTATTTTATATTAATTTTTAAGTCTTTTTAATAAAGCTTTCTTTAGATTAGTTTTTAGGTTTTTTTAATACTAAAATAATTTATTAAAAGATTATTATAATATAATTTTAGTATTTTTTTTTTTAATTTAAGGTTTAATAATATATAAAGTTAGTCTTTAAAGTAAAGGAATTTATTTTTAATTTTTTACTTTTAAAAGCCTTTTTTATAGTTTACTTAAAATATCTAATCCTTTTAGCTAGGTATTAACTTATTTCTTAACTATATAAGCTAAATTAGTTTAATTAGTAGCTTTAATATCTTATCTTTTAATAAACTTTCTTAATATAAAAATTAAGTTACTATTTTATTAAAAATTACTATAAATAATCTTAATATTTCTTAAAATTATATATTTAAATTAGGTTTTTAGCTTATAATATTTATATTATTTAATAATAAAGCTAGGTTATTTTTAATACTTAAGGATATTTTATTTACTTTTAACTTACTTAAAGTTTAAAATAAAATCTTTTTTTTTATAAGTATTTTACTTAACCTTTTTTTTAGCCTTTAACTTTTTATTATAACTTATATTTTTATTATTTTATTTTTTAAAAATTTAATTAAATTTAGCTTATAGTATTTTTTTTTTTTAACTTTTAAAGATTTTAAAGAAATATTAATAAAATATATTAATTTTTTTTTATACTTAATTATAAAGTTATAAGTTATTAAATATAAGTATTATTATACTTACTTTTTATTTAATTTAGTATTTTTTATAAATAATTAAAGGTTTTAGTAATTACTTAGGACTTTTACTTATTTTAAAGTATTTTTAAGGTAATAATATTATTAATACTTAAATAACTTTATAATAACTATTATTTCCTAATTAAAAGTATTATATTATTTTTTAAAGTTATTAAACTTTTAAAATTAAAATATAATAAAGTAATATTTTTTTAAATTATTTAATTAAATAAGAATATTAATTATAATATAATTTAATATATTTATTTTAATATAAATATATTTCTTAAAATTAAAATATTTTAAAATTAAAGCTTTTTTAAACTTAATAATAAAAGCTTAAAATACTTACTTTTTTTAGTTATTTAATTTTATACTTTTTAGTTTTTTTTTACTTTAGCTTTTTTTTAAAAAAATTATAAAAAATACTATAATCTTTAAGTAATTATAAATAAACTATTTATAAAAGTTATAAAACCTTAAAAAGACTTATATTTTTTTATAAGTAATAAGTTTAAGCTATTTAATAATAATTTAAATCTTTATTAAGTCTATCTTAATATTCTTAATAATTAAAATAAATCTTAAAAACTTAATTTAATTTTAATAAAAAGTATATTTAAAGGGTTTTATATATAATTTAATTATTTTTATCTTTTTAAGGATTTAACTTAAATATTAAGTATATTTTTTTTTTATTTTTAAAAAAATTAAAATATTATTTAAATAAATTATATAAATTATATTTATAAAACCTTAAAAGGCCTAGTAAATATAATATTAAAATATAATAAGTATATTAGCTAATTTAAATAGTATTATTATATATTTAAAATAGCTATAATAGGTTTAAAAAGTAGTTTTTTACTTATTTTTCTTATATATATAAATTTAATAATATATACTTTTAATATTTATTTTAAAAAAGTACTTTATTTTTTAAATTTTATTTATAATTTTTAATATTAAAAATAAAAAGTAATAGTTCTTAATAATAATAATATTTAACTTTTAATAATTTATATAAAAATATAATCTTTTATCCTTTTTAAAGATAAAAAGAATAAGTAATTTAGCTAGGCTTTTAAAAAGGTAATTTTAGCTAGTTTTTAAGTTTTTTAAAATATATTTATAAAGTTCTTTAAGTTTTACTTAAAGTAAAAGGTAAATTAAACTATAAAATAGCTTTTTTTTTTCCTTAAGGTTAATTATATAGTTAGTTTTTTTAAAGTTAGGTATTTTAATTACCTTATTATAGCTAAAGATTTTAATATAAGCCTTAAGTTTAAAAGAAATACCTTTAAGTTAGTTTAGTTTTTAAAGTTTTTTATTAAAAAGTAAATAAAGCTTATTAATAATAATAATAATAAAGATTTTAATTTAATTATAAGTTTTTTTTAAAAATTATTAAAGTTTTAAAAATTTAAGTTTTTTATAATAATTCTTAAATTACTATTTTTTTATTTTAAAGTTAATTATAATTTAAAAATCTTTTAAAGTAATAATAAAAAAAAATATTAGTTTTTTTTAATTTTTTTTATTAATATTTATTAAACTTTAAATAGTTTTATATATTTATTTTTAATACTTAATTATAATTAAAAATACTTTTTAATATCTTATTATTTTAAGTTAATTATTATTAGCTTTTTAAAGTAAAATATTAGTATTTTTTAATTATTAAAATCTTTAAGATTTTATAAAGGTTTTATTAATAATATTTATTTTTATATTATAATTAATATAAGCTTAAATTAATATACTTTTATAACCTTAAACCTTAATTATAGTAAAGATCTTTCTTTTAAACCTAATTTAAGGTAAATTTAGGTTATATTTAATATTTATTATAAAGGTATTAATTAAAAATTAATTTATATTTTTAATTAAATTTAGTTTTTTAACTTTTTTATTTAGTTAGTTTTTTTTAATATAAAGTAGTTTTAAAAGTAATATTTAGTTTTATAATAATTATAGTATTTTACTAAGCTTAGGTTTTTATTTTATATTTTTTTTTTTTTTTAAAATTTAAATAAAGGTTTTATTTTAAATTACTTTTTTAAAAGTATTAATAAAAAAATATTTTTATTTATTTTTATAGTTAATATAGTTTTTTTTTAATTAATAAAGTATTAATTATAATTATAATATATTTATTTTTTTTATTTAATATATTTTATAATTATTATATTAATTAAATTAATTCTTTTTATATTTTAAAGAAAATAATTTTTCCTTAAAATATTATAGTATTTTTAAGTATTAGTAATAATTTTATATAATATTAATAAATATAAGCTACTTATTTTAGTTTATATAAAAAGTAACTTTTAATAAATATAAAATACTTATAAAAGTCTTAAAAAAATTAATTAAATTATTAATAAATATATTTAGATTAAACTATAATAAAAATTTAGTAATTTTTTTTATTTTTTATAAGAATTAAAAACTATTTTTTAAAAGCTTTTTAATTTCTTTTAAAGTTTTTTTTTTTCCTAGGATTATTTATTTAAATAGCTAAATTATATTAATTTAATATTTAGGGTTATATTATTATAAGTAAAAAAAATCTTACTTTTATTAATATAATATTATTTTTATATTCTTTTAAAGCTTTAGTTTATATTATTAAGCTATTTATTTTTTTTTAAAAGATAATTAAGTACTTAAAAGTAATAATATTCTTTACTTTAACTTTACTTTTTAAAAAAAAAAAAAATAAACTAACTTTAATTTAATAGTAACTTAATAAGGTATTATTTAGGTTATAATCTAAGCTTTTAGTACTAAAAATATTTTTTTAAAGGTTTAAGTTATTTTTTTTTTAATTATTAAGAAAAGTTTAAGGTTACTTTTTTTAAATAAGTTACTTTAATTCCTTTTTTTACTATTAAAAGGTAAGCTTTACTTTAAGTTATTTAATTCTTTTTTTTAAAGTAATAATATAAGTAATATTAATAAAAGTTTAAATTATTTTATATATTATAATTTAAAATAACTTTTTTTTAGTTATTTAAGTAAAGTTAATAATAACTTTTTAAGGTTTTAGTACTAATTTATTTAATTTAATACTAAAAGTAATAGTTTATTATAAATTAATTATTATAACTAAATAGCTTAGGGTAAAAGCTTTAAAATTATTATAGTATTTTAATAATAAAAGCTAGGTAAATATAATAGTATTATATTAACTAAAGCTTAAAAAGGTAAAAATCTAATATAAAGGATTTTCTTAATAAAATTAAAAAAGTTTTAAGGTTATATATAAAATATATAAGGCTTATTAGCCTTATTTTTAAGTAACTATTATAAATTAATTATTAAGTTTTTTTTAAATATATTTATAAAGTTCTTTAAGTTTTAATTAAAATAAAAAGTAAATTAAATTATAAAATAACTTTTTTTTTTAAATTAATTATATAATTAAGTTTTTTAAAATTAAGTATTTTAATAATTTTATTATAATTAAAAACCTTAATATAAGCTTTAAGTTTAAAAAAAGTACTTTTAAATTAATTTAATTTTTTAAACTTTTTTATTAAAAGGTAAATAAAGCTTATTAATAATAATAATAATAAAAACTTTAATTTAATAATAAGTTTTTTTAAAGTAATAATAAAAAAAAGATTTTATTTTTAATTTTTTTATTAATATTTATTAAACTTTAAATAGTTTTATATATTTAGTTTTAGTAATTAATTATAATTAAAAATATACTTTAATATTTTATTATTTTAAGCTAGCTATTACTAATTTTTTAAATAAAAATATTAATATATTTTAATTATTAAAGTTTTTAAAATCTTTTAAAGGTTTTATTAATAATATTTATTTTTATATTATAATTAATATAAGCTTAAATTAATATATTTATATAATTTTAAATTTTAATTATAATTAAAAATTCTTTTTTTAATTTAATTTTAATTATATTTAAGTTATATTTAATATTTCTTATAAAATTATTAATTAAAAATTAATTTATATTTTTTATTAAATTTAATTTTTTAACTTTTTTATTTAATTACTTATTTTAATATAAAGTAGTTTTTAAAGTAATACTTAGTTTTATAATAATTATAATACTTACTTTATTATATTTAAGTTTTTTCTTTTTTATTTTTTTTTAAAGTTTAAATAAATATTTACTTTAAGTTATTTTCTTAAAAATATTAATAAGAAAATATTTATATATATTTTTAAAGCTAATATAGTTTTTTTTTAATTAATAAAGTATAAAATATAATAATAATATATTTTTTTTATTAAATATACTTTTTAATTATTATATTAATTAAATTAATTTTTTTTATATTTTAAAAAGTTTAATTTCTTTTAAAAAATATTATAATATTTTTAAGTATTAATAGTAATTTTATATAGTATTACTAAATATAAATTACTAGCTTTAATTTATATAAAAAGTAATTTTTAATAAATATAAAGTATTTATAAAAGTTTTAAAAAAATTAATTAAATTATTAATAAGTATACTTAAATTAAATTATAATAAGAATTTAGTAATTTATTTTATTTTTTATAAAATTTAAAAAGTATTTTTAAAAACTTTTTAATTTTTTTTAAAAGCTTTTATATTTTTTTTAAAATTATTTATTAAAATAACTAAATTATATTAATTAAAAATTTAATATTATATTATTATAAGTAAAAAGAATTTTATTTTTATTAATATAAGATTATTTAATAACTTTTTTAAAGTATTAATTTATATTATTAAGTTACTTATTTTTTTATAAAAAGTAATTAAGTATTTAAAGTTAATAATATTTTTTACTTTAATTTTATTATTAAAAAAAAAGAATTAATTTAAATTTAATAATAACTTAATAAAATATTATTTAAATTATATTTAAGCTTTTAATACTTAAAATAGTTTTTTAAAAATTTAAGTTATTTTTTTTTTAATTATTAAAAAAGATTTAAAATTAATTTTTTTAAATAAATTACTTTAATCTTTTTTTTTATTATTTAAAAGTAAATTTTATTTTAAATTATTTAATTTTTTTTTTAAAGTAATAATATAAATAATATTAATAAAATTTTTAATTATAATATATATTATAATTTAAAATAACTTTTTTTTAATTTTTTAAGTAAAATTATTAATAACTTTTTAAGGTTTTAATATTAATTTATTTAATTTAATATTAAAAGTAATAATTTATTATAAGTTAATTTTTATAGCTAATATATAAAGTATAGTTAATAAGGTTTTATAAAATAAAAATAATATAATATAATACTTATTTTTTAATATATTATAATTCTTTTTTTTTTTTCTTTTTATTAGCCTTATAAGGCTAATATATTATAATATATAGTATTATATACTATACTAAAAAATATAATAACCTTAATATTAAATCTTAAAGCTATATAGCTATTACCTTAAACCTTATAATTTAATTAAATAAGTAGCTTAAATTTATAAATATAAAAAAAATATTTTTTCTAGCTATAGTAAGCTATATACCCTTTTTATTATTACCTTAAAAAGGTAATTAATATTAAGGTTTTAATACTAAAAGCCTAATTTTAAATAAGCTAAGAACTTTTAAAATTATTATAAAATACCTTACTATATAATTAATATTAATAATAACTAACTTAGCTATAATTCCCTAAGTATAGTAACTACTTATTATATAAATAATCCTTTAATTAATATTAATAATCTTTATTTTAATAATATCTTAAATTTATATACTTTTTTTTATAATTAGAAAATTATAAGTAAAGACCTTTTATATACTAATAAATTATTACTAAAATAGTAAGTTAACTTAGTAATTTTTAATTATAAAGTAAGGCTTTTTAATATATAAAATAAATCTATCTTTAAATATATTATAAGTTAAATATAGGCTTTAAAAGACCTTATTAATTAGCTAGAATTAGGTTAAGACTTATTAATAAAATAATAAGTCTTTATAAGCTAAATTATATTAAGTAGTAATAATAGTATATACTAAAAATAGTTTATAAAGTTAAAATATATAGTTATAGTAATTAAATTAATAATATAAATATTATATTATAAAAAGTAAAGGTAATTATAGTATAAAAAAAAAAAGTAAAAAAAAAAAAAGAAAAAAAAAAGTAAATTAAAAAAATAAAGGTTTTAATATTAAGGAAAAAACTATAAATATTAGTAAATTAAAGCTAGCTATATAAATTAGTAATAAATTAAATTAGGCCTTAAGGTAATATAATATAAAAAATATAAATTAAAAAATAATATAAATAATAAGTACTTAGGTAAGTTATAATATAAATATTATATTATTAAAAAATAAATATTATATTTAAAAATAAATATTATATTTAAAAATAAAAAAAAAGTTTTAATATTTTTAAATAAAATATAAATTTTAATAAATTTTAATAAATTTAATAAATTAATAATAAATATAATAAAGGTTTAAAGTAATATAATAAAAAAGAATTAAAAAGTTATATAAATAAATAATAATTAAAAAGTATTAATAAAAAATATTTTATTTAATTATAACTATTTAATATTTATTATTATTATATATAATATTTTATATAATACTTATTTTATAATTATTAAAATATAAATAATAAAAATAATAAAAAATAATTTATTTATTTTAATAATAATTTTAATATAATTTATTACTTTTTTATTAATATTTTTTTATTTATTTTTAAATATAAAATAAATTAATTATATACTTAATATATTTATTTATTTTTTAAAAGTTAATTTAACTTTATTAATTAATTTATATAAATAAAATTAATTTAAACTTTTTATTTTTTTAAATTTCCTTTTTTTATTAGCTTTATAAAGCTATTAAGCTTTTAACTTTTCTTTAAAGGCTTAAATAATAAGGCCTTTATAGTAAGCTAGTATTTTAAAACTTAATAATTAATAAAAGTCTATTTATTTTAGTAATATAGTTATTACCTTAATTAAGTAATATATAAATTACTTTATATAGTTATATTAAGCTTTTTTTTTTAATTTTAACTATAAAATATAATAAATATATTTATTTTACTTTTAAAGTATATTTCTTAACTTATTAATAATAATTACTAATATTAATTATAATTATTAATATAATACTTACTATATAAAATAGCTTATAGCTATATAATTAAGCTTACTATATAACTAGCTATACCTTTAATATAGCTATTAAGCTTACCTTATAAGTAATTTATAAAATAAAATTTAAAAGAATTTATATAATAGTAATTACTATTAAAAAAAACATTTTATTAAAGTACTAGTTTAACTTTATTAAAATAATAATTTTAAATTAAACTTTAATTAAGCTAATATATTATTTAAGTTAAGCCTACTTTTTTACTTAAATTAAATTAGTTTAGGTTAATAAAAAGCTATTCAAGCTTATAAGCTTAAAAAAGCCTTAAGAAAAGGTAATAGGTTTAAAATAAATAAAGTAGCCTTTTTTACTGCCTTTATAGGCTTAGTTATATATAAAAAGTAGCTTTATAATATATTTAAAAAAGTTATTACTATAAAAATAGTTTTATTATTAATATAAAAATAAATATAAAGTTAAACTAAAGGTTTTATTAAAGTTAAAATTAAAAAAATTAAATTAGCTTTTATATAAATTAAGTAATAAAAGTTAAATTAACTTAAAGTTAATTATATCTAGCTTTATTAATTAAATATATATATTAAAATATATAATTAACTAACTTTATATTAAATATAAATAAAGTAATATTAATATAAAACTAGTAATTTAAATAAATATTTATTATTACTTTATATTTACTATATTTTATTTATAAATTAATTTTTTAACTTTTTATAATTTAAATTTATTACTAGTTAATTAATTTTAAAGTAATTTTACTTTAAAGTAAAAAACTTTTTATTATATATTTAAAAGCTACTTTTTATATATAAAGGGTTTTTTTTAAAAGTCTTTTTTTTAATTTATTAAAATTTAATTACTTTATATTAACTTAAAATAAATAAATTATAAATAAATAAAGTATTTTAAATATTTATTATTTATATTATTCCTTAACTTATATTTTTTATATTATATTACCTTAAAGCCTAATTTAATTTAATATTAATCTTTATAGCTAGCTTTAATTTATTAATATTTATAGTTTTTTCCTTAATATTAAAACCCTTATTTTTTAATTTACTTTTTTTTTTAATTTACTTTTTTTTTATATTATAATTACTTTTTATTTTTATAATATAATATTTATATTATTAATTTAATTACTATAATTATATATTTTAACTTTATAAACTATACTTAATATATATTATTATTTTTACTTAATATAATTTTAATTATAAACGTTTATTACTTTATTTATAACTTTTAATTTTATTTTAACTTATTATAAAGGTTTTATAAGGCTTATATTTAATTTATAATATATTTAAAAATAAAGTTATTTTATTATATATTAAAAAGATTTACTTAATAATTAAAAATTATAAGCTTAATTTATTATATTAATAATAATTTATTAATATATAGTAAGTTTTTATTTATAACTTAATAATACTAAAAAAAGGTATATAAATTAAAAGCATTATAAAAATAAAAATTATTAATATTAATTAAAAATTTAATTTTTATAATAACTACTTAAAGATAAGGCTAACTAGCCTTATATATTTAATATATAACCCTAAGACCTTTTTAACTTTATTAAAAAAATCCCTTATATTAAATTTTTATTTCTTTAAGCTTTAGTTAATATAATACTATTATACCTACCTAGCCTTTATTATTAAAATATTATAATAAAAATATACTATAGCTATATAATTAGGCTTACTATATAACTAGCTATAACCTTAATCTAGCTATTAAATAGGCTATAGTAATAGCTAAAAAAAAAGACTATAAAAAAATATATATAATAGTAACTACTATTAGGAAAATCTTTTTATTAAGGTACTAATTTAACCTTATTAGGATAGTAATTTTTAATTATATATTAATTAGGTTAATTTATTATATAGCCCTTTTTAGCCTAATTAATCTAAACTAAGTTAATAATAAGCTATCTTTTCTTAAGGACCTAAAGAAAGACCTAAGGGAAGGTAATGGCCTTAAGTTAAAGTAAATAGCCTTCCTTACTGCCTTTAAAGGTAACTTAAATATATATAAAAAGTAGCTTTATAATATAGCTAAAAGGGTTTATAATATAAAGGGGGTCTTGCTATTAATATAAGGATAAATATAAAATAATAGTAGGGTTTAAAGGTTTAAAGGAATTAGGTTAACTTTTATATAAGTTAGTTAGTAAATGTTAAATTAACTTAAAGTTAATAATAACTAGGTCTATTAATTAAATATATATACTAAAGTATATAACTAACTAACCTTATATTTAAAAATAAATAAAGTAATATTAGTAAAGAAGTAGTAGTTTAAACTAAGATAAATATTACTTTAAACTTAATAATTTAATAAAATATATAGCTTTAATTTATAAATATAAAAAAAGTATATTTTTTAACTTTAATAAGCTATATATTTATTTTATTATTATTTTATATAAATAATAAATCTTAATAGTTTAATATTATAAGCTTAATTTTAAATAATTAAAAAATACTTAAAACTATAATAAAATACCTTATTATATAAATAACTTTAATATATTAATTAATATATAATAATTATAATCTTTTTAAATAATAATATATAAATATTTAAGCTTTTAATATTTATTTTAAATTACTAATACTTACTTTAAAGCTAATCTTTTTTATTTTAATATTATTATATATATATATATATATTTAATTATAAAAAACTATTAATATTTAGCTTTTTATAATTAATATTATAATTACTATTAATAAGCTTTAAAGCTTAATAAAGTATTTATAATACTTTTAGTATTTTCTATTTATTTTTAAATTATTTTAAATATTATTACTTATATAAATATTATTAAAAATATTATTAAAAGTATAAATTATATTTAAATTAATACTTACTTAATTTTTATAAATACTTTTAATTAAAAAGCTTTATATTATTTATATTTATACTATAAAATATTAACTTTTACTTTTATATTATAATATTTATTTAAAAGTTTAAATAAAAAAATATTTTATTTTATAATTAAAATTTAAACTTTAAGTTTTTATTTTACTATAGTATTTATTAAGTACTTATAATTCTTAGCTTATAAAAATATAAATATTTATAAAGCTTTTAATATAAGTTTTTTTAATATTTAGTACTATTTATTAACTAGGGTTTTATTATAATATTAATATTAATATAACTTAAAAATATTATATATTTAATAATTTAAAAATTATATAAAATATTATTAAGTAAAATATATTATTATATTATTAAAACGCTAAATATTTTTATAATTAATATATAAAGTATAGTTTATATAAAAAGGATAGTTAATAAAGTATTATAATATAAAAATAATTTCTTAAGTATTAATTATTTATATTATCTTTTAATTTATATTTTTTATATTTTATTATATAAAAAATTAATTTAAATTTTATTAAGTTTTATAAATAGTTTTAATTTACTAATATTTATAGTTTTTTTTAAATATTAAAAGTTTTACTTTTTAACTTACTATTTTATTTTTTTTTATTTTTTTTTATAATTACTTTTATTTTTTTTAATATTTTTAATTTAAGTTATTACTTTTTTTATTAATATTACTTTATTTATTTTTTAAATATAAAGTTAATTAATTATATACTTTAATATATATATTTAATTAATAAAGTTATAACTTATAACTTTAAGTTAATCTAACTTTTACTAGTTAACTTATATAAAAATTAATTTATTTTTTTTAAATTTTAAATTTAACTTTACTTTTACTTTATATTTTATTTTTATTTTTATAGTTTTAAATTATAAGTTTAGTTTATATATTTTAATTTAAATTTTATAATTAAAAAAATTAAATTATATATTTAGTTTTAATAATTATATTTACTAAGTACTTATTATATAAACCTAAGTTATATAGTAATATTATAATAAAAAGTACTTTATTTATATTTAAAAGTAAGCTTTTTTTTATAGCTTTTTTTAAAGTTTTTAATTTATATAGCTTTTTAATTAGCTAAACTAGATTTATTTAATAGTTAAGGTAAGTAAGCTTACTTTATATAATTTATTAAGTTAATTAAAAGTAATTAAAAATAAGTAATTTTATTAAGTTAAGTAGGCTTTTTAATAAAAAGCTTTTTATAATAGCTATAACTATTATATAAAGCTTATAATACTTATTATTATTAGCTTATTTTAATATTAACTTATTTATATTAATAAAATTATAATTAATTATATAATAGCTTTTATTAATTTATAAGCTTTAAAATATAAGTATTTTATTAGAAAATATAATTAATATTAATAATTATAATTAATAAAAAAAATTAACTTAAAAAATATATTTAAGTATAAAACTTTATATTAATTATAATATACTATTAAAGTTAATTTAAATATTAATTTTTAAAATAAGTTAAAATAAAAACTTAATATAATTAATAAAAAACTAATAAGTAGTATTTATATTACTTAATTAAGTTAATAATTATACTATTAAGGTAAAAAAACTTTTATTAATATTAAGTTTTAAAATACTAACTTATTATAAAGGCTTTATTATTTAAGCTTTTAAATAAAAGTTAAAAGCTTAATAGCTTTATAAAGTTAATAAAAAAATTAAAAGAAATAAAATAATTAATTAGTTTTTTTACTAATTATATTAATATTATATAACTTTAAGCTTTTAAATTTATATAAAACTTAATAATTTTTTTTTAAACTTTATAATTATTTATATTTATTAATTTTATAATATATTTTTTATTATTATTATAATAAATTAACTTTAAATAATACCTTTTAAATTTATTATTTAATAGTTTTAAATTACTTATTATATAAGTTATTATAAATAGTTATAATATATTATTTTTCCTTAAGCTTAAAATTTATCTTTTTAAATAACTTTCTTTTAAGCTTATTAAGTATTTTAATTTAATATTTAAAAATACTTTTATTAATTAATTTATATTAAAGCTATATAAGCTTTAAAGCTTTATAATTAAAAGATATTTATTAAATACTTATAATATTATATAAATAAAATAAAAAGAATATAATTATTATAACTTTATTATTTAAGTTTTTATAATTATTTTTATAAAAAGCTTAATTAGTTATTTTAATTTTAATTATTAAAAGTAAAATATCTTTATAGTTAATATATAAAGTATAGTTAATAAAGTCTTATAATAAAAATAATATAATATAATACTTATTTTTAAATATATTATAATATATAGTATTATATATTATATTAATAAATATAATAACCTTAATATTAAGTCTTAAGGTTATATAGTTATTACCTTAAACCTTGTAATTTAACTAAATAAATAGCTTAAATTTATAAATATAAAAAAGATATTTTCCCTAGCTTTAGTAAGCTATATATCTTTTTTATTATTACCTTAAAAAGGTTATTAATATTAAGGCTTTAATACTAAAAGCTTAATTTAAAATAAGTTAAAAACTTTAAAAGTTATTATAAAATATATTACTATATAATTAATATTAATAATAGCTATATAGTTAATATAGTTTATAATTATATAACTAGGCTTTTAGTAAATATTCCTAGCTTTTTATTTAATTATATTTTAATTTTTTAATTATTTTTAAGTTATTATAAAATTATAAAATAATACTTATTAAATATTAATAAACTATTAATAATATAATAAGTTTATTTAGTAATTTTTAATTACTAAATATAACTACTTAGTATTAATAAAAATAAAAATAAAAGCCTTATTAACTTTATTATAAATTAAATAAAAGTAGTAAAAAACTTTATAAATTACTTAAAATAAAATTAATACTTATTAAAGTAATAATAAGCCTTTATTATAAGTATTAAATTAAGTAATAATAATAAGCTATTTTTTTTAAGTTTATAAGTTAGTTTTAAAAGGTATATCTAAGTATCTTTAAAGTCTAGTATAGTTTAAATATTAATTACCCTTTAAAAAGTAAAGCTTTATTAAGTTAATATTATTAAGTTAGTAGCCTTATTTATAGCCTAAACCTTACTATAAATAGGCTAGCTTAAAAGCCTTACTTTTTAGCTAGCTTAAATTTTCTTTTTATAACTTACTTTAAAAGACTACTATTATATTAACCCCTATAGTATACTATACTTTAATTATCTAATATATAGTAAGTTATTTAACCTAACTTCCTTTTAATTATAATTACTAATAACCTTATAGCTATATTATTATAATACTTTAAAAAAGCCTATAGCTAGCCTATCTTAGTATAGTATATTAAATAAAAAGCTATAATATAATTAATATAATTAAGTAAGCCTCTATAAAAAAGCTAAAAAGTAAAATTAATAGCCTTTATAAACAGGCCTTAAAAATTAAAAAAGCTTAAAAAGAAATAGATAATACTAGCTATATTAGGCTAGTAGCCTTTAATTATAAAATCCTTTTACTTATATATACTTTTAATAAGCCTTTTTTTATTAAAAAGACTTTTTTTTTTAATAAAATTAAAAAACTTAATAAGCTAAAAGGAAAGTTATTTAAAAAGATATATTTAAGTTATAAGGACTTTATATTTATTAAGGCTATTTATAGTAACTTATATAATAAGTAATTTAAGACTATTAGGTAGTAAGTAAAAAGGGTAATAGTAAAGGTTAACTTACTAAAGTAGTAAAGATAAGGGAAATAGTATATTATAAAATCTATAATAAAAGAAAAGTAATTATAAGGTTTAGGGGAAAAATATATTAAGTTTTATATAAGTTTAAGAGCTTAAAGTTAAAGACTATTAGTATAATTAGTAAAAAAGGCTAATTAACTATATAATAAGGTATATAATTATTATACTTAAAATATTAGTATACTATTAGTATAAATAAGGGAATAATAAGCTATATTAATAGTAATTAATAAAGTTAAAATATATAATTATAATACTTAAATTAATAATATAAATATTATATTATAAAAATTAAAAATAATTATTAAAAAGATAAATATTTTTATAGCTAATATATAAGGTATAGTTAATAAGGTCTTATAATATAAAAATAATATAATATAATACTTATTTTTTAGTATATTATAATATATAGTATTATATACTATATTAAAAAATATAATAACTTTAATATTAAGTTTTAAGGTTATATAGCTATTACCTTAAACCTTATAATTTAATTAAATAAGTAGTTTTAATTTATAAGTATAAAAAAGATATTTTTACTAGCCTTAGTAAGCTATATATTCTTTTTATTATTACTTTAAAAAGGTAATTAATATTATAAGTTTAATATTAAAAGCTTAATTTTAAATAAGTTAAAAACCTTTAAAATTATTATAAAATATATTATTATATAAATAATACTAATAATAATTATATAGCTAATATAGTTAGTAACTATATAACTAGGCTTTTAATAAATATTTATAGCTTTTTATTTAATAATATTTTAGTTTTTTAATTATTTTTAAAGTATTATAAAATTATAAAAAAATACCTTTTATATATTAATAAACTATTAATAATATAGTAAGTCTATTTAGTAATTTTTAGTTACTAAGTATAGTTACTTAATATTAATAAAAATAAAAATAAAAGCCTTATTAACTTTATTATAAATTAAATAAAAGTATTAAAAAACCTTATAAATTACTTAAAATAAAGTTAATATTTTTTAAGGTAATAATAAGCTTTTATTATAAATATTAAGTTAAGTAGTATTAATAAACTATATTAATAATAATTTATAAAGTTAAAATATATAATTATAGTATTTAAATTAATAATATAAATATTATATTATAAAATTTAAAAGTAATTATAATATAAAAAAAAAAAGTAAAAAAAAATAAAATAAAATAAAGGTAAATTAAAAAATAAAAGTTTTAATATTAAAAAAAAAAAATATTAGTAAACTAAAGCTAGCTATATAGGTTAGTAATAAATTAAATTAAGCCTTAAGGTATTATTATATAAAAAATATAAATTAAAAAATAACTTAAATAATAAATACTTAGAAAGTAATTATAATATAAAAAAATAATAATAAAAAAATAAATAAATTAAAAAATAAAAGTTTTAATATTAAGGAAAAAACTATAAATATTTATAAATTAAAGCTAGCTATATAAGTTAGTATTAAATTAAATTAAGCTTTAAAGTAATATAATATAAAAAATATAAATTAAAAAATAATATAAATAATAAATACTTATATAATTTTAATTATATTAAAACTTTTTATTAAATAAATATAATTAAAATTAACTTTTTATTAGCTTTTTTTAAATATTAAAATAATATAATTATAAAGTTATTAATAATTATAGTTAAAAAGTTTAATAATTAAGTTAAATATTTTATTAAATTATATTAAATAATTAAAGTATATTTTTTAAATTAAATTATAAAAAAGAAATTTAAATTAATTATAAAATAAATAAAGCTTTTAAGTTAATTTATTTATAAAAAACTTTAAGTTATAAATAAATTTACTTACTTAATAATATTAATTTAATAAAACTTTATTTTTTAAAAAGTAAATAATATTTAAATTATATTAAGTTTTAAAAATACTTAAATATTTTTTTTTTTTTAAGTTTATAAGTTAGCTTTAAAAGGTATATTTAAGTATCTTTAAAGTTTAGTATAATTTAAATATTAATTACTTCTTAAGAAGTAAAGCTTTATTAAGTTAATATTATTAAATTAATAGCCTTATTTATAGCCTAAACCTTACTATAAATAGGCTAGCTTAGGAGCCTTACTTACTTTTTAGCTAGTCTAAATTTTTTTTCTATAACTTACTTTAAAAAATATACTTTAATTATTTAATATATAGTAAGTTATTTAACCTAACTTTTAATAATATTATAACTATATTATTATAATACTTATTATTAAAAAAGGCTTATAAAGACTTTACCTTAGTAAGCCTTATTTAATAAAAGACCTTAATATAATCCCTATAATTAAGTAAGGTTTTTAAAAGGCTAGCTAAAGTAATTATAATAAGCTTTATAATTTAGCTAATAAGATTAAGTTAATCTAGGGAAAAGAAAATAATAATAGCCTTATTAAGCTTACTTTCTTTAGCTATAAGGTCCTTTAGCTTATATAGTAATATTTTAATAATCCTTAAATTAATAAAAACTTCCTTAATTAAAAGACATAAAGCCTTTAAACTTTTAAATAGACTCTTAAAGGGAAGTAATTATAGTAAAGGTAAAAGGTATTTTTTAAAGCCCTTTATAAAAATATATATAATAATTAGCTTTATAAGATTAAGGTATAGTTAATAGTAATATACTTTATATTAAAGGAGATTAGTAATATATAAAGATAAGGGAATAATATACTATAAAATTTATAATAAAAAAGAGGTAATTATAAGGTTTAGGGGAAAAGTATATTAAGTTTTATATAGGTTTAGGAGCCTAAAGTTAAAGACCTAAAGTTATAATATTAGTATAATTAGTAAAAAAGGCTAATTAACTATATAATAGGGTATATAACTATTATACTTAAAATATTAATATACTATTAATATAAATAAGGGAGAAATACTTAAATATAACTTTTTTATATTAATTAAGCTTAATATATATTAATTTACTATTAAAAAATATAATATTTTAATAATACTTAATATATACTTTATATAAATTATTAATAATAAACTTAAAGATAGCTTAGTTTTAAATAATTAAATTTAATTATTATATATTAATAGCTTTTATTTAAATTATATTATATAATATTAAATAATATTAAATATTATAATACTTATTACTTTTAATTAAGCTTTTATTTTAAAATATAATTAATATTTAATTATATTTAAAACTTTTTAGCCTTTTATAAACTTTTTAATAAATATTAATAAAAAAAGTTAAAAAAAATAATTTTAAATTATATATTTAAATAGCTTTATATATATAATATATTAAAAATAATTTAATTAAAAAAGTTATAAAATATAAAATATTAGCTATTTATATTAAATTAGTTTTTAATTTAAATTATTACTTTTTTACTAATATTACTTTATTTATTTTTAAATATAAAGTTAATTAATTATATACTTTAGTATATATATTTAATTAATAAAGCTTAATTTAACTTTTACTAATTAATTTATATAAAAGTTAACTTAATTTCTTTAAACTTTTATAAAATTATATTATTAGTTTATATTTATTTTAAACCTTTATTTATAAATATCCTATTTTTATATTAATAATAAAACTCTTTTTATATTATAAACCCTTTTAACTATATTATAAAATTACTTTTTATATATATTTAAATTACTTTTAAAAATAGTAAAAAAGGCTATTTAGTTTAACTTAAAGTAATTACCTTTTTTTAAGTTTTTTTTTAAGTTCTTAAAAAGAAATAACTTATTATTAAGTTAATTTAAATTAATTAAGCTAAAAAGGCCTATATAATAAATTAACTTAATTAAAGTATAATTAAAACTTACTATCTTAATAAGGTTAAATTAATACTTTAATAAAAAGTTTTTTTTAATAGTAGTTATTATTATATATATTTCTTTATAGTTCTTTTTATTAGTTATTACTATAGCTTATTTAATAATTAATTTAAAGTTATAGCTAGTTATATAATAGGCCTAATTATATAGCTATAGTATATTTTATATAGTAAGTATTATATTAGTAACTATAATTAAAATTAGTAATTATAACTTATAAGTACTTAACTTAGGAAATATACTTTATAATAAATATATTAACTATATCTTTTAAGTAAAATAAAAAAAAACTTAATATAGCTATAAGGGGTAAGTAGTATTTATACTACTTAATTAAGGTAGTAATTATATTATTAAGGTAAGTAAACTTTTACTAATATTAAGTTTTAAAATACTAGCCTACTATAAAGGCCTTACTATTTAAGCTTTTATATAAAAGTTAAAGCTTAATAGCCTTATAAAGCTAATAAAAAAAATTAAATTAGTATTAATAACTTAAAAAGTTATTTTAGTAATTAATTTAGTAAAACCTTAACCTTAGCTTTAAATTTAATTTATAATTTTTAATAGTTTTAAGTAATAACTAAAAATATTAATATTACTTAATAAAAAATAATAAAAAGTAAATATATTTATTTTAAAGTTTTTTTTTTATTATTTTTTTACTTTTAAAATTAATTAAAAAAATAATATAAAAGTATTTATTAGTAATTAGTATAATAATTATAATTATAATTATTTAAAGCTTAGTAGCTATATAAGCTATAATTTTTATAGTTTTATTTACTTATAGTAATTATATTAATATAGTTTTTAATTTAATACTATAAAAATAGTTAATTTATATTTACTAAGTAATTTTATTTAAATTATAGTATTTATATTTAATAGTTAAGAAGCTTTTAGATTATTATATTATAAAATTAATAATAAGCTTAGTATTTATATATTATTAAATATTATATTTTATATTATAATTTTAATATATTATAAAAGTATTATTTATTTTAAATTTTATAAAAATATTTTTATATTTAATAGTTTACTTAATATTATTTAAATTATATTATTAAAATTAACTTACTTTATAAATCCTAGCTTACTTTTTTAAATTTATTAATTTTATAAAAAAAGAAATTTATAAATTTTTATTTAATATAATTAATTAATACTTAAAGCTTATAATATATTTATAAAATATATTAAGCTAATATACTAAGAAATCCTATTTAACTTTAACTTTTAAAAAGCAATATATATATAGCCTTAATAAAAATAAGCCTTTTAATAAAAAATAAAATAATATACTTTTATAATAACTTAATTAATAACCTTATTAATAATAGCTAGGATATAAAAAGCCTACTTAATTTCTTATTACTAAAAGTAAAAAAAGTTTTTATATATAAAAAACTATAAAAAAAAAACTATAAAATTATAAAAATACTATTATTAAGTAAAAAAATTACTTTTTAATTACTAGCTTATAGTTATTAATAGGCCTATAAGGACTACTAGCTATTTATAGGCCTATTAATTAAAAACTATAAACTTTTTTTAATACTTATTAAAAACCTTTTTAAAAAGTTTAAAAAGTATTTTATTTTTTTTAAAATAAAAAATAATAAAAAAAGTAATTTTATAAAGCTTAAATTAGTAATTTTTAGTTATTATTACCTTACCTTTTAGTTTAAGCTAAATTATAAAAAATATAAATTTCTTAATAACTAAAAAAATAAACTAAGTAAGCTTATTAAAAGGGTTAAAGATAAAGTAAAAAGTTCTTTTAATAAGGCCTTTTTAATAAGCTTAAAAAGTAATAAGTTATAGCTATAAAGCTTACTTATTAAGTATATAGTAATATAAAGAAATAACTAAAAAAGATATATTATTTAATTTAACTTTTAAAATAAGTAAATAGACTTTAATATAAAAGTATAATTTTTTAAATATAGCTACTAATAAAGTTATATATAATATAAATAAATATAATTAAAATTACTTTAAGTTTTTTTAAAAAAGAAATATTTAATATAATAAAATTAAAATACTAATAACTATATAGTTTTATTTATTTATTATACTATAATATAACTAAAAAAGAAAAGCTTAAAGTTTTAATTTTAAGTAATAAAAAGATTAAAATAACTTTATATAAACTTTATAATATCTTTACTTTACTTAAAATATCTTTTTTTAAGTTTATTTTTAGTATTTTCTTACTCCTTAAAGTATAAGTATACTATAGTAAAGGCTAGTAAGGATTTAAAACTAACCTTACTTACTTTAATTAGTAGTAAAACCAAAGCTCTTAGGATTTTATATTAGTATTTATTTTTAATTAAAAACCTATACCTACGCTAACCCTAGTATGTCTATTAGTATATAACCTTTATACTAAGTCTTTTTAAATCTATAAGTATATAAGGAAGTAAGGCTATTTATATTAGTATTTTTTACTAATTAAAGCTATTTTATATTATTTTAAATACTTAATCTTTTTATTAGTAATATATTACCTTATTAGTAATATATTACTATATTTAAGTAAGTATTATAGTTAAGTTACTATATAACTAAGCTAATATAGTAATATAATAACTTATAAAGTTATTTATAACCTTTAAGTATATATAATTTTATATATAGCTAGTATTTTATAAGTAAATTAAATACTATTAAAAAGTATATATATTTTTAATTTACTTTTTTAAAGCTTTTTTTTTTATTTTCTTTTATATTAATTTTAATCTTAAGCTTAAGTTTAATATTATTTTAATTTTAATATTATTTTAATATTAATAACTTATATAGTAGTTATTATAAATAATAATTATTAAATTATTCCTTTTTATATAATAGTAGCTTTAGCTACTTTTATAGCTTTTATAATAAAAAGGTTTAGTATTTATATTAACCTTATTACTATAATGTAACTTACTTTTTAAAATCCATTAAACTAAGCTATTTAAGCTAATACTTTAACTAATACTATAAATAACCTTAGCTTTTAGCCTTACCTTTAACTTATTAACTAGCTTTTTTTAGTAATAAATTACTATTAATAATAATATATTATACCTAAGGACCTAAGAACTACTTAATAACTTTAATAGTAAAACCTAGCTACTTATTAAGTTACTATATATATATTTTATTACCTATAAGAAAATTTTATTACTATATATAGAAATTTTATAATAGTTTATATATAAAAAAAGTAATATACTAAGTATTTTTAGTATATATACTTTTAGTAATTAAAAAAACTAAACCTTAATATTAATTTCCTTTAGTTTTAAAATATACTTATTATAGCTAATAATAAGTACTAGGCTAGGAACTATATAGTTCCTAGTATATACTATTTTATACTAATAGTAAAAATAAATTTATTTTAACTAATAATTATATCTATATAGTAAAGAGGCTTTTAAGTATATAATATTAATTAATATAATTATATTTAGTAAATTTAATTAAGAAATTAGTAAAGGTAAAGGTATTAATATTATAATACTTTATATATTAATTATATATTAAAATTAAAAGATATTTTTTAGCTTATTATTAAATATAAAAAATAGCTATTAATTAAGATATATTTTAAATTTATTAAATTAGTATTAACTATTTCTTAATATATTAACTTAATAGCTTACTATAAAATCCTTAGTATTATATATAGGCTTACTAAGGCTTAGGTAAGTTAATTACTTAAAGTTAAATATAATTAATTACTTCTTTAAAATATTATTAAATTTAATTAATATAATATATATAATATATTAAAAATTAATTTCTTTTTTACTTATAATAATAATATATTATTTACTTAATTTAAACTATAAATTCTTTAGCTTTAAGGGTTTAGCCTTTACTTATATAATTTTTAATAGTTTTATTAATTTTAATAAAGTTAACTTTACCTTTACTATAAATTAACTTAATAAGTTAAATTATATTAATTATAATAAAAATCCTTTTTACTTTACTTTTTATTTTATTATTTTTTTTTCTTTTTATAATTACTTTAAGTATTTATCTTTTTTATAGTTTATAACCTTTTTATATCTCTTTTAATATAATACTTTCTTATTTTCTAATACTTAAAAGCTTACTTATATTAAAAGTCTTTATAAACTAAAAGTAACCCTATTACTTAATAGTATTACTTATTAGTCCTTTTAATACCTTAAGGTAATATATTATATTACTTATTTTAAGTATATTAATAATATAAATAAATAACTTAAAGATCTTTATAGAAAAAGGGTTAAGGCTTAAAATCTAGTTATAAAAAAGGTATTTTTAGTAATTTAAAGGTAGCTTTATTAGTAATACTTATAGTATTTATCTTTTTAAAGTCCTTTTTATACTTCTTTAACTATATAAGGTAACTTTTTAACTTTATATTATAGCTAATTACTTTATTAGCTAAGTACTTTAGTAATTCTTTTACTTTTAGCTATAGTAACTTATTAATAGCTTTTATAAAAAGGGGCTTTTACTATATACTTAAGGAAAGTAATAAAGATTTTTTATATATTAAGTTAAAGTAATATTAAGGCTTAATAATAACTATAAGCTCCTTAAGGTACTTAAAATACTAATATAAATAAATTTAAAATAACTAAATATAAAGCTTTTTCTATAAATATAGCTAAATTATATATATATAAAAAAAGTATATTATATAAGTAAATATTTTTATATAAGCTAAAAGCTTTTCTTAGCCTTTTAAGTACTTAAGCTACCTTTTAATTAAAAGGAAGGCTTTATATAATACCTAGCTTTAAATTATACTAAAAATTACTTTTAAAGCTTTAATACTTAAATTACTTTTTAATTAATAAAACTATATTACTTTAAGCTTTATATATTAATTAGTAAGAACTTACTTAATAATTTTATAGTTTTTAAAAAGATTAATAAGTAAGTAATATATATATAATTTAATAAGTTTATAAATTTTTTTAGCTTTTAAAGTAATTTTTATATTAAAATAAAAATATTAATTTATTTAAGCTTTTATAAATTACTTTTTATAAAGGGTTAGCTAATTATTAATATAATAGCTAATATTATTAAGATATATAGGTATATATTTTACCTTAAACTTTTTAAGCCTTTTTTTATAAATAAGTTAAGTAAATAACTATATAATATTATTTTAAAAGTTAAGGAATTTTTTTTATTACTTTATATTTTTAAAATTACTTTTATTATTAAAAAATAAAGACTTATAGTTAACTATTACTATATTAGTAATATATTAATTATATAATATTATATAAAATTTAAAAAAATAGTTATTAAAGCTTAATATATTAATATAAGTAAAGTAAGAATTAGTTAAAATAATATTAAAAAGTATAATTTTATTAATATTATATATTCCTTATAGCTATAAAAATACCTAGTTAAAGTTATTTTTATTTATATTACTTAAAAAGGTAAATATAATATAAAAAGTATACTTAAAAGTATTAATATTAATAATATTAAGAAAATATATTTTATACTTATTAGTTTTATATATATAGTTAAGAAGTATTACTTTAAAATAGCTTTTAATATATTTAAAAAACTTTTTATAAATAAAAATAACTATTATAACTTTACTATTAGTATTAGTATAAATCTTATTTTAAAAGCTTTTTATATTAAGCTTACTTATAAGTATAGCTATATTACTTTAACTTTTAGTAAAATTTCTTTTTCCTTTTATAATTATATTTTATATATTATATTATATAAAAAGTAATTTTATTATTATATAAAGGTAATACTATATATTCCTAGGCTATATACTAGCCTTATATATATTTTATATTTATATTTTATTTTTATAGCTAATTTAGTAATAAGTAAAATATATAATAGTATTAAAGCTAAGAAAATAATTATATTTATAATACTTTTTATTAAGTTAATACTTTATAAAAAAAAATCTCTTAATATCCTTTTTTATATTTAGTAAAAAGTAATAGCCTATATAATACCTTACTTTTTTTTATATTTTTAATCCTTTAAAAGTAAGGTATTTTCTTTAATTATAAGTAAAAATAATAGTTTTTTTTTATTATTAGTTTAAGACTATAAGACTAAGAAAGTATACCCTTTTAAAGTAGCTTATATATTAATGTCTATATATAATACTTTTAGTAAGTTATAATTATATTTAGGTAGTATTATATTAATAAAAAAGGAAACTAAAGCTATAAATATTTTTATTAAAATTAAATAAAAATATACTATAAAGATTATAATTAAAAAGGTACTAAAATAGTTAATTAAGATATTATTATATTTTATTATAATTTAATAAAAATATAGCTTATTAGTATTATAATAGTTAACTTAGTGTAAAGGTTATATACTAATAAACATATCAGGGTTAGTATAGGTATAGGTTCCCTTTTTAATTTAGTACTTATTATTATTAGCTTTTCTTATAAAGCAAATAAGCCAAAACGATTGCCTTTAACATATAACTAACAGAGAGATAACTCTATTCTTAGGCTATACCATTGCCCTTTATCTTTATATTCAATCGGGTCTCTGATAGTACGTACATCTGCTTAACTGCCAGGAGTTATCATCCCAAGCAGGCGTTGGTAGCACCCTCAACACGTTCAGCCTCATTCTGCTACTGATACAGCGACTGAGTCTTTGCAATCTGATTAGGAACTGATAGCTCCTCTCATCTTGTACCGTTACGCATACAGGATTGGCTGATGGCCTTTGACTTTCCATCCGATTTCGAGCATAAGGCCGTTCTGATTTTCAACCCTTCGACATCAATACAAGCTTCGCCATATGTGCCGCCCCATGCAAAACCCCTCCGCGAATGGATGAACCCCATCCCATTGCATGCTATCCAATCCCGAGCGGCGATAATGGTCCATCCGCAGCTCCGTGCCGAGATAGAACTTGGGTTGTTGTTCTGTAGTAACTTCTGGGACGATGGAATCTTGTGTCGGGTTGAGACCACTTCTTATTAGGCCGTGATCACATCCAGGCAAGTACTGACGGAGCACATTCACTGCCGTCGTCGTGGAACTACAAGGGATCATCAGAGCCCCGCTTGACCTTCGGCCTCGGCTATTATGGCTTCCCAATGCTCCGGTACAAGCCAGCGTTGGCAAGGAGGACATCAAAGATCGCGTTTACGAAGAGCTTCATAGAAGACAGCGACAAGACTCGACCGTGACCATGCCTGGGGAGACCGCGGGTTCTTGATCATCTTTCTTAGAAAACAAAATAGCCGCCACGCCGATACTTGTATAGCTGTGCGAGGCTGAAGATGTCCGACTCTTTGTGTTTAAAACCTTTGTGGCTTAATGAAGCTTTGTTTAACTGAAAACCTAGTCCTGAATACGACCGAATCTCCAATATCATTAGGATACTAACGTTTCAGCCAAAACCAAGATCCTAGGCAACAGTAAGGGCAATGAGTATCTTGCCTATATGTGTTTATTAGTGTTCTTTACCTTTCTGCGCTGGGGGCTAAAGCCTCTTTTAACTACTAATAACCTTATCGCAGAAGATGTCCGACTTAAGAAACAATTGCGCCATAATGCAACCAACAAGCACCGAAGATGTCTAATAACCATGTCATCCTCGCATTTTTCAGTGGCGCCTTTCCAGAAGCGCTTAGAGGAGGTTTAGAGGCCTGAGGTATTGAAGAAATAAGAGAAACCTGCTGGGTTGTCGTCGGGGAGCGGCGGCCTGACGTGTATCCTTGAAATGGCCCCTTTCTCCGATCGCTACACCTGCGTACTGTAAGCCCAGGCAATGTTGTACGGGAGTAAAGCCACACTCTTGATACGTAGCCGGATCTCTCTTGTTTAATAATACTAGCGGCTTGTCGATCAAAATGTCTTGGGCGCGAGGCACGTTGATAGTCTGTGTCGCTTGGGAATTACACCCTTGATAAAATACGAAAAGGTACTCGGATGTTGCTTAAAGAGGTGAGGGCGCTCGCCACAGTCTCATCCCTCTGCCTGTTCCGGGCGGTGACTAGTACTCGACTTTCCGCTATCTCTGATTCTGTTCATAGAGTATGATACTAGTACCCATAATCCTTCAATACCATGCGCGTAGCGCTTGTATGCTGAAACGGTAGATTCCCTTAGTTATACAGTGTTTCCAAGTCTGACTCCTACAATACAATAAATATAGTTCCTGTGCACTTCGGTTTAACCGCCAAGGTGTAGCTCTACAGTAGCGTTTAGAAGAGAAAACTTGGGTGCTTTCTGGTGAGTTAAACATAGAACGAGAGAGGTGTAAATAAGGAATCCCAAGGTGAAGTACTATTTGTATTTAGTAGAATATTCTTTAGTCTTAGCAAGAACCCGGGCTGAGCTCTGTGCGACACCCACATGCTACCATGTTGCCTTGAGATTATCAGGAATTATCGTTTCAAGCTTACATATCTTATTCATACACGGTCCAGTAGCATCGCATCTCTATTAGTAGCCATCAAGGTCATCCGGCCTCCTTGGTGTCTTGTTCTGGCTCTGCATATTGTAGAGAGCTTGGAGGTAGTGTCCTTTGCGCGAAGTATACCTGTGATGGCATACAAGCGTCACTTGTACTTCTCTAGCCTTGTAAGGAGACTGCTATACTCATCCCGGAACCTGGTTGTCTTGTTAATGTTTAATGATACCACCTTGGAGGTGGCACTGTGCTAGAGGTGAACAGCTGCATACTCAGATATGGAGGATTGAACAGCTGAGATGTCGAGGTCGAGAACCGTGGACAGTGGGCCCTTGTCTCTGATGTGTATCAGTTGCACCGTATGTGAGCTGCGAACGAGCTTAGTCAAACCCTTCCATTGTTTGGTTGGTTTCATCGCTATAGTCAGGTCCAGCTTCGCCTTCGGGTTCATTCATCTTGATGCCTTTGGGACGAGTCATGAAGCCATGACCGGGCATTTAAATAGCCACTGCTGCGGGAGGGGTCCAAGATAGAATCCTCCCTGCAACTTCATGGAACAAAGAACTCCAGTAATCTCGATTCTGATAAGTAATTGGATGTCAACAGCATTACCTGGTCCAGTCCTTCCCCGTCTCCGGCGAAACTGGAGATATAGCTGTATGTGCCTGTCTTGTGATCCATCAAAAAACTTGGCATACTTCTACTTAACAGCTGAAAATTGTCTTGGACTTACACTATTCAGTGCCAGAAGTTCTTCAAACGTAATGGACTGATTGATGTTCCATTTGCCACCACCTTGCAAAAGCTGTGAACGGTTGATATGTATTGGCTAACGGTTGTTCTCTTGCTTGGTAATCTCAGTTGATAATCGTCGTAGATGTGTCTCAACCTGTCCGACTGTAGGCTCCTCCGGTGTCACAGCTCGTAGTAGGCTTTGCGCGTTCCACACCTAAATCTTCAGGGTTACTATGTGTAGTCCTACCTTTCTCCGGTAATTTCTGAAACGGTCAAAGACTTCACCACTGCTACTACGGTTATAGCGGTCTGGGTCTGTGTTGATAGGACCCATGCTGGCAGTACTGCGTCTCGTACAACTACACAGGCTGATCGGGGTGTAACTGCATTTAGCTGACGAGGAAATTGCGGAACGTCGTCGATCATCCCTCATCCACGTCTCGCCTATGTCTTCTGGCTGGTAGCCAAATTACACCTCGCCGGATGAAAGCAAGCCCTTGCCAGCTTCTCCTTCTATGAAGGATCAACGTTCAAGCGTAAGCCACTCACTTTCCGAACAGGCTGAGAATAGCACACTCCGTTCGGAAACCAAGAACCCCTATGTGACCTCTACCAACGGCCCTATGAAAATGCCTCAGTCCTCCGAGAAGTCATTGGCTATCGCACCTTATATAAGGATGAGTGACGCGAGTACTTGGTTCACTGGGCCGGGTATCCATTTAATCAATTCCCCGGGGTCTCGAAACATAAGCTTGAATCTATCAGCCAGGACCAAGTGAATGAGTTCAAACGCAGACCTCAGTTGTCATGTCACAGAGGGCCGAAGGGCGAGATGTTTACTAGTAAGAATGCACCAGTCTCTTGCGCCCCAGGCGACGAGGAGGGTTGTATCGGCTGCTCTCGACGTGGGAGTGGGTGCCATTGCGTTCCGACCCTGTAACGGATTTTATTGAGAATATGCCGGTTAGTATTGGAGATATTGTAACCGGGGCTGAGTAGCTACGACTTTCTTGGAGTCTTAAGTGTATTTACATTTCAGCACTTCACCAATTCTCACTTTAGTAATCACCTTAACACTTAATCTCAAGCTACCATTCTAAAATTAATGGGACTTAAAGCCGGCCAGCTATCCAATTCATTCCGTAGAACTGTGTACGGATACCTCGGAGATATTGCTTATACTAACTGGTTCTGATACGTAGCAGGCCAGGTGTGAACCACAGAAGTATCTTTGTACGCAGGTAGGTTCTGAGCTTCTTTCCAGTTCTCTGCGGATAGGGCGCAGTGTGTGGAGAGAAGGCAGCGCGTAAGCGTGATAAAGGCCAGGAAGATCAAAAGATTGCGCCATCGTCTGTTTGTTTGCTTTCTTCCAGGCACTGGCTTGCGGCAGCATCTGCATGCACCTCGGTCTCCCGCATGGTAGTGCCTTTGATTGGATCCAGAATTGTTAGTCGCGTGAAAAGCTGTCTGTCTGGTGGTGCACCATGCAAACAAGTCGGTGGAACATGTAAAGTCAGTTGAAAGCTCTGAGATTTGCCTTTCTAGTAATAAAAAATGCACATGCGGGCGACGAGTCAATCTAATTCTGTCCCATGGTAAAGCAGATCCTGCAAGGTTAAGTAATTATATACAGGACTGCCAGACATGTCAGAGGATGATCACAAATAAATTGAATTGAGATCCAGCCGGTACACCCATCTGTGAAGTCACATATTTAGTTTCGTCGCGAAATAGGTTATTGTCTCTTAAACTCGAACGCCATTATCACCATAAGCCGCTGGCGGATCGATTAAGTCAATCTGGCGATCACTAAATGAAGACAGTAGGCCAAGATAATGATGTAGAAGACGTAAGCAATGTCACAAGATCGCTGACTTATTATAATTATCGATCAATGTAACGGTATGTTGAGAGCAACGGAGTAACAATCCAGCACAAGAACTTTAGTAGCTTCGCTCAAGCTCTTTGCCCAAACGCTTTCTGGCGCTGCAATTACAGGGCAGCAATCGTACAGATATGCGGGCGATACCAGAAAATGATGCCATTCATGAATCATGATTGACATCTCTCCGGTGCATCACAAGGCTTGATTGAAAGACAGTGCAGCCGGTCCAGCCAAAAGGGATGCAGCATTGAGATGCACCTCTAGTAGTAGAACACTGGCGCGCCTTTGAAGTCGGTCGATCAGCGACTTGTTGTTTGCAGGCATTAAGGTGCGACAAGTTGATGTTGATTCTGGTTTGACAACCTTGTCCCGAATAGATGCTTCCCGGAGCAGTCAAACTCTTCTTGATGATGGATCCGAGCACAACGCAAATGAGTGAGTAATAGTCGAAAAATAGCGTCTATACGCGAGTGTGATATAACATCTCGGAGAGCTTGTTTCCCTACAGAGTAGTGAGGTCTAATTCCGCATGGTCTTAGTATACCACTGGTGACAAAGATGACAGCGTATCCTCGTTGGCTCGTGAGATGAGTGGTCCATGATTTGCAGTTGAGGCTCTTCACTGAGAGCATAAATCAGGAGAAAGAACTTAGGGTCTACGATTCGATGAAGATAGTGTTAATGTGTTCTCTCTGATGCTTCTTAATAATCGTAGTGAAAGCAGAACACGAAAGATGTCTCATGTGGATAATAAAAGCTGTTTAGTTATTTCTATTAGACACATACCTATAAAGAATTTGCATAAAATGCTAAGGTATGCTGATGCTATGTCATTGGCTTAATGTGTGTGGTTAAAGCTAACTATATAGGAAACCTGCTGTCTTACTTATCACTACCTGACTACTGCTAATAAAAGGGTACATTGTATCGTTTCAATATTACATTGTGCCTCCAGCCCCCTGCCTGAAATGGACACTCTAGCATTTATTTAACAAACCCTCACAAGTACCTCCACATTAGCAGTCGAAATTGCACTGAATAGCATCAACAGCCATAGTTCCGCTTGTACCACCAGTGTTGAAGCAGTTACCCTGGTTGTAGCTCTTCCCGCGATATTGGTATCTAACACCGCCAATATTGCGAAGACCGATTGTGTTCGCGCCAAAGTATAGATGAGGCCCATAGGTAGTAGTGAAATCGGCGCTGAAACCAGGGCTATCGCGCTTCAGTTTGCCATCTGCAATGATGTTGTCACAGCTGCCTCCAACAACCTTTACTCCAGATCCGCCTGTAGTACTCCCTGGGATGCCAAATGATGCAAGGCTAGCCCAGACGATGACAGCACACTGATGCGCGCCAGGCGATCTGCATGTATTGACGTCACGCTGATTAAATTGCTTAGTACATATCCTCTAGTATTTAGGGAGAAGAAGCGTACAGGAAGTATAGTCGAGTCTGCTCCTGCATCGGTGGGTGCGGCTTGGATTGTGCTTGCAAGTGCGCAAGCACTCAAGACGTTGCTGAGCTTCATAATGACAGGAGATACGATAATTTCGTGAAGTTGGTTCCAAGAATATCCTTTAGTTGGGATGCCCGATGGAATGTTTGAGGTGGTATGACTTCTTTAAGGGTTCCTTTAGCCGCCTTTTATATCTATACGGGGACATACAGTAGTTACGGCATCTCAAGAAGCTGCTGCCTAGTGATCTTGCAAGTTCCGGTGCTTCCAATAATAGCTTCACCCAAATACACGTCCGCAAGTCTATGTCCCACTCTCCCAAGCTGGAAACCCTTTGCTTGCTTCGTATAGTGTCTACTGGACCCTTGTTCCTTGTTCATCCTCCGTTAACAGGCACCAGCCTACCATAGCGTTGTCGCTGTTTCCAAACTTCGCTCTAGAACCATCGAACGACTTTGAGAGTGCAAATTAGGCAGGTACGAGTTTAAAGTTATGTCCCGTTAGATTGGTGGTTTAAGAATGGACTCCGCTTTCTTTCATTTTAATATTCCGTCCTATACTAGAGATACGTGCAAAACGAGAATGTGACAAGCTGTTTAAGATCTGCCTTCTCTACACTTCTTACTGCGGATTTCTTCCCCGCCAAGGCACTTGGCATTGTTTGTGTAACGGTTAAGATCTCTCTGAAAAACCAGATTGTTTCTATCTCGACAAAAGATTATTACGTAAAAGCCATAAGAATAATAACTGGCTGGTAAAGTTCGTCGTTTCAACGGCAAGGACAACGCCGATCAGTATTGTAATTGGACTGGATACCGTGGTATCCCAGTATGTTCTTATAGAGTTCCTCCCATAAGACTGCAGGTAAGTATATGTGTAAATACTGTAGACAGTAGTGCCGGACTTTCAAAATCCCGTATTAGTTATTCATGCGGTATTTACAAAATTTAGGTTTATAATTTAGCTAAGTTTTACTACTTATATAATTACCAGGATATCCCTGTTTAAACCCGCAATTCCGGAGTTAGCACAAAGATGTTACTAAAACATTTACAGGCTACACATCTTTAGGAATCTTGCTTGGGCAATCCGCATTGCTGTTAGAGAGAAAGTGCTATACTAGTACCTCTGAGATCTGGATCATTCGCCTGTTAATGTTAAATAGACACTTGATCATATTCGAAGAAAAGGCTTCATCCCACCAAACATACTACGCGATCCAGCATAAACCGTTTACTATAACATGAATAAACACAGAAATGTAAAGTTAGCAACCGCGTAAAATATTCCTGACCAAGACAAGAGAGGCTCTTGGCAAAAGCTATGAAGTGCTGTCTTTTAAAAACGTAGAACAATTTAGGCAATGAAGGGCATTTACTAACAAAAGCCGAGGTGTTTCCAGTATTCAGAACCCATTTAAACAACCACAAGGCTTTGTTGCTCATGAACGCTGTATTACAAGTAAACTAACCTCGTCCCCAAACTATACCGAGCCTCGATATGAACCCATCCTTGGTCTCGCCATAAAATCCCCTGCATGTCCATCTAGCATTGCCGCCAAAATTCGGAGCCCGCTCCACAACTTGACCAACGTCCACCGTAACTCTCACATTTCCCTCTCCCAGGTAGCGTAGCGTCGAGACGTCAAGGGGCCATACCGCCTGCTCGCCCTTCTTACTAGCAGGATCAGCGCGAATGAACTCAACGGCATCCAAAAATCCTGGGCCACCCCCCGATGTCCGCCCAGCAGTCAGTTTGGCGACAATCAGGGGCGACGCGACATCGCACTTCCATACCTCGCGGCTAAAGTTGCCGTGAATCACTTCCTGTCCGTTGGTGTACGTCGTCTTTAGCCCAGTAAGTTTCCCCCCATTCGAGGCAAAAGCAATGGCCTTGACGACCCAGTCAATATCTATCCCATCGAGTGCGTTGAAGGGCTCGGATATATCGTCAACCGATGCGGCCCCGCCGGCGTCACTTTTTGAAGTGGCGGCGGCGGTAGCTCCAAGGATAAAGTGGAAAGGAAAGGTTGCGAAGTTCTTCAGATGTTTGAAGCGCTTCACGTTAGCCTGGAGCTTTTTGCCCAGGCTCAGGTACGATTTGCAGATAGGCACGGACAACGGGGCGCCGGGAAGAGGCACGAAGGTATCCTTAGACCAGATGATGCCCAGGGTGCAGGGAGTACCAGCGGGATTCTCGGTGGAGGTATTTGCAGAGAAGCTGAAGAAGCCTCGGAGAGACCACTGGGCGCCCTCGGGGCGGAGGAAAGTCGTCACCTTTGAATCAGGACCTACGGTTAATGTCGATGGTGCCGAACTCCCCTGAGGAACGGCGGTGTCAAAGACATTATAATATGATGTGACGAAGGTGATAGACGTTATGACCGTCTCTGCGCTCCTCTTTTCCTCCCGAACCACGACTTCGACGATGATCTCAGAGCCATCCGCGGCCAAATCCCACTGATGGGTCGCTGGCCCTTCACAGCTGCCATGGGACTTTTCCACTCCCTTAGTGTACTTGAGGCGGATACCGCGCACAGTTTGGTCTTTTAACCACACCATAAATCTGTCGGGGCGGAACGTGGCATCGATGGTTTCTAGATCATTGACCAAGGTTGCACTAGAATGCACGGCCCTTTCTCCAACAAGACCGGCACATCCATGCATCAGGTAATCCTCAGCCTTCCAAGAGCAGCGCTGAACCGAGTTCTGCAGCCGTAAGTCTTGTTGACCCAATGACTCTTTGAAGAGGTAGACCGGGGGTAGCGCATCGTCGTCCTGAGAGGGGGCTACGTAGCCAAGCAGTAAGGCCGCATTGGGGTCCTTTAAGCGAAGCCTGGCGCTCTCTGGAGATAGCGAGCGAACGACGGGGAGTAGTTGCTCGAAAACTAGTGGATTGAGGAAGAACGAGTCACGCCTGGTGTCTGTCGCAAGCTTGGGATTCTTAGCCACTAGGTCTACCTCATTGACAATCTTGGCCATTTCGAAGCGGCAGACCTTGCGCGCGTGTATCAGCCCTGCAAACGCCGGGTTGAAGACCGGGAACTGAATACTGTCCTCTTTCCCATCTTCATCCTCTTTGTTAACGTAGTTGCTCTGTCGAGTTACTAGAGCCTGCTGCTGCGTCGTCTCTTGAGAGGTGGCTTCGGTGGAAGCCCTTTTAAGGTTGAAGGACTTGGCTTCTGCTTCGGCGGCGGGCAGGGCTTTAATCTTAGCAAGGGCGTGAATATCCTCTCCAGGACGACCAGTCTCTATAGTTGCGCGATTTCCCTTGAGCTCGTAGGTGGCATGTGAGATCTGCTTCCACATGGCCTTATAGTCCATGTAGTGGTCAAGGAGGGCATTTGTGTAGATCCCTGCACTTTCGTAGTCAAGCGGCGAGAAATCGTCCTTCTTGATCTGGAAGTCGGCCAAGGACGTGTACTTGGTCAGGATAGCGTACGTCCGCTGGGGAGTAACGGCGACAAGATCAGGGAATGCAGCGGCTGCCTTCTTGAGAGAGTCTATGCCCCAGTCCACAGTTGGATCTTTAATGGAGCCTCCACCGCTCCAGTTTACGCTGATGGTTGTCTCGGTGCTTTTGCTGAGGTTATTCTTCTCCATGCCGAAATCAGCCTCGATCTTGCCGCTGATAGTAGGGGTAGACATTTCAGCCTCAAGCCCAGCCTTGATCTCAAAGATCTTAGACTTGTCGTGCACCTTGATCGAGATAACGGCATTAAGCTCTCCACTTTCTAAGTTAGCTGGGCTATTAAATCTAATGGATTCGTCAGGACACAACTTACGCCATACACTTCAGAGAACTCCTCCTTCTTTACCTTGCTGATCTTGTTGAAGATGCAGTACTCAGGCGGCTCATGGATTTGGTTGGTCACCTTGACCTGGAGGTGGAAATTTATATCACTAGACTTAAACTTATCGCTGTCGACGTAGGAGCCGTTGGCCTTGCCGCCGATGGTGGCTGTCTTGATGGAAAGAGACCCGGAAATGTTCATGGCGTCAGTCACATCACTGATCTTGTCCACGAAGCGTGATGAATACGTCACGATTTGCGGCTTGGCCTAGTATGCATGTTAGATATCTTTCAATTGGAACTCGACCTCTTACAGAACGCGGAACTGACCCATGGCATCGTTTGGGGAGGCGCAGGTGGCCCATTGCCCTGTGGTTGAGGCCGATAGTCGGCTGGCGTGAGGTCGCTCGCCCCGGCATCGACTTCATCTGTCCGGGGTATAGACTGTGGACTGTATTTTGCCAGCGAAAGGACTGCTCTGTCAAGGCACACCTGTTGTGTATAGCTGTTGAACCCTTGGCCCAACCGCATAGAGTTGTTGTAGGGAGCGAGTAACTGCGACATTCTGATTGTTGTGTGCCGGTGCAGACGACGGGCTCAAGTGAATGCGTGCTTTCAACCTGATGCTTTATGGTCTTGGAATATGGGAGATGCATGAGAGGTCGCAATACCTGCTGGCAGATTTGGGTACATTGCGACACGCATACCAGGATCATGGATGGGACCATTGGCGGTCACACCGAAAGGTCTGGATTTGTCTAGACCAACAATTGTCTCACATTCAGCTCCGACCTGAGGTATGCGTGTTCAATGAGGAGAATTCACAAGCTGGAAATGACCACATTGGGATAAATCTGTCAATATACGCGCCGAATTCGATCAGAAACACAAGTGTCTCACATTCAGCTGGGTGGGGAACTGGTAGTGTCGGCCGCACTATTGCATAGCGCAGTGCCAAGACCCTATCATTCCATCCCACTGGCACGCATCTAAGGACGCCTGGTCGGGGTGATTGGCCACGGGATCGCGGGACGGGACAAACCGCTAAAAGCGGCCGCCGATTAGGGGTTGTAGATAGAGGCTCACAGAGAGACCCCTGTTGGGCTTCGCATGGACAGCTTTCTGCTTGGCCGGACTCCAGCAAAGTTAGCGCTGGCCAGGTAGTTTTGGCGAGGCGACGTTGGTCTGAATGCTTGTAGAGTTTAGTTACGTTACAGCGTTGGCAGTGCAGCCCCAGAGAAGAAATGGAAAGCTCCCTCAAACATTAACCATGACGCAGGCAGCCCTGCAGAAAGCTTACGAAGAGGAGCTGGAATTTTACGATCTCGACCTCGACTCTGATCCCACTGAACCATCCCTCGAAGACACTGCGAATGCTGGCCATCCATTCTCAGTATCTTGGAGTCGTGAGGTACGGCCGATCCTGGCTGGTCTTGACTCCGATCGACTCAGAGACCCAGAAGGTCCATGGGTGCTGGAGACCCCGTTTGACACCAGATCAGCACAGCTCAGCACCATCATAGCAGATTCTATTAGAGAAAGGACTGCTGGCTTGTCGACGACGGGAAGCTATCACGATGGTCTGAGCACTAGTTCCGAGTCTAGCAAGGAACATCTCAGCGCGGCTTTGGGGCTTACTGTTGGGTACCCTTTCCTTAACGCCAGCGTCTCAGCAAAGTACGACCGCCGTATCGCTGAAGACAAAAATGTGCGTTCGAACGCCCCCCCCCTCATGAAACAGCGAGCATAGCATTGATCCTAGCAGGGTATCAAAGCCTCCAGAAACTCATGCTGCCGAGCTGGCCGTGTGATTCTAGATCGAACTCCAGTCTTCTCACCAGCAGCTTTAGCCCTTCTCAAGTCCGGTCACAATGCAAAGAAGCGCTTTAGAGAACGATATGGCGACTTCTACATCTGTGGCTTCGTCCTAGGCGCGGATGCTGGAGCTTGTATGTCCGCGTCCAACGAGTCCAAGTCAACAAAGGAGACATTGGAGATCACGGTCAAGGTGAAGCTTTTGTTCTTCACAGCAAGCACTACCCACACAGAGACTTCTGAAAGCCAGAGTCAGTCATCTAGCATATGCTTGAGTGGTTACTCATCCCTGGATACTGGCGAGCCATGTGCCATGAACTTGTCAAGCGACACAGCGGGGCTGTCGTCGGACCAAATGGTCTTACAGCAAAAGGCAAAAGAGTACCTCGACAAAATCAAGGGACTTCCGCAGCTTGTACAAGAAAGAATCAAGACAGCGGGTCTGACTAATGGTGGAAAACTGCCGTTGGCGGATTGCTCGAGGCTATGTAGATCCGGCTTAGTAGTGGAGTTACTGTTGGCACCCTTTGCACGATTAAATGAGTATGTCGAGTCCATCGGTCTGTGACCGTAACAGAGAAGATCTCAGTTTGATTCAAATTGTATTTTATCACTTCACTGGACCTAAGCAAACAAATACAAATGTATTTTGGAACCGGCACTAGTCTTGTTGTGACCTATATTACTAGCTAATTCCCAGTTTCTGGCTTAACATAGTTTCCGTCTATTTGAGTATAATGTGCCAGATCTGGCCATCGGCCTCAGTCTTGCCGACCTGGGTTATTGCTTTCCTATTCGTACATCATGTTTAGCGATAATTGAGTTTATAAGGAATATTGATCACTTACTCGTTCTTGATCTCTCCTGGGTTCTCCATGGTCAAGTAAAATTTGGGGCGACTCTCAAATCTGCGAAGGTTTCTGTTATTAGTAGTTTTCAGACGGGGAAAGAGACAAGATAGAAATACATGTAGCCAGTCTTTGCAGTGTTGAGACCGATCCACCACTCTTGGTACTGCGCCGCGTCACCGACTAAGCGTCCTGACTGGGACTCGACCTTGCTGTTGCTTGAATTGACTCCCAAATATCTGTCGGAGGCGTAGGTGCTGGATACCGTCCAAGTTGATGTCTGAGAAGTACCATCGCCCGGATATGTAGACGTTCGCCTGAGCCGGAAGCCCTGCCAGGCAAAGTTACGGTTATACTCCCAGCCATGTGGAGCAGTGCCATTACCTACAACACATAGTAAGTTCATCTTCCTACTAAACTACAACATGTCGTCGCGTTTGGTACCTACTTGCCCCAAAGTCAAGTGCTGTGTAAGGAGGACATGCCAAAATGATGAAGACTTCCTTCTCATGATATGAGTGGTCCAGGTTCCATCTAGCCTCGGGCTGATTGAGTCGTATCTTCATCAGATTGTAATCTTGCAGGAACTGAGTAAGCTGATGTTTTAATATGTCAATCTCGCGCTGATATTTCGTGGCTGCCTCTGCTTTCAAAGTTTCGGCCGCCCGCTTTTCTGTTCGCAAAATTGCTTTTTCAGCCTCCAGAGACTTAACCCTTTCCTTCTGAGCGAGTTCCTTCTGCCTAAGCAAGTCAGCATTCGACTTTAGCATTGCTGCCTTCTCTTCTGCCAGACGGGGAGCCGCAGTTCGAAACTGTTGTAGCTCAGCGGCCTCATCGTCGAGCTTGGCCTTCCTAGCCCTCTCTCGGGCCTCAATCTCGGCAAGTTTCTCGATTGAGTTCTTGCTGTTGAGGTCATTGGGGAAGATGGACGGATGGTTGGGCCTCCCACCGAAAATATCCTCCTGCCTAGATGCCGCCGTCATGATCGACTTGGGGCTAATGTGTTCGTTGAAAATAATCAGAAATGGTTGGTGATGAGGACTGAAAAATCTCGAAAACGTGGGGGTTCAGAAATGGTAGCAGGAAGCATGCGGACAGACGGTGCAGATGGAGGCATCCCAGGCTGGGGTCATTTAATAACCGCAAGCAGGATGCAGAGTTTCTGCCTAGAGCGGGATTGTGCCACGACGGATTTGTAATTATCCTCGACAAGCGGACTGGAAGGGAGTGAACGTATTATTTGGGGGGGGGGGTTGACCCGCATACAACCCAATACCTATACTTATTAGCTAACGATAGTGATCAGCTAGCCACAATCCGTGAGAGGCCTGCCTGGGCGCCGTCTGAGACATCGATAATCAATCAACATGACGCCACAACTGAACTATTGCATTCCAGGATACATAACAGTATGGAGGAGGTATCGCATGTGATCAATACAAGGTATTTGGATAGGTGCGACATGCAGGCGGGTCAGCTTCTGAATCCAGGCCCCAAGGCCCAGACTATTCCGAAAGCCGGAGAAAAGGAAACAACACGCATCACGCATCGCACTGTTATGTTGATTTACTCTCTTCATATTCAACCGAGATATATCGCCTGAGAATCTCGGTTGTTGGCGCCATATCTCCTTCACATCTAGGTCTATCCATTATCATCTTCCAATTTTATCTCCATCTCCCACGCCATACCGATTCCTAACGTTTCAGCATGGAAAGGAGGAGTCTGGACAGGGTTCCAAGTGTTGACATTTGGAAGCGAGATTACGACGTTTGTAGCGGGTGTGATGAGACGGCCGATATCTACAGATTTCTCTCCGAGAGGGACGCGGAATCATCAGCCATGAAACTTACATTGGATAAGGTTAAGTCGATAATCGAAAATGAGGGAGAGGATAATCCTCTCGCTTCGTTACAGTCAGATGCACACTATGTTCACATCGAAGCCCGGAGTAACGGAGGTGATTTTGTTCTCGCAGAATCTGCACTACACGCCAAGGCGGGAGGCCCATCCGCTGAAATCTTTGATGGTCTTGTTCCCGTTGCTTTCCTGATTGCCTTCGCAGAGGACGTGGTAGACTGGCAGAACATTGAAGAGTGAGTCTTACGAACGTCATATTCTTCCCAAATCCTTTAACATAGGACTCGACTGATTTTCAATCTTCAAGATGGAAGAAAAGAACAGACAAAAGGGCCAGGGCCCAAGCCGAGCACCAACCTTCCGACATGACGCAGGCAATTTATAAGGACCAACAACAAACAGCTTCTACAGCTCCTGTAAGCCGCAAGATAACCGAGAGGCATTTCATTCAGAACTGGAGACACTTTTGGTCCGAATTGGATGTTACCACATTCACGAGATCCACAGAAGAATGTTGGATCCCCACTCGAGACTTTGATGGTCGGCTGGGGTTTCGTACATTTGGGTCTATCGGCAGCCATCAAGCGTATGCAAGGTTGAATGTCGCTGTCGAGTTTAGAAACGACTGGCGTAACCTTCTAGAGGAAACTTGGCAAAAGAGAACACTTCCGACTCAGTCCCAACCGCCACGATGGGCCCGCGTTCCGTTAAAGGACGGCCTTAAAATTGTCTACAACAAAGATCATATAAATAAATACCACAAAGAACTCAGCGATGACTTTCTTAAGAAGTGTGCTGACAAGGTGATCGAAGAGCGGGAAAAGGACACCAATTTACTGAACAAACAGCTCGAGAAAACAAACGCCACTCTGAACAAAGGAGGACACGACAATAGCACCAAGTCCAACCTTGTAAGAATTGCTAATATACTGAAGAAAAAGATAACGGACAATAAAGGTTGGAATATTCATGTTGATGACAAAACACCAGTGCCCAAACAGAACAGTCAACTATGTACCGGCGAAGACGGGAAGAATTGGTACAAGGTATGCTGGCATTTACTATGTAACAGCTGCAGGAGCTAAGTCAATTTAGCTATCGAGCAATCCTTTCGACCTATACGACTCTTACGTGTCTGAAAAGGACTGGAACCTGTATATGAATAGCCTTGCGGCCGATACGACATTTGAGGCTGAGCAAGTCCCTCGCCCACATTGCCCTCCTCTAGGCTTTCTTACAAATCCAAGCCAAGAGGTGGTAGCGGTCCAAGATGCCTACAAAGCCTTTCTGACAGCTACCAGGACCCCAAAGTCTGCAAATAAAGAAGCCAGGGTTAACTACGGGGAGCAGCTCGCTGGGAACCTCAAGTTGAAGTCTTGGCATAAGCACTCGCATGTCACGGATCTGGGTAGCGAATCGATTTTCAAGCAGTGTGCAAGAGGTGTCAGATTCCAGAGCAGTCTCAACTACCGCAAGATCGAAGTAGCGGCTGGTGAAAGAGACACTGAGTACGATCAAAAGGTCATTATGGGTAACCAATCTGCATCCAAGGTACTTATATTTTGAATTGCTTGTAAACACTTACTGATATGATCGGGAACTAACCAGGTCGCATATTCGCTCGGGTGGAAACATAACAACGATCAGACCTTTATAAATCTATATCACCGCCACGATAACCAATTGGAAAGCGGCTTTTACACTGCAGAGGTTTGTCATGCCCTTCGCTATGAACCTAATATTAGAGAAACTTACTAGCGTGGCATCTAGTGGCTGCATCTTCGTGCCTATTCCTGGGGAGGCCACCTTGATTTAGAAGAATATCAAGGTGTCACGAGTCAAAACCCACTGAATCTCGTTCTGGGAACGTCAGAGGCAAACTCGTTGATGGTCCGGTTAGTCATGTACCGTCATTTTCCATGCTTTTTGATGAAGGCTAACCGAGGTTTGTGTGAGTATAAGCTATGAGAAAGCATGGCAGAATCTATTTATTTTCGAGCATGAGTTGAACAGCCTACTAGAGGGACATAATCCTCCAACCGGCCAGCTGTGGATTCGAACCAACTGCCCTACAGCCACTGATCCAGACACATCCGAAATCCTAGAGAATCAGGCATCAGGCAGTTGGGATAGCCTCGACGTCGTCGAAAAAGAACAGTGCCAAACGAACTCGAAAAACACAACTACGCAACCTGGCCAATTTGCCCGGACATCTGTGACTATTGACAACAATATGCACAAGCTCACAGCAGAGTACCCATGGATTGCTCATTCGATCGCCTATCGCCTCAGCATGGACACCCACTCATATGTCCTGAATCGTCCAGGGGCTACTAAGGGTATTAGGTTCTATCCTTTTGGGCGACCGTTCTACCACCGGGCCGAGAGCCTCCTTGATAGTATTCTATTCGCTGAGCTCAAGAACCTTGCACGATCCAGAGCCGCGAAGACCCTGGGCGATAGTCAACTTGACAAACAGAAGAAGGAGAAGATCTTTGGAAAGCGCAAGATGCCACCAGATGGGAACTCAGGCACCAAAGGGTCAGGAGCCAATCAGAGTGGAAATCTACCGCCAGGGGGAAGTACTAAGAACCAAAACAAATCTGGAAACGATCGACTCAATAAGGACAGTGATGACATGGCGGAGTACGGGAACCCAGAAACCACATATACCATGCCTATCGCAATGGACGACTACACAACAGGAAGCGGGGCCCAAAAGGCAACAAACTACAAGCCGGTGTATGGGAGCAAGCCAAAACCACGCGATACCACCGGTAATGATAATACGACAACAGGCCTAGATAGAGGCGAATCCAAGCTGCGGCGTAAGAAATTGAATGTCGAACTCAGGTCGATACGTAATGCAGAGCTAGAAAGGCAGCAGAGCTATTCTGTACTCAAGTGGAACTATGAGGCGTTGCGGGCCAATGCAAAGTCATCCAAAAGCCAGGAAGTCAAGCCCAAGCTTCCAGATGGTAAGCGAGCGCCTCCATCAGAGATGGGAAAAAATCGGTTCATCCGTCGGCTTGAAGTACACCCAGACTACATCCCTAACGATGGCATCACCATGTCCATGGCCGCAGTCACAGTGCAACAGCAGAGAGAGATGCAGGACAGTTACAAAAGCCAAATATCTGGATTTGCAGCAGGCAGGCAGAACTTCTTGGATGACTCAGTGAAAGTCATCCAGACTCATCAGAAGAACGCGTGTACTTCGCAAAACGAGTCACAGGGTGGGGGTAGCGAAGGCAACCATGGAAACTACCCTTTTAAGCTTTCTGGGAACAACGGGTTAAACGATATGATAAATGAAGAGTTTGAGTAAATCAAGAGAAAGAATGGATAGTATAATTAAGAAGTAGGATATTTTCTTACTTGTTAGGCGAGATAAACGTGAGATAATTATGTTATTAGTTAAGATGCTAGTTTGTATAAGTTAGTCTAAATGTACTAGTTTTTCAGGCCGATCTTAAAATGTGTGAATCTTCAGTTATTTGTTTTATCTACCGTCGACTATACTCCTTAACATACTAAGATCACGCGAGCCGTTAGGTGTTGACCACTCTGATACTGTCTAACTTAACACTAAGCGATCGGATACTGTACATCCTGGTAGTGCTACTAGTCTCGCGACTGGAGCATCGTAGCCCTTCCGGCAGTTGGGTACTTACTGTGATAAGTATGTGGGAGGTTAAAAGAGGTTCCAGCCCCCAGCGCATAAAGGTCAGGAAAAGAACTGCCATCCACTTATGAAGCTCTTGGATGAAGTCCATGAGTAGGTGACTCGCACTGTCGCGGATTGATCTGTGGCGATGTCTTACCTTAGCGGTAATCCAACAACTAATGGGTTTGGTACAAAGGCTAGATCTGACAATCCCGCAGCCTATCATATCATCCCGGACTAAGCTGTCGACGAGCAAAATGATCGACTCTACCCTGTTGATCCCAGCTCTTGTTATTACGCTTTTTATGTTGCTGTTCATTGTTGGTCGGCGAGGTTATGTCTGCCAAAGCTGGCTCTTTCTGTGTCTATTGCCTACGACCAGGCACGTCTTACTCACTACATCTCTTCATTCCCAACGCACGCGGTCCCGAGGCGAATTCGCGCAAAATGCTAATGTGTACTAGGTTGCTATGTCATGGGCGTTGACTTGTAACTGTGCCTCATTGGAGTTGTAGCAGCTGATGCAGCACAAACCTGGGCTGCGAGACATAAGCCACATTTGACTGTGACACAACGTTTCCACGATCTTTTGAGATACGTTTTTCGTGACGCCGAAAGCAGCCAGATGCCTGACCCCGTGACTCTGCGCCCAATGGTGATTAGATTGTTACAACTATCAGTCACTTCAAACAGTCGCAATGATGACCGGGGTCACTAAAAAACCACTTACAACTAGGCTGCGCCTACTACTAAGAGGGCCAGTTGCAGGTGAGGCCGGTGATCAGATAGCGGCAGATGTCTTGTATATTAGCCTTGATCCACAGTCAGATTTGGACCAGTAGGATCAAAAGCGAGCTTCAGTAGTCTTGTGTGTATCAGGAAGACTTTGGCATTGTGTAAATACTCTTGAATGTGCTTCCTGAACACGTTATTGGTATGGCAAAGACCGCAGCTCGGCAAGCCTAAAGGCACACCATTTCAAATGACAGATAGAGTATTCAACGCCGCGAAAAGGCCGGCCTGCTTCTACGGGAACACAATGATTGAATCATCGCTCTTCAGCTGATATCCTGTACCAGAGCGGCCGGCCACAACAAAGAAAAAAGGAGGACTGATGCACTGGGCCACGAAGTGGGCATCATAGTAGCATTACGAAACAGCCAGATGTTCAACCATCACGTATGCAGTGGTTTGGTTGTATTGACAGTGAGATTGGCCGACTCGCTGTGGATGGAATCATCGTCACGGCCTTTGGATGCCTCAACCCATGGATAGGGAATATGGACGTAGCAATGACTTATCATGTTTTGGCACACGGCTGCCCTGTCATGGTTCATTATGTGTTGACTTCGGGTCTGTAGCAGGACGTTATGATCACAGAGGCAGGGACTGTTGATGATATGTCGAGTGGTGTACTTATAGCTACTTAGGAACCGAATGCCCTCTGGTAATTGTTCACTTAGTCAACTCATCTTCAGCCACTCTGCTTCTGCATTCCTCGACTGATCAACTTTGTATTCTAGTATTAAGAGGGAGGATACTTTGAATCGACTAATTGAACCCCAACGCACTCCTATATTACTCTATGATCCTCTCTCTCCTTCTCGCAGTACACAACATACTACCCCATGATATCTACCTCGAACAGGGTAAGCTATAAACTATACTCACCCCATCAGATCACCGTTCTCTGCAAAATTCTGCCCCAGGCCTTCCAGCAATACACCTATGTCCCGATTCATGACTTCAAGGTCCGCCAGGTCAACCTTGTACTGACAAACCAACACTTCCAGCCTCGCCCTGCACGCTGCACCATGATCTACACGCGTCTGAAGAACTCTCAACTGCTTTTTCAATACAGACTCGGCTACAGGCTTAACCCATCTCAAGGGTCGCACATTCTTAAGAGAAGTGGTCAGCTTTTCCAGCTCCTGGTCGAGCGTGGTGTCTTGGTTCAAGGCCGGGGACTCTAGCACAGCCACAATCTCAGTGATCAGCATCTGATGAGAAGGGCACCGGGATAAAAAGTCAGCAAGGCTGTCGACAGTTGACCTCATATGGGTTTCAAGTCGCTGTCTCTCTGTGCGTACCCAGCCGCTATACTTAGAGGCAGGAAGACTTGCCTGACGAGGCTCCGCAGTGCCCATGTCGATGATGGGTTCCTCGGCCAGCTCGGGAGGCACTAGACTCAGGTTGCTGTCAAGCTCATCTTGATCGATGAGCATTGCGGCCAAGACACGGCGCCAGATACCATAATCGCAGTTGTTGGTCGGAGGCAGAGGTTGTGAAGCTATGGTGTAGAGGCCATTGACAATCACAGCAACGCCGCAATCATCCGTGTTGACTTGCCGAGGGCAGAATAACGTACCGGCTGACACAGCGGCACAAATATCGTAGTCGAGTCCACGGATAAGACCTTGGCAAACTTGGTTGATGCGCTCGGGCAGGCTAGGCATGTCATTTCCAGGCATCGAATTGTAATAGAGAACTGGTTTGTCAGTACAACCAAGATCCAGTGCGCGTTGCATCAAATAGAAACGAGGACCGACAAGTCAGATCCAGAGGCCGAAAGAAGATGGGTCACAGCGTTGTTGACGGGAGCTCTGTCAATGAGCAACGGACCGATGGATTTAGCATCGAGTGGGCGCAGAGAAGAGAAGAGTTCCAAGAGTTTGGCGATGGCAGCGTCGTTGAGCCAAGCGCCATCCGTAATGCGATCGATAGTGTCGGCGTTGAGTTCCGATTCCATTTTGCTGAAGTCGAGGTCATCAACGGCGATAGCTGTGTGGCCATCGCTGCTAACCGGGACCATTTCGGGCAATGCATCGTCGTAGTTGATCTCCTGAAGAGTCCTGGCGCCGATGTCCAATTCATGAGCGGGTTCATGGGTAGAGCTTAGGTGATGGCCACGAGGCAGCTCAATGTCACCGAAAGACGAGCTGCGAGCTGGAGATGGAGATGGAGATGAAGCGGGACCGAAATTTGGACCGAGAAATGGAGACTGAGACTGAAGTAAAGTCGAGTCTATTCAGAAGGTCAGGGTTTCCAGATTTCATGTACCATAATCTCGAGGACATTTTTGTTGTGTTGAGAGGACAGATTAGTGCATTAGGCCATAGTTGTAACTCGCTTTCGTTGTAGGTCCAGAGCACAACCCTCTCGGGGAGCCACGAATGGCGGAGCTGCAGGAGTCCTTCAACATCAGTATGAACTGGATCAAACAGAGACCCTTGGACGAGCAAATGGAGCGCATTCCAGGTCCTAATGACATATGTTCTTCGTGGTCACTTCCCTTATATCGGAGATGGCCGAAAAAGGTAAGACTGATGGAACCGCTTACATTCTCCAAACGTCGCCTGAAGCAATAGCAGGCCACATGCTGGGATACTTGAAGGACGGGAAATGGGCGAAGATTGAGCTTCGCAACGACCAGCCAGCTTCAAGATTACCCCAGCCAATATTGCAGGGAGAAAGAAGGGAATAAGCTCGTATACATGCCCGTCGGCGCGGGAAATACAAAAATAGGCATTGACTGAATTGACGAAATTGAGTGATAGCATGGTCTTGGAGAACGCGGCTGGGTTTCAGCGCACCGCACAGAGGTTTAGCGTCTTTCGACGATCGATTTAGTATCAAGTATTCAACCATTATCACACGTATATATATCATAGTTATCCCTGGCCGTTGTACCACTATCTTCTACCCTCTCTTGTTAGATTGGTCCAAAGGAGCCGCTACCTCAGACTCTTCCTCTATAGCTCTTTGGTGAAACGTGGAGTGCGCGCGAATGCGTGGGCCAAAGCGGTAAAAGACAAAAGGCAAAGGTGCCAGAGCCACTGAAATAAAGCCCAAGACAGAGGTCGCCCAGGCAGCACCCAGTTTGTTGAACATTTGATGAGAAAAGAGGGGAAAGCCTGCTCCGAACAGAGACCTGAGAATCGCATTGGCGGCGAGTGCACTGGCAGCGTACTTTCCGTAGCAGTCAATGAGATAGGATGTTATACCCAATGACAGAACCACAAAGCCTATACCGAAAGGAATACCCGAAATGATACAGCTCGCCCAGTGGATGGATGGGTCGGCTGTCCACGCAAACCAGAATAATCCTAGCGGGACCAGCCATGACAGTAAGATCAAATGCGGCAGCCGAGCTTCGGGTCTAGGCCCGCCTAGTTTTTTGACATAAATCGCATAAACGCGGTTGATGTATGGTGATGCTGCTGTGGCAATGGCCATTCCAGCTCCAATACCTAAAGTCAAATTCTTAGAAGGGTTCCTTTATGCAGACGAACTAACCAAATAAATTGCATCTTTACCTAGAAAGCTGAGACCCGAGATACCGGTGTCCCAATGCCTAGTTTGCTGAAAGACAAATGGGTACGCGGTGAAGTCAAGGTACAATATGCCGTAAATAAAAGCCATGTAGAGCGATAACAGGAACAAAATAGGCTCTGTTAGAAACATGACGGTTGGTCTAGAAATGTTAGTCCAGAGCATAACGATTAATTCCTGGTGTGACTCTTGAATGCCATGCTTTCGTGCTTTCGTTTGCAGCAGCCTTGGCGCATAAGTTTCAGGGAGAAACACAACCATGGTGATATACACGAGGCCGCTTAGAATGGATACTAGCCAGAAGTTCCTGGAGAGCTTATTAGTATAAATGAATATATAGATATATATATAGGCAGCAAAGGCGCATAGCTCAGTGCAGTGCAGGCCTACCATCTCCACTTGTAAAGGTCACATTAGTCACATTTAGCCCAGCCAGCACCGAGTGTCGCATTCAGGGTCACTCACAGATGCGTATTCAGTCAAGAATCCACCAACAATGGGCGCAACGACTGGGCCTAGAAAACTTGCTGCAGTAAACAAGGCGAGAGGAACAGACCGATGACTTGGCGGCCACAAGTCGGTCAAAGAGCCACCCGAGTTGGTTACTGTTCGTCCCATATCTCCCATTAGCAAGCAACATCCATGAATTGTCAACAAAATTAGCAGCAGCAGCAGTAGCTTGCTTGCTTGCTTACCAGTAGGTGAACCGAAGAAGCCACTTAAGAGGCGAAAGACCAGGAGGGCGGCGACATTGGGAGACAGGGCACAGCCAATATTGAACAACACAAAGAGTAATAATGTGCCTCGATACACGGGATTCCGACCGTAAGTTTCCGACATCGGTGCAAAGATAAGGGGACCTGTGCCGAAGCCAAGCAGGAATGTGGTGACACCCAGGGTTGCGACAATATTAGAGCAGTGCAAGTCCTGAGATATGGCTGGGATGGCGGCCGTATAGATAGATGAACAAAAGGCAATGGTGGCAGTCATGAATACCACTATAAGAAATCATCAACTCGATTGACTGCTATTGCTGTCTTGTTGTACTGACCAATGATGGTGCAGGTCCATCTGCGTGCGGGAGAGAAGTTCAAAGGATTCTCATCGTGGTCTAAAGCGATGGTTTCTGTTGTTGTTTGCCCATTGCTCTGGTCTGACGACATAACGAATGGATGCTCTTCAGCGCTAGGGATCAATTTCTAAAAGGAAGTGAGTGGCGACTAGTGGGACGATTGTAATGTTACAAAACGGACGATGGTCTAGACACCAGCTGGGAAGGCTTTTCCCGATGATATGATATGCTGTATTTGTACGGCGTCTGTTCTGCGATGAAATTAATTAGTTGAAAGTGTTGGGGGGAGACTGAGATTCTGTCTGGGACCCCTAAGACTTGTGGGTCCCAATGACGTGACAGCCAACGAGTATCCGTATATCTGCTTGTATTAGCTGACCGGTTCTATTTGCGGCCTGTTATTGGTCTAGCGCTGGACCCACAACCCTTCGGGGGCTCAAAGAGATATGTGGAAAGAGAAAAGGGAAGGCGGATGTACCTGTTGGCTCGAGTCGGGGGAGGGGAGAACGGGTAGCATATCCGTACATGCCTCCTGGATGCATAGGAGACCCACTCTATTAAATGACAAGGTGTCATTCCTTGCCGTCTCGGCCCGAAGTTAGGTCCCCGAAGCATGGAAACGCGAGGCCTACAGGTCGTTGCGTTACTGACCCCCGGTAATTATCCTCAGATATGTGTTGTTTTGGTAGACAGGGTTTACATGCTTTTTCCCTGTCAGGCAAAGATCTGACCAACGTTCCCCAGTAACTCGAGTCAGCTTATTCATTCCAAGCTTGACCCCCCGGCTTACAGGTCAGGAAAAGGCCATAAGTTTCGAATGATACCATTGTGCCAAACAGAAGGTGCATTTACATTAAGGAAGTATCTCAGGATTAACCTCTTTACACTTAGTTAAGTTTACGAAGGTCTTTAATTGAAAGTCCATAAGTTAGCTAGTAAAGCTAACAATATACAAGTTTCTTTTATTTCTTACTTCAAGGAATTTCTTAAGACCTAGCCCTGCAATGCACCCTTACTTCAGTAAGCAAGGCTAAGGATTTACAAGTCGACTTATTTAATTTAAATCCAGTCGGCTAAATTGTAGCTACTTATTGGGAACGTTGCATGTTGCTTCAAAGTGTCTATTGCGAACCCCTGCTTGCTCTTCTACCAAAGCCTTGACTCACGCCCCACTACAATATTGCGTGATATCCCCACATAAGCTCAAAAGATGTCGACGTACTGCACGTTCAAATGCTTGGGAATAACACAAGCCTTGAACCTTCGGGAGCTAATGTCAGTCCTTTTTCCGACCCGCTTCTGATCTGCACTAAAGTATTCACGGCCGAGAGCAACTAATCCCGGTTGGCCACTAGCCATATCCCCTGTCTCTTCCCGGAGTGGATATCCTAGCAACTCGGCCGTCGTTCGCCATGCCGACTCAACGGCCCCGGCAATCTGCGAAAGGAAGGTCAATTGGATGGGCTTACAGTAGGCCCGACAGCAGTCTAGTACTTACCCAAGTGTGATGTCTGGACAAGTGCTCCCCTACGAAGAAAATTTGTCCCTCGCGTGCTTTGGCAACATCGTGGAAACGAGAGAACTGACCAGGGAGGAACATGGCATCCCCCCCGCACCATTCCCCTGTCCACATGATGTCAAAGGCTTCAATGTACTGCTCGTATACATCAATGTCGGGGTCATCCGCGTAGTAAATGCTCAGATCATGCAGGCAAATCTTGATGCGCTCAGCCTGCGAAAGTCCGCTCCACTTGGCCGCATCTGACATCCAGCTGTACAGCAGCAACACACCGCTCCCGTTGCTGCCCAGGTCATTCGATGGAAACACAATCCACCGGAAACGCAGATCTGTCGTGCTCTGGCCCCCAAAGCACGGGTTTCTGTCAGTTCGCTCCCAGAACCGGCTGCGAAAATGCATTCCCATCTTGTAGAGCGGCTCGTAGTGCGCACCCCGGATGGCCTGCTCCTTCATGAAGGACCACCGAGGCCGGTCCACTATACTGTGGACGGCCGCAGGGGGTATAGCAAGGACCACAGCGTCAAATGCCCTGGTAGTTGTTTGATGCAGGCCCTTGGCTGACAACTCGACGCGCCCATCGTCCAAATTGGTGATCCGATCTACTCGCGTATTGAGGCGGATGTTCTCAAAGCCAACAAGGCAAGCTGCAGACTGAGTCATGCGTGACATGCCATCGCGAACTGTCACCCACTGGTTGAATAGTTAGTTGGCCTTGCCGCTGATGTCAGCTCCATGGTGGCCGAGACTCACATCTTTAGTGTCAAAGTCGAGGTTCTGCATGATGATTTCGGTAAAGCTAAGATCGTACTGGTTCGTCTGCGAACAGAAAAGCTCGACGAATTCAATTACTTCATGAGGCCATCCAGCAACAGAGCGCAAATAGGCACGAAAAGAGTACTCATCGTATTGCAGCAATTTTGCAAACCCGTCGTCGAAATTCTGACGGAGTAACGTCAGCCATGGGATGACCACGCTGCCAAGGAGTTGCTGTGGGGTCTTGTTGCGGAAGCCTGCGGGAAGATCCGCGGCGGCCGACCAGCGAGGATCTTGCAGTAGTCCCTTTTGACCCCTGAAAAACGACTTGTTATTGTCGTGTTCCAGGATATAGGGAATCAACTCGATCCGGCTCTCGGCGGGACCGTGCGTGTTCAAGTAGCGTATCAGGTCAAAGACCATGGCATGGAGGCTGGATCGGGGGATTCTCATCGCTCCAGCCTCGAAGTATACATCTTGCGATTTAGCTTGGGGAGTGAAACGATGAGTGTAGATACGGCCCCCTACACGGTCTGCTGCTTCGAATATAGTCACTCTGTGACCTTCTCGACGTAGCAGGAGCCCGGTATAAAGGCCAGATATACCTGCACCTACAATACCGACGTGCATGATTGATGGATAAATCTTTGTTAAAGAGGGGTAATAGAAGGAAGGGGATGACGTTTCAAAGTTGTCTCTTTGCTGTTCTGTAGAAGGATTAGACTCAGTACACGCCGCTCATCGAAAAGCCGAGGACTTGGAGCTTGATATACCTGAACAAGTTGCGGCCAAGCACGGTGGCGGTTATCTGTCTTCAGCACCATTCCTGTGGCCATTTCAAACTGCCCGCATCGTCTCATTCCAAATATAGTCGAATTAAACTTTGAGAAGGCAATCACTCAATGATCCACATATCTTACGAAAGGACGCCGCATCCTTGTCCCGGACCCCCCTCCCTGGTTCATGTAAATGCAGTAAAATCCTACTCTTCATGGTCAGCAAGCACGAAAAGAACTGCATTTTTCCAGGCATTAAATCCAAACACAAGACAGAAACGGGCCACGTACGTGGCAAAACACTTGTTACTGGGCCGGAGAAGTTGGTGTCCGGCATATCACAGCCGGCTAGATGCGTTCTATGTTGCTGTCTGACTCAGATGAGCAAGTTCGACTCGGACCGTCAAGGCATCAAGGTTCCATTGCTCAACTGACGACATTGTAAAAACAAGGAAGAGAAGTTGGCTGACTCAAGCCTGCATTTCGGAAGGGTTACATTTCGTGATAGTTACCAATGAGCTCAGTAAGCAGCATTATCACCACCTTGACGATCAAGGGCAATGACGCGTCCTCAGTTTCCATCCAAGACAAAGCCTCATGAAGAATTCCTTGACAGGGTCTCTGCTGAGTGTGAGTGCTGGAAACTATAAATATGTGGAAGACTGATCCCTATAGCTACGATGTCTGGGACAAGAACCAAAACGAAACAGCAATTTCAACAACTCATCTACATAGCTTCTTACCACACAATACCTCTATTTAAATAAGCCAAAATGCCTTCCACTAAGACTCCTCCCGTCATTGACTTCTCTGACTACCTGTCTGGGGACCAGAAGCGGATGGAGCACTGTGCGGCCCAGATCAGAGAGGCTTGCCTTACCCAGGGCTTCTTCCAGATCGTCAACCACGATATCCCTCTCAGTTTGCAGAAGGAGATGTTCAAAATCTCCAAGGAATTCTTCGACCTCCCTTTGGAGGAGAAGATGAAACTGGATAAATCCCTGGTAAGTAGCTATTTCACTTAGCAGCCGTGACTCTCTATGACGTGCTTTGTCTAAAATCAAAACTAGAACTCGTACAACCGTGGCTATGAGGTCATGCACGGGCAGATGATCGAAGCCAACACTAAGCCGGACCTGAAAGAAGGCTACTACGTGTCGCGCGACCTGCCTCTTGACCACCCTCAAGTCAAGGCAGAGAAGTTCGCTCATGGGCCCAATGTATGGCCAGAGGCCCTTGGCGAGCCCTTCCGCCGAACCTGCATGGACTACCTCCACCGCATCGTGAAGCTCACAGAGGAGGTTATGGGCGCCATGGCCATGAGTCTCGGCTATGACAAGAACTACTTTGACGAGTTCTGTACCGACCCTATGTGCTTCTACAAGCTGCTGCACTACCCTCCCCAGCCTGATGACGCACATGCTCTCCAGCGCGGTATGTTTTTTCACCATTTTCCATCTCTCTTCACATTTATGACCATCCCTTTCTTAATCCCACGTCCATATAAAGCGCTGGCATATCTAATACGCTGCAGGCATCGGAGCCCACCGTGACTTTGGCGTTATCACGCTCCTCCTACAGGGTGATGTACCCGGGCTGGAGGTGTGGGACGACGAAGTCAAGGACTGGTACCCAGCACCTCCGGTAGAGGGCGCGTATGTGGTCAACATGGGGAACCTGTTCGAGCAGTGGACGAACGATGCTTACGTGTCTAACGTGCATCGTGTCATCAACCGCTCAGGCGAGGAGCGCTTTTCCATCCCCTTCAACTATAATGGTAACCCGGACTTTGTCATCCGCTGCATCGAGAGTTGCCGCAAGAGTAGCGAAGAGGAGAAGTACGCCCCTATCAGTGTCGAGGACTATGTTGTCCAGAAGTATAAAGATGTCTATGCCCGCGCTGGCGTCTATAAGAAGGAGACTTTTGCGCCCTCAGCTAAGCATGTAGTAGCTGCTTAGAAATCTCCCTGGCAATCCGGGAGCTTGCTTTAAGTTTTGTATGTCTTTTATGTATATAAGATCTACACTTATTTAGAGAATAAAACCTACATCCAACTTCCCCAAACTCAACTTAGGCATTGCAATCCGGTATCAGAACGCCTGTGGTGTAACGATAGAAAGAGTCCAAGATTAAAGAAGCATAAGCACAAAGTGAAAGGTACCCAGGGTAATCAGCCCAACCACCGTTATCGTGCTTCTTATACTGGTCTGAACTACGTTAATACTTCGTCATGGTTAATCCCGACTTATTCTCTCACAGCAGTGATATCGAAGGACGTCCATTACTACAATGGGCTTATCAGATACGTCGGGCTTAGGCCCGTGGACGGCTTCTTTCAGAGTAGAGGGAGTAAGATCAGTGATTTAGACGCCAAAACGGCCCCCATCAAGATGTTCGCCATGTTGATGTATACTCAGGGCCCTGAACATCTTTTCAATCGTGACAATAAAGCAAGATACACAACGAGATTGAATGGTGGAGGAAAAGCATCCTCTGTATTGCCGGAAATGAGGTCCCTTAATAAGAGTTTAGCATTCGTATAGATAAAAGCTCAGCCTTACAGGCCGCAGTCATCCCCATGGTTACGTTTTCTTCATTTTGATGACGTTTAGCTGGCTGCTGACCTCTGATGCTGTGCTGCATTGACTGCTTTTCCCGGGTTTGAGGTAGACGCCTGTTCGATATCGTCCATGGTGAAAGGCGATCCTGGTATTATAAACTTGGAGTTGAACGGATGAGGAAGATCACATCAACAGATTATATAAGAGCTGTGTCAGCATCAAACTCTATGAGTCATCTGCCTACTCTTATTCCTTCTTCATAATACCTGAGAGTACTATGGACCCCATTGAAACGTCCTTAGTTGTTGCTAAGGGTGTCAAGAGTGATACGTGGTCTCCTCTCCTTTGAGGCACAGATGTACCAGCGGCTTCTATCAATTCAACAAATGATGAGAGTCACACGTCGTGGATATGAGAAATTGAAAAAGTGGCTCTCATGGTTGCAATCTTTCCCATCTTCATAGCCGAGATTTGTAGCAGGCTGTAGTGTATATCGCCATGGTTGTCTTCCGAGTATTCTGAGCGACGATGGTCTTGAGGTCAGAGGTACCCTTGACCAGCTCGTGGACCAAGGGACCTATTCGCTTTTCTATTTAGCCTCTTGTATAAGTTCATCTGCCCCGACAGATGTAGGGTTACAGCACTGCAGACTGCAAGCGATGGACTTTTATTAGATTTCAAATGAAAGTAGGCTGCTGGGAATCTTATAGTCTAAAATAATAGAGGCATTTTATATAAGACAGGAAGAGCAAATTCCATGCTTTGGATCTAATATCAGCTCTCACCCTTGTGCATAGCTCATCACTGTATTGCGCGGGTTACGGCCGAGGTTCGGTACATCTTGTCATAACTTGGAAGTTCCTGGTCGAGAAGTAAAATAGGATAGTATCTAATAACAGGAGAAGCTGCTTAATTTAATAAGATAACTTAATAATATCCACTACCTAAGTCTTTATTCTGCGGATAGCAGGATGTACATTTAAATACTTTAAGCCGTTTTACGCTCAGATCGCGACTAAGTATAGCCTTACTTTCTTCCGGCGGGGCTTTGCTGGACCGTGAGTAGCCAGCCTTTACTCCGTATTAATTGTCTTAATTACGCCGAGCTCACGTTCGAATCAAGCTTAAGCGAGGCTCAAGCGGAATTACTGCTTTAGGTACTCCGTAGAGCGCTTACCGTTTTGAGCTGCTCCACCCCGGGGAATTTGACTAGGCACTAAGGTACGGAGTACTCCATAAATTATTAAGCTCAATCCTCTAGGGTAGCCTTTAAAAAGTTCACTTGTCTTTGGTTGCGAATCTATGGAACCTCGACATATTGAATTGCTTTGAAGTAGACGACAACCTCGCAGGGGTCCGTATTATCATTTCCGTTGTTATTTGTCGTGGATATACTATCACTACTCACTAATACAGTAGTCTCTGGTTGGAATTAGTAAAGTTCATGGCTGACGGCGCTGCGCAAGGGTGGTTGTCGTCGCTTAGTGATATGTCGAAGAATACGGAATACGGTTTATCAAAAGAGCCCGGAAACAACCAGCACCGGCCGACTTGCGGCCAAGTGTTCTCTTTGGATCATGGCCTGGACTGGCTATTATCTCTTCTTCAATTCAAAGCGATCAAAGCTTCACTATACGATAAGTCCGGCTGCTCGAGGCTCAGTACCGTCGGCTGTGCCCCCACAACGAAGGTCCGACCCGGGTCTCAATGGTACACTACATGCATGATCTCAAATTACCTTCTCTTGTCGAAGATGAGATAGCTGCAAATTCCAAGCCTCTCTAGCCATCCATTTCGGGATTCAGAGTTGTGAGCATATTGACTGTGCCGAGCGTACCAGTAAGGTCGAGAAGGTGCATTGCCAATCAGTAAGCAAAGTAATAGATGAGGGGGACGATCAAGGTCTACAGGGAGCAATACCTTCACACTTAGCCACATTCGATGAAGACGCCCAATAATCGCAAGCGGTCGCTGTTCAGGCGGATGAGACAACCACTCTCAATAGTTGGAACAGTAATCTAAACCAAGTAGTCACTAGAAAAGCCGTTTTTGATATGGATAACACGGATAATGACAATGTAGAAGCGTTGGATTCAGAAGCCTTGCAGACGACCTACGCGCCTCTCGTTAGACTATACACCGTAGTCGGCGGGATCGGCCTCCTTGTCCGTCTTATCCATATAAGCAGGGTCGACAAGACTATCCATGCTCTTTAAAGTTATTATAGTTTTCAGCCTCGGCAACTGCCATGTTTGGGAATCAGTCCCCCTGAAAATTATTAAAGTATTCTTGTACTGTGCAGTATAGCAGCTGAGTCATACTTCTCTTTGGATCGACTGTAAAGGCTAGCACAGGAATGGCAAATCGATTCTGAGCAACAAAGGTCGCACAGCATCTAGCCCTCCGCTTGGAACGTTTAAAATCAACAAGAATCTAACAGTGGACCTGGGCGTTCCCATTGCAAGAGAACGTGGATTTTCAAGTATTTCTATAACCGAATATCTTCGGAGACTGGAAATCGTGTCCTTAGCGTCCTGTGGGAATCCACCATTTAGCTCAGCGTAAGAAAATGCAGTGGTGACAGAATTCACACGCACCTGTTTGAGATCTACTCACAAACTCATCTTGTCTGGCCCTCGAATGAGAATACAGACTCGAAAGAGTCATTGATTCAGGACAATCACAACGGAAAATAGCTAACTGAGATTGGGAGTGCTGGCTTGAGTCAAAATTAGTTCTCCAGCTTGCGGTTGCAGGCAGTAGTCCCAACAATAACTCAAGTACAACCAACGGCAGCAACTACGTAACAGGCTGCTGAATGGTCTTACGCAGAACTGACACCAGCAACCAGACAATGCTGCGTAAGCATCTCTAAAAAGTGTAAGATTCATTATATTACATTCTGGGATACCCCAATGGGACTGATGTTTTTCGATGGTGACACATCACCGAAAGGAACAACCGCCAGACAGCTGCGGCAAAGTCTTCCAATAAATTTCCGCCATCTCCCTTACATCTTCTGTAATTATGATACTTTAAGGAAACAAGGAAAGGTAGCGACTGTAATAGACTTACAGAGACCTATGCCGCTACTTGGGGTAACGGCAAGATGATGAAAAGAAAGCTCGACGGCAGGTCGGGAAGATAAAGCGATGTCCAACCCTTAGCCAGGCGGACCTCCTCGCTCCGATGAAAAACCAAGCTGTGATGGGAGAGTCAGTTCTTTTGATGAGCACGATCTTGGCGGATCACTTGCACTAACCACTTACTTTCGCTCTGAAGAGCCTCTTGATCTAAAATTGCCGTTTGGACAGTTGTACGTTGTCCAGATGGATACTCCTCTCCGGTTAGCAATCTGAAACTTGGGAAGCTCAGTGGCTTAGACGAGTTGTCTGCTCTGGCCCCTTTGACCCCGGATGGTTCTTGTGTAGACGGGTCTCGTCCACGATAATATTTCACTTTGTCGAGTAGTTTAAAGATCCATTGAGCCCTTGCCCTGGTGGACTTTGGTGAGGAGACCTCTGCCCCGGAGAAGTTTTCGTCCTAGTTAATGATGGACGCTGGACGGCCGATGTCCAGGTGCACCTTTTGCTTTGGGGAGCGACCTCAAGATCTGAAGGACTTGTTTATCCAGACGGATTATCCTTACTTACCACTTGCAATCCATGGCACTGCATACTCCAACACGTTCTTGATTCGCATCACCGTCCTTGATGCCACTAGAGAATGCCACACGTGGAGATTCGAGATGCTGACATGAACTCGTACGTGAAACGGCGACTTATCTATCCTTAGAGGAAGTCTATTGAGCCTTAATTGCCTCCGCTAAAACGTTTAGAAGTATATGTGGCATAAAGGCTTAATTCTTCTTAATCTTTGAAGGAATGTTATCCTCTGAAAAATACAGGCAAAGGAAGAACGTCCTTGGGTTTGCTTTATGCCTTTTAGCTACCCATCTTCCGATATGTATTGGAATAACTGGAGATTTCAACAATCAGAAGTTTGGGGACGTATTTCCTCTGTACTTTCCATGTTGGATCCCCCTGTCATGTTGACAGGCTTGCAAAGAATTCTCCTGCTGCAAGACACCTCATATTAGGTCATCTGACCCAAACCTTGACCTTCAACGAGTTTGTGAGTAGCTGTCTTATAAGTGCTATTTTGAGTTTATAGAACTCATAGCTAGTGCTTATATCACGCCTTACTCGTACGCTGGTCATGAGAACATGCTGGACTCGACTAATATCCTGGAGACTGACCCTCCGTCCTACGAGTCGAGGGTGCGATTGATGAATGCTTTGACCTTCTTGCTAGGGAGGACCATTCTGGATCTCACAGTGGTCGAGCTTATTAAGACCTTGCCCGGTGGTATCACAATTATGGAGCTGTTTATTCTGACCGAATTAATCGTGAGGTTGCCCCTTGCCCCGTTCTTTTATGGCCTTTCTCACTAAGTACACGCCCATGGTAAGTATCAAGGCATTTATCTGGATAAACATCTACATAAACATCCAAGTTGAGACACGACTCGACAGTTAAAGCGCCAAGCAGTACGAGTAGGGTCTAGGCCTCAAAGCAATGCTCCCGTTCCTCTTCTTGGCTAGGGAGTCTCAAGTTGGCCATACTCATGGTATCCCATCCCATAGACAGCCACCGTGTTCACTTACGACAGGGTATATCAGGCGTTAAGAACCCTCCATACTCAATTTTAAGGATCGTCTTCGCCACCTTGGCCAGGCTCTAATCGTATACAGTAGTTCCCAGTGATATCGCGATGTTATCGTTCATCAGACCGACCAGACCTACTACAGGATACAAGTTCTGCCAAAACACAACGGTCGGCAAATATTTTATGCGCTCGACGACCCCATGGTTTTCGTACAGACATAGAGATCCACTGTTGGTATTCACCTGCGATTAAACACCGTGATGGTCCAGGACTTGAACTCGACAATGAATATAAAGTTGGTTAGAACCCGACCAACCACTTCAAGGTGGGCACCGGGGTCTTCAGTGCTGACGTCTATGAAGATATTCTCGCGCACGCACGGAGAGCTCTTGATCGCAATGACATAAGTCAGGACAGGCCTGCCATTGTGTAAATCCAAGCGCTGTTTAAACCGTCAACATCAATCTTTCAACACCAGCCTCTGGTCTCTCCATCGACTTCATACCCTGCCCATGTTAGACATGTGCTTATTTGTGGTATGCCTGAGAACTGAAAGAAAAATCCCGAGTCCTCCTACATTCTACAAGACGGAAACCATTTCCTTTCTATACACAATCTGTAGTCCCTGGACCATCTTCTCTTTGAGACTAGGCTGTTCGTAGCGTCTAACCCACTGGCCCACTAGTCCTCGCCGGTGAGGTCAATCTTGGGGAGTTCGTTGGACATGATTCTCACAGGGGCACCCTTCATGGGCTCGACAATGGAGAAATCTACACCCTGAGGGTCAGATCACATTGTGCAGGGTGGTAACCCTAGGTATATGCAGGCAGATAATAAGACTCCATTCATAGGAGCGTCAAATTTCGAGGACTCGGTGCGATTATTGCCGGCTCGCCCAAGGCACTCTGTCAAGCAAGTCCATCATAATCCCTCCTCAATTGAGTTTGAGATCCATACCTCGTGATGAATATGACAAGTAGTAGTGGCCCAATATATTGTCAGCTTGCGCTAAGCCACGATTCCAGACTCCTTTCTCTATCAATTGGTACCTTTAGACTATTAACTGTATACTTTCACGATTCATTATATTAACATGTTCGGTTCCATGATATCGTAGTCCTGAAGTGCCTTTTGTGCAACAGTTAGGGATTCATTATCACCCTCAGTGAGTCTCGCATGTTCTCTGCTTCTAAGCTTGGCAGAAAACACCATAACCTTGATATTACCGACGGCGGTAGCACGTTCGAGGTCATATTGAACATTCTCCCCGGGTTGGCTCCGTCGACCATACCTATTTTAGCGGAGGCATCAATAAATAGTAACAAACCAACCAGGCGAAGTGTTTCGAAGGCTTGTAGCTTAGCGGCTCTTTTGGTCATTTCTATAGATGGTATGGGCATAACCCCTGAATATATTCCGGAGCGTACAGAGCAGCCAGTTCGGAGCTGTTAAAAGAATAGCCTGGACAAAGAATACGATCAATTTAGAAGCAGAACATCAACGCAACTGTTCTTGAGTCATCGTCATCAGGAAATGTGAACAGATGCGAGACTTTAAACCTTATCGAGTAGTTCTCGTTAGCCTTTGATTTGATAACGCATCGAGTAACATGGACATCATAGGAAGGTTGGAGTCTTGAATGAGATAATGTCCGGGGGGTAATACTCTTTAGGTAGCTTACCTGCCACATGGATGCCGATGCAAAGGCCGGGGACCTCCTTAAGAATAGCTATCATGCGTCAAAGGTACAGATGCGTGGATGAGGTAAGCCTAAGGAGGGTGGAATGACAGAGATAGATAACGAGAGTAATACAGGCTTGCAAGAGATCTTGAATTCATAAGGACAAAATTTGGACGTTCGAAAAAGCCACGCAGGAAGCAGAAAGGCTCTTGTATAGACTGTCTTCATGAGGGTAGGAGTCCACATAGGGGGTAATGTTCAAACTTGGAAGACAAGCACGTACTCGCAGCTTACATACGAAAAGGATATACCGCCAGACACTTGTATGTCCTGGCATTATGCTCCAGATCAACCTGTTCGATACACACTACTATCCAGCCCTTCGCGTACGGCCCTCTGGCTAGATGTGCCTCAAACCCATTGTTCGTGCTGTGGTAACCTTTCACACCAAGCCACGTGAAGCTAACCAAAAGCTCTAACGAATAGATAATCGCTGTAGATCCAACATTAGGAACCTGCAGCGATATTTAATATAGCTTAGCTCATGTCGCCCATAACACCAAATCCCCCAAATCGACCAATCGGCTCAGCTTGCTAGCTAACAATGTTGAGCCAGGCAGCCAGAGTGATGTGAGCCAGACACATGAGTCTATGGATGGAGACGAACAACTTATATCCTCAAACGTGGAAGCTGGAGAAGATGATGCCGGCGAAATGTAGAAGAGACCTTACGAAAGTGAGGCTAGAGATCAACACAGGCCTGGTGAAGATGAGGAAACTGAGAACGAAGAGAATAAAGAGAATAACGATAATGAAGCTACGCTACAGGTCGAAGATGAAACTGGTGTTGGAGGCGCGTCTGGTGTTGAAGTCGTGTCTCGGAAAGGAATTGTGATCGCCAAGTTGTTCCTCTCTTCCAAGAGCAAAAATTGGAGGGTTAGACCGGCAAATTGTCGCCAACTGAAGGATAGTCAATCTACTTGAGCTTAGCTTAGGACGTCAAACAGGAATATACTCAAGCTCGTCCTCCTCAGCAGACAGATTACAAGTCCAGCGGTGAATAGTACGTCATTTCTGATAGAAACGACGCCCACGCAAGGCCAAGCATGAACCGTGCTGGCCACAAAGTGACTAGAAACTCTAAGAAGATAAAGATCAAGAACATCAGCGCTGCCAGACCAGAAACATCCAACACACGTTCTAAGGCTCGGTCAACCCTTGGTCTTCAGATCAATCACGATGCACATACGCAGGCCAGGCATTAGATTAAAATCATAGACCTAATTGCTCTTTCCCGAAGTTACCTACTATGTTCATCCACGAAAGCATCTATGCATGCTTTGACCGTTGGCAGCAGGTAGATTCTACCCCAAATTCTCAAGCTTTTTGAGGCCTGGAAGGCAAAGGGTCAGCTTACAGCCCAATTGTCTTAGCCATTGTCCGGACCCGGGGAACTGGAAGCTAGGATCACTTTACCTTTACGCCAAATTGTCAATGGGAGTGTCAATGCTAAACTAGAATCACTCGAAAAGCGCATAGGGCAGTTTCATCTGGCCGCCATTCTCGCATAACACAAAGCAGAGGAAAGTGGTTTAAGAGCAGATGAAGATTTAATTGAGAACATCCTTAAGAAACATAAGTGGAAAAAGAGATAGTTTAAAGATCAGCGCAAATGCGGAAACAAACTGCTTTAGCATTGTTCCCTTGGCAGGGATATTTAACAGAGATTGTTTTACTTTACACAGTTAAAGACATGCTATTATATTAAAAATTATTATATATTAATCTTATAAACTTAATTAGCTTATATTCTCTTAACTTTTAAAGCTTCTAGTTACTAGCCTAGATATAACTTACCTTAGTAAAAGTATTAATACTTTAACTTTTCTAGCTAGCTTAAATAACTTAATTAATAAAACCTTTAATAGTTTAACCTTTTTACTATATATATAATCCTTCTTAAAGTTATTTAATAACTTTAATTAATAACTTTTTAATTACTATATTATATTACTACCTTTATAGCCTTTTATAATACTATAATTTATAGTAACTAGGTAATATTCTTTTATAGCCTTTTAGTTATATTTTTATTTTCCTTTTTTATAAGCCTTTTTAGCTTCTTAGCTTTATAGTAAGTAAAGTTCTTAAGGCTACTAGTACTTAGGTAATTAGTAGTTATAGTAAATGCTTTATAGCTAAAAAGGGTAATCTTAGTATAGTCTTTACTAAGGATATTAATATAATTAAAAAGCTATTTTTCTATAAAAATAATAACCTTAAGGAGTATTATAAAACCTATTTACCTAGATATATACCTAATAACCTGGATATTAAGGGTAATAAAGATAATAGGAAACCTATAGATATAGTCTTAAGCCTTTTAACTTATATAGTCTAGGCTAATAATAGTTTAGATTACTAGTATAGTAAATATATTATTTATAAAGTTATATTATAGTATATATATAGAGATATAAAGTTAAGGTTATATTCCTTTATATACCTTTTAATCTTTTCCCTTGCCTTAGGGCTTATAATAAGATTTATTAGTTATTATAAAAGCTTATAGGTAAAAGCTTATATTAGGAAAAAAAAATATTATATTATTATTTATTATCTGTATTTATAGCCTAAAGCTTAACCTTATAGGCTGTAGTTATCCTATAGTTAAAGATATGTAAGGAAGTTAAGATACTAATAAGAGCTACCTTCTTCCCAGAAACATATACTATTGGGAGATATTTTCCAGTATTCCTAATCCTGATTACGTTAAAGTCTTATGGTAGACAGGTAATGTATTTATTGAACCAATGGAGAAGGGGAGGACGGTGATTTTCGGATAGGATTGGACAGGAACTGCTTAAAAGTAATGAAATTGATATAAAGATATTTTTACGTATTTATTAGGATATGGAGATGGGGGACGATTAACTTAGTAAACAGAGAAGTAATATAATAGAGAAATATCCTTTTATCGTATTCCCTATTCTTCCATGTAAGACGACGGATTTGTACCTAATATAGAAGCCACAATAGCTGAGTTCTACTGCAGACAGAAGGAATACATTACCTAGTTAGAGGACTGTTTAAGTTCAAAGGAGAAGGAGATTAAAGGTCAGAAATCAGCTATTCTAAAGGATGAGACTCGGGAACACCAACGCGGGTATGAAACAGTGTGCACTGCGGACTCTTCACCCAAGAGCTTTCTATTTATCTAGGAGAAGGCTTTGTTGAGAAATAAGGATAATAGAGACTGTAATTAACAGTGGAATGAATTCATGCCGTTTAAAACACTATCCGCCACCCCTACAATGCGCGAATATTATGTTTTTATTAATTCATATATACTTGGGTTGAACGTACGTATGCGTCGAGTTGACAAAGTGTTACATTGCCAGAAGGATGATCCAAGAATATGCCATAACTTAAGCAATTAAAGAAGATCACAAACATGCCATAAGTTTAAATTAGTAAGAGTCCAAGAAGTAGTCAAGGCAAAGCATGTATAAAACCCCAAGATACCTAACATTCCACCCTAAATATCCTTTTTCTACTGCTTAGAATAGTGTCCTCCGCAGTGTCCATTGGGATAGTGATAAATAATACTGTTATGTTTAATGCGTAAATAACAAATAACGAAATTGTAAAGCTGTACTCTTTATATAGTTTCTTACGTAGCTTTCAGGTTATAGTTTAATATTAGCAAAAAGCAGAGAGCCTATAAAACTACAAGAAGAACTAGCCTATAGAATAACAAAACTATATAAATCCTGTACATCACCTCTTTCATCCGCGCCTGAATTGTGGATCCGGACTATGGGAATAATATTAGATACTTATATCTCTTTAACCCAAGAAACCTAACTATATCCCTCCTATTTAATATCTTACTAATAATTAACTTATTATATACTTTTAAAGTTATCCTTTATTAATATTATATAGTAAAAGATTATTAATATAAGCTGTTCCTTAAATGCCATTAAAAGGTAGTATATGTAAAGTCATAATACAAGACAACTGATGAATTTGGATAATAAGAATCCGCCAGTGTTTTAATATCCATGTCGTGATGGCCACCGTCTCTTGGCGTGGAGGACCCTCCCTTCAGATCACTGGTGTCGTTTGGGATGCGGCTTGAGCATTGTGGTAGCGCCTCCATTGAGTGGTAGTCTGTTAAGTATTCCTGTACTTGGGTCTGAGCCTACTTATTCTCAGCTCATTGATGACATAACAATGGGCTACACTTTATTAGTGTCCTCTGCCTCTGTTTTGTGACGTGGGTCCATGTCCAAGCAATTGTGAGCAATTCGAACTGCAGTAGATGTAATACTGTCTAGAAATACGATCTATCATATCTCTTCTCAATATAATGGAGAGATGGTGGCCCTTTCCACTTGTTTCCTTAACCTGTCGCCACCATCAAGCAAAAATAAATACAGTACAATGAGGTTAAAAGGAGACGCTGGAAACCTGTATTTTGATTTGCGTTAACACTGATCATGCCTCACCTGACATGCCAGATGCCATGTGCAGCTTTCAGAATGTAAATGCGAATCGGATCATTTTCTACTCCTTCATAACAGAGAAATGAGCATTAATTGCAGGAAGCTGACAATTCCGCTGCGGGGGAGGGGAGGAAATATACACATAGCGGTCGGTCTGTGATATAGGCATGCTCCAGTGTTGGATAGTCAATCTGGTTTCTGGATATAAGCCCTAGATATCGGACAGGTTGTTAGGGCGCATGATCTGCAGAGCACAGTGGCCTACCGCAGACATAGCTATAAGAGGGAAAGTGGACGCCAAAGGGACCCACGTTCAATATTCGAAAATCGGCTACTTGGGAGATTGTGGCTTGCTTCTGTTTGTTATTTACATTATTTCATGTAATTAGCAACTGGATACATTATCTAAAATCGTAATACCACAGTATAAGGTATATGTTGTGATGGAAATCTTGAGGTATCTCCTGGAAAATAACACATTTAGACATTGAGCTTGGGATATGCTGGAAACACAACGAGTGACTGGACTGGTAGGGAAGTTGGAATATGGAGGTGGATTTCCAGACACGTGAAATGCTGCGGAAAGGCTGTGGGGTTTGGGCTGCTGGAAATTGAGTCGCCGGAAATTGAGCTGCTGGAAAGTTTATTGGGTAATGCTAGAAAGCCACTGCAGGTCAATTTGCATGGAATTCACTGTCAATCCTTTATAAACTACGTATATTGTCTATATGTAGATAACAACGAGTCTTTAAGATTACATAATAGCAATGCGTAGGATAAATAGACTATGCTATATTTTTTAATATCCTCTCTAAGAGATTAAGTCAACCTTGTAACTCTACTACCTTCCTTTAGCTATGTAGTATATTATGCATAAATGCAGTATTCTATATATAGATATACTTAGTTATGCCTTGCTTATATATATTAACCCTTACTAGTATATATCTAGTAAAAATTAATTAAAAGCTAATACCTATACTGGCCTTAGTATACCTAGTATTATATAACCTTTATACTAGCTTACTTTATTATATACTTTAATTATTTTAATTAGCTAATATTAGCCTTATAGTTTACTAATTATAAAATAAGAAATTAAAAGATTTAATTTTAAAAGCTATATAAAACTATATAATTTAAAAAAATAATTTAAAAATAATTTATATTTTATATTATATATTAATATTATTTTCTTATTTATATATTACTTATTAATTAATTAAATAAAAAATATAATAATAATCTTTTTAATATATTTTTTATATATTTACTTATATATATTAAAAAAAACCTTTTTTATATATATTTAAGTATAAATAAACTATATAATATTTAAAAAGAATTAATATAATTAATTTAAATATTATTAAAAGTTAAAATAAAAATACTATTTAAATAAATTTTTATTAATTAATTATTAAGTTATTTAAACTATAATATAATTTAATATAATACTTATAGTTATATATATAAGCTAATAACTATATATTATATATTTTAATTTTTTTATAATTAAATATTATATTTTTTAATAAAATTTATAAATTATAATATAAATACTAATATCTTTATATATATAAACTAAAAATTTAAATAATAAAACTATTTATATAAATTATAAAAAATAAGCTATTTTTAAAATATTTTTATAAATTATATAGTCTTATATAGCCTTTAAAATTAAATACTTTAATTCCTTTACTTTTAATTAATAAGCTATTTAGTAGTTAATACTTAATATTAGCTAATTAAAGCATATAATAAGGTAAGCCAGTATAGAGGTTATATAGTACTAGGTATACCAGGGCCGGTATAGGTATTGGTTCCTAAATTAATCGCACTGTCTACCACACCTGGATACCTCAGCAACACTCCCGCCTGTTAATTAAAAGAAGCAAACATACGCAAAGGCCAATGCGTCAGAAAAAGCAACAACACGCAAAACAGGAGCTCACAACATTCCCAGGTCCCCAACTCATGCACAACCAAGCTGACTCAACTCTCTTGTCGTTCTCTCACTAACCATGACAAGTGAAGCACCGGTGGAAACCGACGACTTCTTCCAATCTCTCCCCGATGGCCGTTTAAAAAGAGCGGCAGTGCTGTTCAAGAAGCGCACAAATCAATTCCCCTGGCACTTCCTATCAGAAGCGACGCAGGACTCATGGGGCATGCAAGTCCTTGAAGCCGTCAGCGGCCTTAGTGGAAAGTGGCACCGGCACTCGAAGAACAACCAAACGCCCGTCTCTCTTGAACAGATTCATGAAGCGCTGCTACAACAAATGGAGTCTCATAAAAAAGGGTTCCAAAAGCGTCTCCAGCCAAACGATATTAAGGTTGTTTCTAACCAGCTGTTCCAGAAGCGGCGTAATTCTTCAGTGGTCGATGTATCATCTCCAGCTCCTCGAAATAAGCGCGTGAGAACAGCTGGGACTTTGCCCACTATTGAAGTCGCCGCGTCGAGTAATATGACAGCGGTTGCTACTGAGCCTATGGACCAGATTGAGCTGGTACTGGACCCAACGCTTTCACAGACTCCTGTTACAGCTCCTACTCATAACGAGACTGAGGCCGGACGATCAGCGCCTCCACCTCAATTGTCTCCGGCATTTCAAGCTGCATCGCAGACACGAGAGCCGACACAGCCTCTTCGCTTGGACACGCGAGACGCGACCACCAAGGTCAACACAGAAAAGATCAAAGATTCCCTCACCCAATCAGGCACTCATCCTGATCGGTCTCAGTCTCTCCCCCCAACTGATAATAGCAAAAGTATTGGTGTGACCGACGCCTCCAACCGTCACGATTCAGTAGACTTTTCCCATGTCCGACCGTTCGACTTACCCGCTCGGTACAAAGACATTCATCAGCAGTACAGTACAGCGCTTCGACATGCGAAGACACAGTCCAACCATGGTCTGGCTGTGTTGCAGAAGCAGCTCGAAGAGGCCCAACGTGCAGCTGGCGAATTCGTCGCCAAGATCGAAGAGGCTGATTCAAAGAAAGACGCCGCTGCCGACAAGGTTACTGAAACAAAAAAGACTATTGAGCTTATACAAGATTTTCTCGATACTAGCCGGCGACTCTCCCAGCACTCATCCGTTCTCGGCCTGGAAGAGATCTTAGTTCAGCAGCGCAACATCCACTCCCAATGGGAAAAGGCTCTTAAGGAGGCTGAAAAGACAGCAAACGAGGCCGCTTCTGAGAAATCGTCAGCCGAGACCAAACTGGCTGAAGCTAATGCCAGAGTGACAAAGCTGAAGGAAATGGCCGAGGGCGGGAAAGCGAGTGCGGTTATCTTCGATAAAGAGAGGGAACATGCTACTCGAGTGGCCAAACTTGCCAAGGTGGGGAGTAAGGGATCGCGGGCTTTGCAGGACATGTTTCCAGCCTTCTTTCAGAGGCTTGATGAGATGATCAAGGAGAGCACCGAGGTTTGATGTGCTCTGGTAGTAAAGCCTTTCAGGATTTTTAATTAGTGATCATAGCTATATAAATGTGATGAGATACATATTGCTTCTGCCTTGGTGAATAGATCGGTGAACTCATCAAAAAGCTTAGTCCGACATTTCAGTTACTAGTTCTATATAGCAATTCCAGGGAAAACGCCATTTCATCAAGTCATCGAAAATCTCTGGTGTCTAGAAATACCCTAACTGCGGGAGTTGCGGGCTGAGCAACGTGGCAAAAAGCACAGTGCTGGAAACAATCGCCTGGAGACTCAATATTCGGGGGCCCGATGTCGCTGGGATAGCCTGGCGTTTCTCCAGTGGAAGATATTGACCGATAAACTCAAATTCTTAGCCAAAGTTTCCAACGTCACTGGAAAACCTAGCCGCTGCCAATGCTACCTGGAAAATGTTGCTGGAATCATTGTCACTGGACTCCAAGTTCTCTCTGCTGAATTAAGCCCCTAGCCATAAGTCTCAACTGCAAGCAACACATCTGCATAACGATTTAAACCTTAGTCACTGGACTCAGTTACCTGCTGGCGCGTCAGAGACGTGTAGTCTTTCTGTTCAGTCAACTTTCCCAACACTCACCACAACGCCATGGCTCCAGAAGTCGATACATTGAAGAGAGCCTTGGAACTCAGTTATGACATACATATACACCTGGGACAAGAAACGCAAAGACTTAGGGCCAGAAACCTGTCGCATGCCCAAAATCAGCTCAGAGCGGCACCAACAAGATCTTCGACCAAGCCATGTTATCCGGACAGGCTCGGCAGGACAGTCACATGATTCCTCTGAGAGCTGCCCTGTCATGGATACAATATAGAGCTGGGAACAAATGAAGATGACACCAGTCACTACGTTGTATATCGTTCCAGAGGAATGCGAAAACTGCCAACACAAGGATGTGATGCCCGTTACTACCTTGGATATTACTAATTAAAAAGAACGACGTTAAAGCATCTGAGGTGGCATGAAATGACAGTGGCGCGCATCTCGGTCAATGGGGCCAATGCGACGAGGCTGAGCCATTAGATCCGACATGGCCGAGAGCAAACCCAAGGTTTCGGGCATGGAGAAGGTGGGGAAGAGAGGAAGCGATGCATTGAAGAAGCTCGCTGAGGAGTTTGCCAAAGAAATGGCAAGTGACGCCCCTAGACTGACTAGTATGAATCGAGCTTGATGTAGTTCTTAAAATAGGCTGCTAATAGATACTTTGCAGACAGGCAATTCTCCACAGAGGGATAAGTAGAGCCTAACATGTACTAGCAAGGAGCGGAGATTTGATCTTACCCTTTCAGGTTAGTAAGCAGCCTGTATCTGCTCTACAGTCGAAAGTTCCACTGAAAATCGAATTGGGTTATCTATGTCTTTGACTGTATCACTACGGAGTAGGGTAGGTAAATCTTTCCCAAAAGACACTTCGACAACTGCTGCGCGTTCCAGTGGAAGAAAATATTTACTTAACCCAACTTGTTTAAACGAAAATCCCAATACCCATTTTTCGAGCTGTATATAAATTGCTTTCCAATATCCCACTGATTCTCAATTAAGCCTGGAAAGCCCTAGCTTAAGACAAAAATTGGTAACCCTACTTTGGCTTATGTGAGCGTCACAAGCCGTTCTTGGTCCCTATACATGGATATTCTGCAAGCTCGGCGCCATCTTGGAGCGAGAGACTTCTATTAATTATCTGGTGGACACCAATCCAGATGATAAGCTAGTGCACTACAAGGAAATATAATAGCTTTACTAGTAAGATTATCTCGAAGCTATATCCGTGCTGGAAAATCTCCAGCCAAAATTGAATTATAAGTAATGCTATAAAGATTATGAATTAAGAGGTATTACTCTTTTACTTTATCCTCTTTTTATTATCACTCTGAAAGCACTTATAAAGCCTCTATTGGAATTTAGACTCTTTTACAAGGTATTACTATTAATTAGAGAAGACTTAGATGTTGTAGATAGTCCGAGCGTGGTGGCGGAATATGCAATGTTAGTAGGTAGACAAGATGGCCAAACACGAGGCTAGTGAGGGCATCTCCGTGAATGCCTGTAGCTTTTGGAGGCAATACTGCGTGATTTCTTTAACTGAGGGTTTAATAAGTACGCAGTTATTATCTTTCAGACCATTAACATCTGCAGACATGTTTTTAGACTACGAGTTAATGGAGGTTATTATGTCGGGTGTTAGGACCCTGGCTACCAAGTGGATAAAATGCTATTAATATAAAACCCCCAAAACCTACATGCTGGGATCAGTAAATAAATCAGTCTGATTGCAAGTCTCAGTCGCGATATCCACACCGATAGACTGCCAATGTGTGGAATGGGTTGGATAGATGAAGTCTTTCCTCGGTATATATAATCAGGTTGACGAAAAGGAGCATAATGCCAATATGACTCTTGCGTCCATTCTGCCTTCTCCACCACACCAACCTTGCAACAGCGCCAATCCTGGTTCCAGAAGCTACGGCCCCAGCTCCGGCTTAAATTCCGCTTCTAGCCCTAACTATTCTAGTTTCCAGGTTTCCTTTGCTACATTTCCAACCAGAATCATCCACTGAAGAGATTTCCACCAGACTGACACTCCTCTAACACAAATGAACCTGCAATAAAAAGTTCCACGCAGACATATCCTGCAGATACATCGGTATTGAACCCCTGAGCCGTCGCTATGGTAGGTGCTATGCACCAAGAGGCTTGATCGAACTGTTGCTAGCCAGGTGTTGGTTTTGATTCCACTTTCTTGGACAATTCAGGTGGGTTGCATCAGGCAAAAGGCCGTTCTCAAGGACCCCACAAGTACTATGTTTATCGTCCAACGCACCAGGATTGAGGTGTCTGATCCTCCTCGAAAGAACATGACTACCGTGGACTAATTGTGGAAAGGTTTAATAAGTTCCTCATACAACTCTGACAGGAAATGACCAAGTACGTCAGGCGTCAAAGGGGTCGTGAGTCACATCACTACAGTTCATATACTGCTAGCACTGACCAACTCAAAGACATGTCCTCGTACTACATGTTAAGTTCATGCCCTGTGTAATGGCCCTTTGCTTTAAACTTGGCTCGTAATCAGATGGGGTCAGGCAAAGCCGCATGTCAGGTCGTCCAGTGTCTGTCATTCAGTTACTAGCTGAGAGTAATGAGGTAAACATCTTCAACGCGATTCAGGAAAGCGTGTGAGGCGCGTAATGTGAGCATCAGCAGTGGGGGGGTCTGTTAACTCAAAATAATACTATTACCAAGTTAGTTCAGGCAGTATATCAGCTGCCTAACACAACTACCCAAGCCATCTAGAAGACATGCTCAGTTTGGACTGCTTCAATCACAAGCTTAGCTTAAATACCAAGAAGAGGTCCTGACTGCGTATCAAAAACATCAGACAGGGCGCAAGTGAAAGGTCTTTGCACGGCCTCTTCTGCAGCGCGATATTCCATGATGGTCCGCGTACCATCCGTAATGAATTTGACGCAACACGGACTTCGATGCTGTGCTCGACCTCCAAAGCGAAACATGCTCACTGGCGCCAGTATATATCAGCTCTTGGCCGACCAACGTTTGCTAGTCTTGTATCCCCGTGATGACGAATCCTGGCCACCATCAGCTGGGCCGGTCACCAAGCCGGTAACAGAAGCGTGGGTCGTAATGAATCAAGGTGCAATTGTGGGAGAGACGAAAGGCCGGGTTCAGGTGGGCAACGTTTTGGTGTATTCTTGAGAGCTTGGTCAGCTTTGCTTAAGCACATGGAATAGCGTATCAGCGCGTGATCGAGCGGAACGGGTCGGTGGAGGAGAGACGATATGGACGGGAGTGGAGAAGAAGAGGTTGTAGAGAGGATTCGTTAGTAGGTCCAAAACGGTCAGGGGAGGGCGTACTTGGCAAGGAACTTGGGCTTGGACTCGGAGTCGGGCATAGTGGGAGACATAGCGTTTGGGAGGGAACGAACGTTAGCTGACGGTCGTCGCTATTTGTTACCGACTTAGAAAAGAGACGATAACGGGGATCTGTCGCGTGCTTGAGAGACTTTTGGCTCTGGAGAAATGTTAGTCTAGTGAAGGTTAGCTTGATGGGACAAGACGTGTGGGAGGTGTACAAATGTAGACGCGCCTGAGGTTTAGCACGATGAAGGGAACAAGTCGCAACACGAGTAAGCTAAGCATCCAACTAGCAGCGCTCTTAGCTCTTGCGACGTGACTCCTTGTTGCACAATCGCATCACAAAACTCGGCTTGCCAAGTGATAGTAAAGGGGCGCTGTTGAGGAATGTGATCTGAGAGACGGTGACGCGAGGTGCGCGCAAGAGTCTAGATTAAGACGTAGATTTGAGCATATTGGCGTTTCTTGAGCCGAGGAAGACGAACGAGGGGGAGCTAGAAGACACAATGACCTAATCATGTACTGAGCGGATCACTGAACCTGATGGTAATGGCGGTGTCAGCGTCATTAATGGCAGATGAGCCAGAGGTCACCAAGGGAGTCGTGACGACACGTACTCTAGCCTTGGTCTTGACGGCTGCGAAGGTCCGTTGGAGAAGGAAACCCCATATCTCGAGTATTTTCTTATGGTAGGATATTGAGACCTGCTTATCGGCGGAATTGATATTGGAGTGGATAGCGAGGTCTGCAAGGCCATCCGTACCACCAACCAATGACCAAACCAACACTTGCCAAGCCCTGGTTACCTAGAAAAAGCGATCACTGACGTCCATAGCCGGCAATGAACCGCCTCAAAAGCGAACAAGGATCATTCACTACCGAGCATCGAAGTCGATTATCCTAGCGGACTAGGACCACCCAAATGGGATGGAGATAGATGTGGATGTATATAAATACCCAAGCACCCTTCAGCGAGTCTGACAGTGCAGATCTGCGGTACGCACAGCAAAGGGGCACATAAGAGAGGGTTTAAAGAGCCTTGACTTCTAGGTTAAGAAGAAGAGGTAGCCGTCGCCTTGATATAACAAGGGACCTTGGTTGACTGTTTAATACGCGAGCCAACCAGCGTAATTCACCTTCTGGCAGGATCCCCATATAAGCTCTCCAAGTGCCGATTCACTCAAGAGGCAGAGTAACTAACCTGTTTTACTGTGTAAGAAGCGACCAGACGTGAGATCCGCCAACATCTCTCCCAACATGAAACCGAACTGTCACGACAAAACAACCCCTAGAAGCATCTAGACACCATCATCACCCGGGCGAAATCGGCGGTAGACTTTGCCAAATAGAAACTCGACGAAACAGCCCTCGCCGTTGGCAAACAACAAGGCCTCTTGCAGGAAACTCAAGGTTTCGCCAAAAGAATGCCTGATAAGATGCAAGCTTCCATGCAAATCCCCCGTCAGAGAACCCCGGAAGCTACTCCAACAATCGATCGAAACGAAAGTGAAGGCAAAATGCGAGGTTAGAAAACGTCATAAGAACTAGAGGTTGATGGATGCGAGATGGTTTAACATGGGCAAGATGTCCACAAACATCGATCGCTGGCAGAAGAAAGTCAAAGCGGGGGAAGAGAAGCGTTATGAGCGAGCTATGCGGTCTCTGAGCACTGGTCTATTAGATCAGGTCTTTAAGAAGGGAGTTAGTGAGAGTACTGCGGCAAAAGCGAGAGGTCTGGATCAAGTTGCTCAGTTCAGATGACGGCAGAGCGTAGAATTGGGGTGGCAGCCTGACTGAGACAGAGAGTGAGACAGGATCAAGGCATGGGAGCTTGTTGGAATGGCCCTTTCTTATTTTGAGATATTACTACGCATAGTTGAATAACGGAGCTACTTATCATAGAAGTGCATACATATGTTTTGCTCAAGTTAGGCTGTCACTTGGAACAGCACATAAGATCGACGAAAAGAGTGGCTCGCTGGCAAGTTAGACTAATCCCGCATTACCACGCGTTTAGATTCTAACATCACGGACGAGAATAAGTTAAGGTGAAGCGATGCCAGAGACGTGTGTCATTGGAATAAGGTCTATTTTATAGAACTGAAAAGTGCATGCAACACATCCCTGAAGTCTAGATCAAGTGTTGGAGCGGATGGACGGTCATTGAAAAGGATAATTATGAGTCGGTCGAATGTTTTCAGTGAGGCTGTTGGTGCAACTTATGGTGACCCTTGCAGGAAACAGTAGTAGCACAAAGAGCCCCGGAGACATGTACATTAATAGCTAAATCTAAAGTCACTGAGGGAGAGCCATTGTGGAGTTATTCCAAGGATGTTAAGATGGACGTGGCAATTCAATGGTAGAAAGGCACTCGCCGTCTCTTGAATTGGCGCCAGGGAGATGCGATGCGGGCAGCATGATACAGACGTGCGTTTAACGAGTATCAGGGCGAAAAAGAGCCGTTCTTGTTAGAATGCGGAAGATAGCGTAATAGAGACTGAGAGGAAGAGAAACGCGGTTCCAATCTAACCTGAGCTTATGTATTTGTAGGGATCAAGCCACTTAAAGCATGAAGCTTGGGGATAGATTGTTTCTGGGCCCAGTATGTCGTGTTCGTTGCTCTCATGTGCAGAGAACCAGGTCGGCGGTGCTAATGGACTCTCTCCTGCAGAGAATAAGCTTCTCCTCCTCTTCAGGATGGCCATTTAGTGCGACTCTTAAAGAGTAAACTCAACGTTGATATCGCTGTACACAGCGAGCGCTAGAGATATATGCAGTCGCAGGACAAGCGGCATCCCAACTCCAAATCTCTCGGTTAGATGGTTGGCGGTTCATATTGTTAGGGAATGAACGAGATACCTGAGTTCTCCTCGGAAGATTCGTCCGGCCACTCGGGCTCACGCTCGACTTGTCAATCACAGTCTCGTCCCCGGCGTCTATCGTGATTGCGGTCTTCGTTAATGCTATTTGTTATAATGGCTATCGATAGTTGCACGTATCAGCAACAGAGTCGCGGTCTCGGGTATGATGAAAGGCTGCTCGTTCTTGTGCTGAGTGACATGATGGCGGGTAGTTTGAGATTCATAAGCTTTCAGCGTCGCGGTTGCAGAGAAGACGCCTGTGTAGAGTGAGGGCGCGTGAGCTGGATCAGATAGGCTGAAAAGCCTATCTTGGGCAATTGTGTTAGGCAGCCGGTATACTGCCTGAACTGATTTAATAAGAGTTTTATTTTGAGTTAATAGAAACCGCCACTGATGCTTACAGCACGCGCCTCACACGCGTGAGCTAGACGGTGGTCAACATGCTGATATTATCATTTCAATGGTCGTGTGCTGAGCTGTTAGACTGCTCACTTCAGAGGACGGACATTGCGCACGTATTGTAGGAGGTGATGGGAAAGCAGCGATGGCCTCTTGCAGCAGGCTTATGGTATACATCGATCGTGGATCGAGTGTGGGTGGTTCTGTGAGGATTCATGTCAGCGGTGTAGGTGTTGACGCTTCAAAGCTCAAGGCTGTATGCGTGCTACTGGCCAGCTGGCTTGATTTGACGCTATCTGTAGTTGGAGTCCCCTATAGTCTACAGAAGCAAAGAGCGCTGCACTTACAAAAAGAGCAGCTTTCAATGACACACCCACCTCGGCTTGCAAAGATATTATATGGTCTTTTACCAAGGAGAGTGCAAGGTGCGTTCTGTTAAACCATTCCTGCGCATTCATAATTCTTGATCTAGGCCGACCTTGACAATCAACTGTTGTATCCGACAACTAGTTAGTACTCTTGGGCCTCAATAGTCCTTCCTCACACCTCTTTCAGCCTCATGCTCCCATTTACCCACTACAAACCGAGTCTGGCCTTCTCTGGTCTACCGTGGAGGCACAAGCCAGCTTTTATTAGGGTAGGGAATTGTTCCGTGACATGGAGGAAATGCATCATACTCTGTGAGATGTTATGCATCATTTGACTCGATGCAAAGCTCTATCATGTTCTGCTCCAGGCCTTGATCGACCAAACTGGTACTGGTGAAAGACAGATCAATTTGCGGGTTGTCTAACATGACGAGATCCGTTGGATCCGGTACACGTTGAGCCGGGCTTCCCTCTGTTTTGCACAAATTTCTCACGGTGAGGTTTTGGATTGAACCACGTTGCCGCTGAAACTTCTCTGATTGTTATTTTCCCTTCGGTAGTTTAACTTTAAATACTTCCTTTTATCCTAAGTAAAACATCCTAGGGTATGCAAGCATAGTATCAAATATACAAAATTCCACAGCTCCAAGCTCAAATTCTGTCCTAATCTTAGGCAGCAAGCGCGCAATAGCCTTGTCAAACTCACGATTCTCCTCGTCTCCCATCCACCGGATAAGATACGCTATACTGACGTGAAATCGGTATGTTAAATGGTTAGGCGCGCGGAACCCGAAGGAGTCGGCGAGCCTGTCTCGCAACCTTCTCATGCGCCTTTCCTCTTCATCCGTTGCTCCCACAATATCGAGCGCCATACCAAATTGACCAATCTGAAAACCAATAGCACGCATTCTATAGGGTGGCGCCAGACCCTCTTCTTCCAACACGAGACCTAGACTTCTCACAGTTTTAGAAAAGTTCATCGTGCACTCATCGAGTGGCAACTTCTCCAAGCCCTCTGGCCACATACCAGGCTCGCACTCTTCCTCACGGACGCCGTCAAATACCGTCATGTGCCACGAATCAGGTGGGAGAAGACGAAAGCCTTTCGAAAGAGTAGGATGAGAGGCGATTGTGTTGTATACATCCCATAGCCCGACAAGCAGAGGCGATTCAGCAGGGATATGACAAACAGTTGTGTTTCCAGCATAACGCAAGGCGCTTCCGTCTGGAGAAAACTTTGTATGTACTGCTGGTGGATAAGGTTCATCGCCTGGCGCTAATACAGCTTCTGAACCCATATTTCCGCCTGGCTGAGTTGAAGTTTGTGCTGAAAAGGCAGAGACTTAAGAATTAAAAAAGGCTGATTTTCTTTTAGTTTATTAAACTGTGCTTGTTTTGAGTCTGTGAGCACACCTGACCTCGGGTTTTATAAGTCCCACCACGTGGGCAGTCGTTAGGCAGCACACAATTTCGGTACAAGATAAGACTTCGGGTAGAGATAAGAGTTTGTAAGCTACTGCCAATGCTTGTTCTCTCGTATTCGCGTAAAGATAAGATTCGGCTCGAGATAATGGTTCTAATAGACAAAAGTAACAGATTGGCGCAAATTTAATTTGCACTGATCCTTAGATCTCTGCCCACGGGGAGAGGCTAATGGGTATAATTGGTTGTTGGAATCTCCCACCCAAGTAGCTGGTTAGCCTACCTACTAAGTTCATCCGTGAACCAATTCGGCTCGCTTGACTACTGACTGTTACATGTCTATGCGGCAGTTGTCCCTACTATATATAATGACCTCGATCCTAACATTGCCGACTTGCGTGCATCAGGAGCAAGTCACAACAATTCGCACTACACAAGCAAGCAACAAAAAACCATGTCTGAATCCAAGAACATGTCCAAAAACGGTGATGGCCCCAAGGCCACTCAGCTTGAATGGGTCGCCGACGCACAAGACGCCAATGCCCAAGAGCACAACCTCAGTTTCTTCAATGCCCTGAAGCTGTATCGCAAGTCTGTCTTCTGGGCCCTTGTTATGTCCACTGCTATCTTTATGGAGGGCTATGATACCATGCTCCTAGGTAATATGTACGGCTTACCAGCCTTCCGCAAGCGTTATGGGCACCATATCAAGGGCGACAACTATCAGATTTCGGCTCCTTGGCAGGCTGGTCTTAGCAATGGTAGTGCCTGTGGCCAATTAGTTGGTCTCCTAGTGTCTGGGTATGTTAGTGAGAGGTTTGGCTTCCGCAAAACGATGATCTGGGGCTTGACTGCCAGCGCTGCATTCATATTTATCCCCTTTTTCGCTCCCAGTCTTGCTGTCCTTGAAGTTGGTCAGATTCTATTTGGTTAGTTCAGGAAGGCCAGGACAAACAGAACAGAAGCTAATGAGAAAATCTCAGGTGTTTTCATGGGCCTCTACCAAACGATTCCTGTCGTATACGCTGTGGAAATATCGCCTGTTCGTCTCCAAGCGTATTTGACGACTTGGGTGAACACTTGCTGGGTATGGTTTATCAGAATATGTGGTTAGTAATACAACAATACTAACGACGTATAGGCAATCGGTCATCTCATCGGTGCCGGCATTCTTCGAGGTATTCTCGTGCGTGGAGATGAGTGGGGATATAGGATCCCATTTGCCATACAGTAAGTGACGAGCGTTGAGTTTTATTCTCATACTTCACAAAGCCTGACGATACGATAGATGGATTTGGCCTGTTATTCTCGTCCCGACTCTATATTTCGCACCCGAATCTCCGTGGTGGCTTGTCCGAAAAGGAAGAATGGAAGAAGCAAAAAAGGTACTGGAGCGACTCACCTCTGCGGAGCATGTGACCTTCGACATTGACAAGCACATCTCTCTTATGGTGGTGACTACCAACTACGAGAGGGCCATTAGTGCCGAGACATCATACCTGGCTTGTTTCCAGGGAACCGATCTGAAAAGGACACTGATTGGAGTTGGTGTTTACTGCATTCAAACTTTGAGCGGCAACAGTCTACGGAGCTATTCGACTTATTTCATGGAACAGGCTGGCTTCCCAACAGCTCAAGCGTCCAATATGACGATCATAAACTATTCTTTAGCTTTGATCGGTGGACTTGTCTCGGTGAGTTCCCTTGACGCTTTTGAAGTCACCACTTCTCACTAACACAAGTGGCTACTTTTGCCGTTTTTCGGCCGTCGATCTATCTATCTCATGAGTATTTTCTCAATGCTTATTCTGATGACGCTCATTGGGGGTGTCGGTATCCCACAGGCTCACTCCTCGAACCTTTCATATTCATGGGCCATTGCTGCCCTCCTGATCGTATCCTCGTTCCTTTACAACGCGACTATCGGTCCTCTGACAAATACGATTTGCTCCGAGGTTCCGTCGACAATTCTTTGCAGTAGGACCTTAGTGCTTTCCAGATGGTTCTATACAGTCACCTCAATCACCGCAGGCGTTCTTACGCCATATCAACTCAATCCGACTGCATGGAACTGGGGAGCCAAGACGGGCTTCTTTTGGGCAGGTGGCTGTCTCATTTCTTTCATGTTCGCCTTTTTCTGCGTTCCAGAAACAAAAGACCGTACAGCAGCTGAGGTGGATATTTTATTTAACCGCAAAGTGAGCCTGCGTTGTTTTTCTAAGACGCCCGTCGATCTGGTAGAGGCTATTACATCCAAAGAGGACAGGAACTAGAGAAACAGATAAGGAATCCATGATAAGTTTAGTTGTGTTTATAGTAGTGCTATTGCGAGTTTATCCTTCGGTAATATAGAGGACAAGGGATTGTTATGTATTAATTTACAAAGCAAGGATTAAAGACGATAGTGTATTCCTAACAGTATTCAGGTTAAGGAAAACACAAACAAACACATCCAGCATCTCATAAGAATGGGGGCGGCCCGCCAAAATACCAAATACAAAAGTACTTAGATGTCACCCGCCTCTCCCTCTCCATCTGGGCTTCTGAAAGCGCCCTGGCAAATTCAGCAAAAAACTCAGTGCGATATGTTGCGCCTCTTATCTCTCTAATCCTCTGAATAGCCCACTGGCTCTGCTCCCGGTTCATACATTCAATCGCGCACAGAAAGAGGGCACGTAGATATCCTGAATTAAGCTCTTTGCCGTGAGCTATGCCGGTTTCTTCCCAGTCGTCATCTACTATTTCCTTGATGGTCTGTATTGCCTCTCTGGAGCCAGTCCACTTTGTCAATGGATCCCCGAGGACTCGGTCTATCTCAACATACTCTGCAAAATAGGCGGCGTTGCATATACGAATAAGACCTATGATAGAGTTTGCAATGCTCGGCGCCAATTGAGAACGGATTTGTTTGGCTGTTTGACGCTGCATCATCGATCGGCTCTCCCATAAAGCCCGTAGTTGTGATATAATCCGGCTTATACTAGCGACGACCTCATCCTGGTCGCTCCCAGACTTACGCGAGCGATGATAATGTGTCTCTTTTGCGATTCTTCCTGAGAGAATCTGCAATTGCAAGTAAAAGTCAAACAGTGGAGCCCCCAAGACCTCATGTAATTCAGTCGACACGTCCCGCTCGTGATCTGGCATTATCTCGAGGAAGGGAAGTGCGCCTTCATAGTTTGGCAACAGCTCGTAGAAAGCTTTTGATAACAGCCCTTCTCCGCCCCCTCGCATGGTGATAGCTTGGATGATCTTAAGCCACGCAACCAGACGTTTGGATAACGGTGAATGTGAAAAAGGGCATTGCACCCATGGCTCCATCCTCTGAAGCAATATTTGGCTTTGGTCTTTAAAAACAGCGACTGTCTCATCTGAAAAGATGAGCTGAAAGACGCATAGAAGGAATATGCATGCGAGAGCTGTGCCGAAATCTTGAGAATCGTCACCCAAGAGTTCGTCAAGCATATCCCTGGCACAACGGAAGTGGTCTACAGCTCTTGTTGGGGATAGATTATACTTCATGCTGTGATATAGCGTGGAGATAGCGGTGATAGCTCGGGTGACAGCTTGACATGACTTGTAATTGTAGACAATATGGTATTTCGCACGTTGCCAATTGATCCTGTCAAACGGTGATACTCCAGGGCACTCAACGAGGTCGACAAAGACAGTTGAGGACTGTAGATACTCATGTTGCGCTCTTAGAAGATCCATAGTTGTGGTCAACTGGATATCACGCGATATGAGGCTCGACGGCGAGTCTGTTTCGGCTTGCTCATCGGCAGTGCAAAGTGAACCTCCACATTGTGTCTCGAACCTATTCTCGATCTCCAAGGGTACATCCAGTGACCAGTCATTTGGATGACCAAGGGCATCTCGACCATCTGTCTCTGGCAAACAGACCGAGTTGGACGTACTGCTCCCGGAATAGTCAGTAGACGGAGTGCGCTGAGGTACAGCAATTGCGCCTGAACTGACTGCCACTTGGACTGTTTCTTTGTCTTTGGCAGGCGACGATTGACTGGTATTCGTTACGACTTGTTTCTCGGTTTGTTTCGCCTTGTACTCGCAACAGCGCTGTCCTTTTGCGCAGTTACGGCAGGTCGGTTTGGTTTCATCGCATCGAACCTTTCGAGATCGACAAGTCAGACACCCTGTTCGCAGCCGGCCACGGTATTGCTGCGGCTGCTGTATTCCATGTTTTACTGGCATTGCGCTCTTTGGTTTGAATCATAGATAAGAAAAGACTGGTATAGATGCTTAAAATGCCGCATTTTTTCTATGCCATTCCCCGACTAGTATGAAGCAGATAGTTTACATTGCCTAATTGTAATTAGCTTCCATTACAAAGGACAACTGCCGGGTATCTCTAGCCGAATTTTCTTATCTCGTGCCGAACGGCTAAATGCAAAACGGTTAAACGAGAACAAGACTAGTACCAGTGAAACTCAAACGGGGCTTTAGGTGATACTCTCAGCGAGATACTTAGAGTATTTATTCTTGTCCTGCTTTGTTTCTGTGCTGTGGCTTCTTTCACTCTCGTTAGTATCAAGCGAGACTGCCTGAAAATTCTTAAGCCAAAGCTTTCATTTCTCCGTCAAGATGACAAATTTTGATTTACAAAATATCTCTATTCTTCTAGTCGACGTTGCAAGGGGGGCTGGCAAAATAATCGCTGCCGCACAACCAACATTGTCGACAACATCTATGAAGAAAAACAGTCAGTATTTCTTCGCATACCTCTCCTTGCTATTTCGCTAACATTCCCCTAGCAGCAGATATCGTTACTGAAACAGACCAGGCTGTGGAGAAGTTTATTCACCAAATGCTTCAAGAACAATTCCCCACGTTCGCCTTCATCGGCGAAGAGACTTATAAGAATGGAGACACGCTCACCCACGAACCAACATTCATTGTGGATCCAATAGATGGCACCTCTAACTTCGTCCATGGGTTTCCCGCTGTTTGCGTGTCTATAGCTCTCGTAATTGATAGACAACCTACTATTGGAGTTGTTTACAACCCGTTCCAGGACGAGCTTTGGACCGCTGTGCGAGGCGGAGGAGCATTCGTCACACAGGGCAGCGGATCACCGAAGAGATTGCCGTTGAGGTCACCACCTCTAGAGAGTCTGCAAACAGCAAGCATTGGTTTAGAATGGGGCAGCGACCGAGAAGGTCCTAACTTTGATTTGAATCTCAAGGTATTCACAACCTTGGCCAGGACAGTCGCCACAGGAGGACGCTTTGTTAATTCTCTCCGTTTCATGGGCTCGGCAGCCATCGCAATCTGCCGTGTTGCCGCGGCGCAGCAGGATGCATTCTGGGAATGTGGCTGCTGGGCATGGGACGTAGCAGCCGCTTGGTGTATTCTGCTAGAAGCTGGGGGTGTTATGGTCGATGGACATCCCGGCAACATAAACCCGCCTCTAGACAATAGACGATATCTTGCTGTCAGGCCGTCAATGGGTGGCCAGAGGGAGTTTGTGGAAGATTTCTGGAGGGTGATTGGAGATAATCGGTCAACCTATGGCCCTGTTTAAGGTTAGAAGATAATCCAAGAGGGTAAATGAATCAAGATACAGGTTATCTTTTGGCATGGTGATCTCCGGGTAAATGAACACAGATGGGTCGCTTGTATCGTTCCAGCCAAAGGTGTTCTCCACAGAGCCCTTGAAAACTTCCACGGTCGCCACACAAGTCATTGGTCTTCTTGTCCGAGCTAATCTTCCTGAACAGTGACGCAACCATGGGGTTCGCTGCGACATGCAATTGTGTTCGCAAGATCCATCAGTCTTGCAAGTCGAACTATGAGTTGAGACGACGGCGTGATGCTGCTACGCACACCGGGTCGAGCGCAGTGTTGTCCATCCTTTTGTGTAAGCCGTTATCATATCAGCAGTAGCGATTTCAGAATCTGCTTTGAGTAATATGGGACCGATTCTGGTGGCTAGGCATTGGGCCAATAGCCTGTGAGGGTAGGGGATGTTGCAATCGGAGCTGATTAGAAAAGGTTACGTTTTAGGTCTGGGAAGAGTCATGGGGAAGAGTAGTAATGTAATTGGCCACTATTGTCGTGGCCTCGAAGTGTTGAGGAGCTGAAAATTCAGTGTCATTCTGGTTTCGAAGCATGCCACTTAAGGCCAAATCGTCATAGTTTATGATCACAACAGCACTAAGTGCGCGCAGGTTGAGTAGGTAGACAGAGGTGAAGTTGAGAGCAATTGCTCCGTTCTGTTGCTCTGGCAAACCGCCATCGTTGGTGCCAGGAAGTGCCAAACCTGACATTCTTGAATCATTGATACTGCGTGTTGATAAAGGATTTGATGAATCGATTGAATTGATGAATGAATCCCTAACAGCAAATTGATATGCAGATGACGAAAAACACTACAATTACAACACGCTTCTATACATCTCTATCTATCTTCAAGAGTAGCATACTTTCTTAACGGAAACCAAGTATAACTACCAATTCCGAATGAAGCTATCAGATACACAACTGACCGAAGTCAGCGGGATCCTTTCTCAGCCCGTGCTATATAGATGATGTCTCGCCGGCATGTCCTTGCCTTGGATGAGCATATGGAATCTTTGAAACAAGCAGATGCAGCTTCGCCATAACGTATTTCAGACGGCAGTCAACGCATTGAGGATCATAGTAACATTGACAGTGGCAGTGATAAAGCAGAATAGCGTCGCTCCCACTTGATCAATACCCAACTGACCATTCGGACTGTCTCATGCCCAGTTTTCGTGAGACGCAGTACCGGTAATGCGTGGTAACTTGTCTAATACAATCTATGCACTCGGATATTATTTCATTGCATTCCGAGGTATCACTGCCAGTCGGACGCGGCAAGAACCGGCTTTAGGACGGCCCCCATTCCGGGATCTTCGGTAAAGACAATGATTAGCATAACTTAGTTGTGTTGGTGCTGTCCGTGGTTACTTGACGATGCAACACTGCCAGAAAGGCTATCTTGGAGAGTTTCAGCTTTTCGCGGCGATGAATAAGGACAGACAGGTAGGTTAGGTGTGTTAAAGGAAACCCCTGTGACTTGGGTAAGGGTTTCTGTCGTAAGGTTTAGGATCATGAGCAACCTGTTTGTTTACAGTATGGGCCCTGCATGTAGATGCAGATATGTTTGTGGAGTGAACGATCCCGCTCTCAACTATAAGTACATCAATACTTTATCTTCATCCTGCCCCAGCCTAACGACAATACACGTTTGTGAGGCTATCAGTTCCGTCATCTTTTCGTCCGACAGGTTCCCTTTAGTGACAAGTCACAAAACCTCAAGAACTTAACAGCGAGTAATATCGTTCTGCCTAGATTGTTTGCCTCCTACCTATATCCTTTGGCATTATAGCTACGCTCTATACTCGATATCTCAGCTTTATATAGTGTTTAAAATTTGGGAATTGTACTAAGAAATGCCTTATTAATTGCCTATTTGTGTTGGCTTAACTTAACAGCTTTATGTAATATGGAATTGACACGCGTACATCGACAGGACTGGCCCTATCTTGGACACGCCTACCAGCTCCACAGTCCCCCTGCCAATAGATATATCCACATCTTCTGACAGATACCAAGTACTAGCCACCGACTTTGTGACCCTCGTTAACCGCTTTGTGAAGTGGAATCCTTAGTAGGCGTAAATCTTCGAGCCAGAATGTAAACTCGACAGCGTCGTCTTGTCTTTGCAGAATATACAGTACCTGCATTCTTCTGAGTATATATAACACCACCTTTTAGTCTTACTTGTACCAGTTCTATAAGTTGAACTCCTCCCATAGATAACACTTAGCTCTTTGTGCATTAGATAAGAAGAAGATAATGGACTTCCTGACTGTTAGGGCTTTCGAAAAGACAGAGACGGAATTTCCAAACATCCAGTGCTTATTATCTGTGCGCCTTTATGGTTAAGATATATGGCTTATATTGTAAAGCCGTGGCACTTATTTTAAGTAGCAAAATAACGCATTCATCTCCACGCTAAGGAGAAGACTATCCCGAAGTATTTCTAAGACTTATGCTTGCGCGTTGGTTAGCTTAGATCATCCAAAGTTCCAACCCCCCACTAAACCGAGGCCAATTCCCCGCATAGCAAATTCTTTGTTTACAGCTTCGCCAGGTCATCATCCCTCGCGGAACCGTTGCATGTAAGGCTATTGGCTTCTTATTTGCGTCCGACAATGTCTTTCTATCTGACCCCCGACAGACTGCCGCAGGGTTCCTCCGTCACATTCCACAACTCCTCTTTTTTCAAGCGCGGCCCCGAGCAACCTAAGCTTCCTACTCCTTCCGGAGTCTTAGCCAGGCCCAATTATGTTCAGCACCCACACGCCGAGGGCATGAAGTTACGTCTGCCAGCCGTGTTCAAAGAGCTTGGGCTTGTCGTGAAACACAGCGACAACTCCAACGCGATTATAAGGGAAGGACAGTGTCTTTGGGCCATTCGCCACTTCGTACCCGAAGTCCCAGTTCCAGAGGTCTTCTGCTGGACACAGGAAGACGGCGTCACATTCCTCTACATGGAATACATTGATGGGATCACTCTACGTGATCGTTGGGACACTCTAAGCGCTATCGAAAAGGATGGCGTCTGTGAACAGCTTAGGTTGATGGTCACCAAAATGTCTTGTCTGCGCCAAGCACCTGATGATCCGTTCATCGGTAGGTACCCCTGCTCACACTTGAAGTATCATCCAGACCTAACCGGAGCTTAGGTAACATCAACCGCGGGGCCGTAAGAGACATGGTCTTTACTGGCACAAACTTTCCACCCGCTGGCCCTTTTTCTTCGGCGGCTGATTTTCACGACTGTATGTCGGACATGTTCAAATGGCCAGCCACGGCCAATGATCCAGATCTTGATCCTGCCAGCATCACAGACCCTTATCGAGAGATGCTACCTGACGATTGTCGCATCCACTTCACGCACGCAGATCTCAACCCTGTAAACATAATGGTGTCCAAAGATTCGCCTTGCCGTATACTGGCGATTCTTGACTGGGAACAATCCGGCTGGTACCCCGCTTACTGGGAGTTTTGCAAAGCCGAACTGACTGTTAAAGTCCATTCAGAGTGGCAAGCTGTATATTTGCCCAAGATTCTGGAGGAGCCAGATTGTGTCGAAGGGTTTTACGGTTATGTCTGCTCATTTGCTCCTTAGTGTAACAAGCATATGATGTAAACAATTACCGCTTTAAAATGGATATACGGGCAGCTAGGTGGTTGCAACTTGACTCCGGAGTACTGGCTAGTCAATTCATGATCCATGCTTGCGGTGACCTTGTGTACGGCCGTACTCCTGAGCATGGAGCTGCATGGTTTCTCTCTTGGCTCCATGCAACATGCGCATACACAATGCCACAAAAGGCTGCTTTTAATCGCCAATTCCCTATCCTGAAAGCACCTGTAATAAGGCAGCAACAGTCAATCCCTGAGAACAAAGCCTTATTAAACTGGATGTCGGACTCGACCTGTGCATGCGCCAGTATCACATTGCATTGCATTCGTCGAAATTATGGAGGTTATTATAGTTTAACTCAAAGCTTATTGGCCAAACTTTTACTCTTCTTTATCAGTAGGATTTCATATCCTGATTATTTTCTGAGCTACCTGCAGCCGTCGAAGGATCAGGAAAACGCAGGCCGTTTATAATAGGTACCGAGAGCGAAAGTACCAGAAAGAATCGCTGCCCATCTAAGGGCATATATGTACACATTCCTACGCTTATCACTATTCCGTCCCCTTGCAACCGTCGATGGAACAAAACAACACACAGGAATGCCTGCAAAAACCGCCGCCGGTCCAAGCACGTTGATATTCCCTTCATACCTCACACACCTATTAATAACTACTCCCCTTCAGACGGGCAACATGAAGCTTAATGCTACTCTCTTATGACCCAAGGGCTCTTGGTTAGATATTTATGCACTGTAGCATCTTTATTTCATGCACCTCAAGTCACTACTACAGTCTAATACACAAATATAGTTTATGTCTTTATCAATACGACAAGGCGCATGATGCAAGCACTACTAAAAACATAAATTTGTGCATTAATAGTATTAAATATAATGGCCACTATTTCCAGCACGTACTAACGACTTCTATCTTCTACCACTTGTCCTTAGGAATAGAACAACCGAAGTCCTCCTTACTGCTAAGCGTGGGAAATGCAATAAAACACTTGGGATACTGAATGGGCTTAGTGACGCTCAAGTCTTTCTGAGTGGGCACTGAGGGCTTGCCGTTGTTGCACTCATAGTTATTAACGAGTGCGGCGTCGTAGTCATCCACAACCTTCTTCATTGCATCGACTTCGACTGATGTCAAGACTGTGTACTTATCCTTGGGGTTCTGTACGACACGGCGGGTGATTCCAAAGCATACGCATTTGTCGTCATGCCAGATGCATCCAGATAGTTTGTTGGTACAGACATCCTTTGTCATCTTTTGCGTCTTGCCTACTGGATCCGAGGACTGGGTTCTCTGTAGGTCGCACACAGTGTCGGGACGGCTCGCCATCAGGGAATAATATCTACCATTGTGGCCGGTCATAAGAGCTCTTGTCTTGGCAAACTCGAGCCATTTCTTATGTGTGGCCTCGACGTAGGCGTTCATGGCCTTAGTAATGAGGGGCTCCGATAGCCAGGCGCCCATCGCAAAGCGGGTAAAGACCCAGTCCTCAGCGGTGAGGCCTCCCCCTTGCATGTTGCTAGGCAACTTACCAGAGAGGACGTCTTCGACGTAGCCGTTGGTAGCGTTGAGCACGGCGCTAAAGACAGTGCCGTAAGCGTTCTCGAGATCGTTCTCGAGATCATCGGCCGTCACCTTGGGGCTGAAGCTACCACTGTTGGCAGACGCTGATGCGAAGGCACCCGAGAAGAAGGTGAGTGTACCAGCGATTCCAGGAGACGCAGCACCGACACCGGCGCCAGCAGTGAGGATGCCGACAAGCATGTTCAGGATCAGGCCGCGGTCGTCAGCGGGCGGGTCGCCGTACTCTTTGACAATGTCCTTGATGCCACTCGATAACTGTTGGATGCTGAAATTGACGCTCTTGGCCCAAATCTTGTGGAATGCGCTGAACATGTTGGCGATCTGCACATGCACGTAGAAGGCCATGGGCGGCGTGTAGGTAGTGCAGGGCGTAGTACCAGGACCAGTGCACGTTGTCGATCCGAGATCCTTGCAGTCAAAGGTCGAGCTGCCCTGCTTGCCACCGGCGATGACGTCCTTGAAGAACTTGTCGGTCCATTTCTCGGCACCGTTATTGAAGAGCCACTCTCGGAACCAGTAGGCCGCACCACTGCTGAACCACGTCAGGGACACCTCGCTGGCCTCCTCTTGGTCGAACTTGTACTTGCAGATGTCGTCCTTGAGGTCTTCGGGCCAGTCGGTGCCCTTGTCGCCTGTTTTACCCGCTTGGGTGCCCTTGTTCTTGAGGTCGATGATGGTCGTATCGCCGTCACCGTCACCATCACCGCCGTTCTTGCACGCGCCGTTCTGGCATCCATCGCCACAGTGGCCATCAGAGCTTCCGCACCAGCCTCCAGCCGAGCAGCAGTCGCCGTAGCTAGTTCCCTTGCATGTAGCTCCGAGGAAGCCAGCGCCGCATCGGCCGTTGGTTGACTTACCATTCTTGACACACTTGCCACTGACGCAGCCAGTGCCGCAGTGAAGCTCGGAGGATCCACAGCTGCCATACTCGGAGCAACAGTCGCCGTAGCTGGTGCCTTCGCAGATGGCGCCGTTGTTCTTGGGTCCGCATTTACCGTCCTTTGACTTCTCAGGCTCCAAGTCTCCGCTGTTGCTTGCCGTGCCGGGCTCAAAGTCGACGCTCCAGGCCATCAGACCGCCAAAGCAGTAGTTGTTGGCGAACTCACGCTTCAGCTCAATTGTCTCCTCGTCGTCGTAGCCGATCCACTGGTCGTCAAAGACGAGCTCCTTCATGGCTGAGTCCTTGAGAAGGCGAGTCTTGGCCCCATTCTTGACCTTGTCTTGGATCTCCAGCAGAGACATGACGCCGGCGCTGTTGGTGCACTTGGCTGGGTTGCTGGGCCCGGAAAAGGGACAGCCGAGAGTGTTGCAAGAGGGATCGGTCACGGTGTATCCGCGGCCATACCACGCGACGCCGAAAACAATCTTGTTGAAATCAACGCCTGCATAAGCCAACGGAATGGTGTTGTTTGCGATCTCGCGAATGTCAGCTTGGCCTCGGATAATAGGATCCAAAGTCTTGACATCGGCATCCCAGAACCCGTGCAGGTCATAAGCCATGAATCCAAAGTGATCTACATATGGCTCCAGTCCTGCGACATCGAAATATCGCAGGTACCAGTAGTCAGGAGCCAGAGTCAGACTGATGCCGTACTTGCTGCCCCACTCGGTCTTCATGTCCTTGAGTAGGAGGACAAAGTTGGCGATATCGGCACGACTTCCTCCGCGCTTCGGTTCGCCGGGATACTCCCAGTCAAGGTCGATGCCCTGGAACCCGTACTTGTCCATGAAAGCAGCGGTTGACTTGATAAAGGCGGCGCGGTGCCCAGCATCGGCACAGAGGTTGGCCCACGTCTTATGAGTTGGCTTGTCTTCGTCACTAAAGTCGTAGCCGCCCACGGCCACCCAGGTCTGCAGGTTTCTGCCCTTGCCCTTGAGCGCAGTAAAGTCGCGGACGTTATCCTCATCCTCGGAATCAGAAAGCTTAACAGCATAAGAGCTAGGGTCAATGGTTGCAAAGGCCCAGTACAAGTGCGTGTAGCTGTCTGTCTTGATATCCTTGGGGTAGACCTTGTTGCACGCGCGGTTGCGCATATTGTTGGCCTGGTAGTAGCCGATCATACGCTTGTCGGCGGTGCCAGAGCCCTTGCCGCATGTCTTTGGCTTGATCATAGAGCAGCTGCCGTAGCCTTGCTGGCAGAGAGACCACTTGTTGGGGCCTACGCAGTGGGTTTCTGTAGTACCGCACCAGCCGCCAGAGCTACAGCAAAGGTTGAGGCCACATGGGATATTGCCGCCCTCGGACAGTTCACCGCACATGGCTGTAGCATCACAGTTGCTCTGGCAGCCTGTGTCACAGAAGCCCTTGCCGTAGCCACAGACTCCATCGACCGAACAGCAACTACAGATGTCTCTTCTTAGCAACTGATAATTTGTCAATGGAATATGATCGATAGAACTAACCTCTTGTCGGCGCACTTGCCGTTGGGGCAGAGCAGCGCACCCTCACCAGGGGGCTCACTGGCCCGCTTACCGAAGAGCTGCTCTGGAGACAGGCTTCGACTCATCAGGTTGCTCGTCGTGTCATTCTCGGGTGACCGCATGTCTAGCCATCGCGACAAGACATCAGGTCCGGTTATGGCTGGATTCTGATGTGTAATACTGGCAGAGGCCAGTGAGGCCAAAAGGCCACACCTAAATATACTCTGCATTCTGCTTGGTTTGGTGGATAAAGCTGAAGACTTAAATTGTTTGCTACTCGAACCATCGCCTTCTTATTTATGTATTCCATCTGGGACCCAAAGATGAGATTAACTAGGCTTAATTCATATTTCCTCCGAAGAAAGAAAAACAGAGCGGAGCCTTCCATCAGGCTTAGACGGTGAGAGGATGCGCTACTACATCGATTGTATAAGCTTACTATGGCATGGTTGAACTTGAACTCTACTACGTAGCAAAGAATAGCTCATGGGGCTTCACTAAAACCCCTCAAGTACCGCGGGCGTAGATCACATGTTCAGGTCTAAACCGCACTAAGAGCGGCTGAGCCGTTTTGTTAAAATGTCCGATTGTCCGGGTGGCGCCGAGAGTGGACAACCTTATGATTGAAGCAACGGTCGCAACAACTCAATTCAAGTCGACTTTTTGATTGGCTTGACTTGTGGGGAGGTGGATTTGAATTAAGTTGAATCTAGCCAATCAGACTTGAATTGAGTTAAATGACTTAACTAAAGTAGGTCTTTTCCTAATTAGGCTAGTCTGGCCCTGCAGGGACCTTTTTTCTTACTAACTAATAGGCTAAGATAAGATAAGATAAGATAAGAAGATCTACCTTAGGTCTTAAGAAATTCCTTAAGAGAAAAGGTAAAAGATACCTATATATTACTAACTTTACTACTAACTTAAGTAACTTGCAAGTCAGGACCTAGGTAGACTTAACTTGAGGGGTTTTTTCCTGACTTGCAAGTCAGGGGGTCGGACTTGAATTGAATTGAATGACTTGAATTATTGCGACCGTTGGATTGAAGCTTATATCTGACTGGCTACATCGCAACGATCTCTAAATAGAGATGTGCTGTAGATCTGTTGCATGCCAAGTTCTAATCTTATAAAATCACTTGGCAGACATGCCGTTTTCCGGGAGCCACAATATTCCTCTTTGGTGTCCATCGATACTCCACAATAAAGACCCCATGCTACGCACTACCTTAAAAACAGAGATTGAACCCAGCTGCAGGAACAGTTTGGCATGGTTCCTGACTAAAGACTGGCCTGTCCTTCGATTTAGTCCGGCCTGAGTGCCCTTGTACAGTCAATGCTTCGTATGTGTCTACGAATAGAAAACCATTCTATCCGATGTAAGATCCTGCAATCCCTAAACAGCTTAAGTATTTTAATAGATTGCATTCCCTGCATAAGCTAATTTCCATATTATTAAGCGTCTCTGCCGGTCTTTTTAGTGGTCTGATTAAAAAAACTCTGAAATCCTCTGCTGAAAGACACAGCCTTACTAAACAAAGTAGTGACGTCGATAAAGTCCTCCGCGCTGTATAAGCTAATCCTTTCCTAATGCCAACCGGTTGAAACTGATATAAACTAGCTGCAAGACAACCGTAGCTTAGCAACGGTAGTGTTAAAAGGTCTGGTAGTGTTCTCGGCGAGATAGGTTCTATTTCCAGGAGTCCAGGCTATATTTTTAAAGACCGTAAAGGTCAATAAAGAGTCTCTTGGCTAGAGAAAGATATGTCGATTAGGAAACAACCTGGGCCAGTGCGAAAGCTTTAAACGGTTACTGGAAAAACTTCACCACCTAGCGGCAATTTCTATCATAGTCGACTACCCGCACATGCTCAAAGCTACCTTGGATGCTGTAGGTGAAATCTTCTCCAAGAAGACCGAGGCCAATATTGGCAAAGTTCACCAACTCCTGCTAACCGGTAGGGAAAAGAGATTCGAACAACTGAGATATCACAGTACCGAGGAGAACTAAGGAATAGGTAGTGCTGGTTGTTACAGAAGGATACGTTATCTTAATACACGGCGTAGGGGTTTAGTAATATTTATTAAGCATGTAAGGTACAGACCTGGGCAAAATGAGTACACCCAACCTCAAAGAGGTTGTCTTCGGTATAGCCTCCACCGAGCTATCGTTGACTTACGTTTCATTCGAGCCAAATTCATCGGATCGATTACAAAAGTAAGCCAGATTCTGTCCTTACACAGCCAATCGAAATCATTAAGGATGTATCCAAGGTATCTGAAAGTAATTCACCTCTTTCATACTGGACTATCATGTGGACGTATCCGCACAATGTAAATATATCCTACTTCTTCAACCACCAAGTAACCAAGTTCTATGTCACGATATGGACTATCAGCCACTCCAACATGCTTTAGCGCCTTTACTACAGCACGCTTAGTTAGGCAATGCTACTAGTAGACTGACTGGCACCTCGTGGCATTGTTCTAGTACCTGTTGGTAAGATGTATCTCGAAGGACAGGCATGAATAAGCTGGTATACTAGGTCAGCTCCCTAGTCAGTGTCGTAGACATGACCTGGAAGGGTAAGGTCATGATTGTCGACCTTTTACTGGTTATAGAACCCCGATCTTGGATGCATCCGGGCGGATGATGTGACACCGTCTATGTAGGTCTTTCCTGCGAGAGCGCCTGGAGGGTGTCTCGTTGGAGTTGGGTATCGCAATCACCATCGGCAAAGGTGGGGTTGGAAACGCGCCAAGGCGTAAAGGTAGGAAACTTGGGCGCGGAAAATGAGCACCAAGGGCGCGTTCCGTAATGGGGAAATGAGTGATGGGGATAGCTTCGAGTTGGAAAATAGAGTATTGATGGAGAGAGGAAAACATCGTAACGTGGCGGGCGGCGCTGGTTGATGGTAGTTGTATAGTCAGCTACCCGCCATCAAGCCCTAGGGCCGACTTGTGCTAAGTAGCCTTTATGCAGTTCCAGCTTGCGTTGGCGCTCGCGACGGGCTTGTTCGTGGATGTTGGACTCGCCAAGTTGAGAGGTGAATCACCACGACGGTGCAGGCTAAGAGTCTCCACGTTGCGTCGATATGCATTGTCAGCCGTTGGCTATCGACATTGGTGTAGGTTGTATTGAGTCCCGGGTCTTTATGCTCTTTCTTGGTCTGACAGCATCCAATCCATCACGCTTGCGCTTCGCTCCTTGCTCCATCGCCGTAACCTGAGGTTTGACGGCAGACAATTTATACTTGTCGCTGACTAACTGCGCTGTAATCCGTTCGGCGAAGCTCGAATATGGTTCGAAGGGGACTCGAATGTGCTGTATCGTCGGCCACGTAACTTGTTCCTCATCGAGTGTCGGGCGGTCCAGTGCCTGGAGGAGTATATACGGGATATCGGCTTGGAAAATATGCGCGTTTGTTGTGTCGGACTTATTTGTTACGAGTAACCGTGCCTACAGAACTAATTGTTAGCAAGGAAAGACATGACACTGGGGCGGGATCTACATACGTCGAACGTTTCTGGTTGGGGTGACTGGCGCTTTTGCCATTGGAGTTGAGCCAGGGATAGTAGTATGCAAACCAAGTACGGATCCTCAAACCATAGAGGAGGAGTGACATTACGCAATCTGCGCTGATAGATCCTCAACACAGGAGAGTTGCAGCGACTGGTGATAGGATGCGATCTCGGGGTCAGGGCCCGCTTCCGCTCCAGAATGAGGTTGTTGTAGTGATAGTGCCCGATAATTGGACGCTGTTTGAGCATGGTTTGCGGTCTCATCTGGAAGACCTGGCAGTTTGGCAAATGCACACGGCGCCGGGCGTAGAGGAAACATGGTGACCCGCTGACTTTTTCCAACGGGCTGCCATGATGACCGAGCAAATGGCCCACGGAGAGCGACTTGACAATTGAAGAGCGGTTCTTGGATAGCTTTTGGGAATGTAGTGCAAGGTCTGAGTCGTCGTAGGGAGGTTTTGAGGGAGATGCAGAGGCGGCGTGGGCAGCAGAGTCGAGATGCTGGAAGAGGCAGTGCAGGAGATGAAGGTGCTGTGGAGTCCAGAATAAAGGATGCACGGCGAACCACGGGTTATCGATGCTCAGTCTGTGCAAAGATGAAGAATTTGGCATCGACGGTTGCATGTCCATCGATGACGTGGGAGATGCCATGCCATGCCATGTCATGTCATGGTGTTGTTGGTTACGTGACGCGACGACGCCAACTTACCTAAATAAGCCTAGCCAAAGCCAATTGGTTCAACGCTAACTACACTATGCCGAATTAGTCTGTCCCAAGCAGTACAACCCATGTTTAACGCGTCACTGAGACACTCTAGTGGCATCATGTTAGTGCATACGTACATTCTCAATTCCATGCACTGAAGGCGGGGAAACTTACCTCTTGCTAACCTAGAGAAATAAACTGACTTCATTATGGCAAAATCATATTTCGAAACCATAACATCTCAGCATGCCTATAAGTCACACATTCAATCTGATCCATTAGTCAATTCCTCCTCTTTCTCTGACCTCAAACCCGGGCTAGCAGATGGGGCCGCCGGCAGCTTTTAATGTGTCATGTCATTGTCTCATCATGTGAGGCTACCTTGGCAAGAGCAACAGATTTATTCGACGAGTTCCCAAGCACAAGGTATGTATATGTCTGGCTACATGGTTGATATACAGCAACTAACGGAAGCAGTTTGACCATCATAAACGCCACACAGAAATATGTCTGTTTTCTACAATATGACGCGGAGGACTCGTATATAGATGACTTGAGACTTGGGGTGACACCGTCTTAGCCATTGATGGTTACATCGACGCAATGGTTTGATCTGAGTACGAGAACGGGCAGAGACTCTGTTTTGAAGAATATTTGTAGCTGATTGGCACTAACCAAGGAAGAATTTGGCGTATAACAGGGCAATGTTATTGATCGGTATCTTCCATCTAAATGGGCAGGTTCCGCTGCCTGTAAACGTTATTTTCCAGGATTACCAATGCTTCTATTACCTAAGTATTCGATTTGGTTGAAAGCGTCTGAGCTGTCTAATGGCTCATGTGCGGGACAGCTGGGGTTGCGACAATCATTGTTTGCGTCAATCCGAATCTACGATCAACGGATGTTCTTCCTCCCTATATGCTTTTCAGCTCGGCCATTGAGTTCCAATAATGTCCACTTCCGGTGCACTTAAACACTGCACCATAGAGGCGTTGAGAAGGGTTGACTATTGCATGAGGGCAAGGCACAACATCTCGGTGCAAAGTGCTTGGAATTCCGCATCACCGACAAGCTTAGCAAGCTATGTCCGCCACAAAAACCGGAGATGATAATTTCCGAGCGCAAGTACCTGGACCACTTAGCTTGACTCGTAGCATCGACTATCATACGATTAAAATGGGACATTATTGCCAAAGCTGGACGTCCGTCGCCTTTATGGATTTCGGAAGTCGCAACGGGCGACTATGAACAGTATCGACTTTTAGCCTGCTATTGCCTGAGAAGCGGAACTATGGAACACGGAAACTCGGGAGCCTTGACTCCGCGTTGAGTTATTCCCTGCTGTGGAGAAAACTGTTTCTGGATTATTGACCTCGGCATTGGGGTTCGTTACTTACACCTTCTATATCATCACACCTGCCTAAAGACCTCATTTAGTGATCACTCTTCATCGATGTGATTGTTAATGGAACGTAGCTGAAATCTTAGGCATAGAGCGTTAGTAGTGGTAGAGTATGAAGCTAGTGAATACAAATCTCATCTGAAGAATGTTATTAGTCCGACGCTCCAAAGGCTTATTTACAACATTGGGAAGACGAATTTCAGGGCTTTGGGCAAGAGAACAATCTAAGAGGACAAAGAGGCTTAAAGAATAAAAGATTCTGCCGCCAGAGCAAGCTATTAAAACCAGCGTTACCCTAAAGGTGTAATATTTACTTCTATTACGAAATCCCTTAGTTGCTTTGGATGTGCTATAACATCTTCTATAAACCGTCGCTGCAGGTCTTTATATACATATTAGTTTCCCCTAATTCAGAGTCGTAACCTAGACCTTGTAATAGCCTTGGAATACGTAAATCCGAGTTAATCAACTAGCTGGTTAGCAAGCTTCTTGGCTATTATATAGTCCGATATATCTTTGTGGTTTGTTACTATAAATCTCTTCAGTTCTGGCTATGGCAGGCCATAGCCGATCTTGAGCATTAGGATACTAAAACTAAAGAGAAGCTAATTCCGCGTATTAGAAAGGTCTACTGCTCTTTTAGAAAGTAAGTAAAGTTACCCTTTCTGTTTGGAATAAGTTATAAAATATAGCCATTTACGTTTAACTGCCGCCGATTTAGTTTTACTTAGGCTATGATATGGAATAATTTTTCCTTAGTTATTAGACAATAGCTATAGTGTGAAATAGAACTATATTATGCCTTTAGCTATATTACTAGCAAGCCCTACTAGTAATAGACTTGGCTAAGATTGCAGTATAGGCTTTTTGGAAATCTACCTTTGCTAAAATAATTTATTATTTAGGTAAGTGCTAGATATGCCTTCTGTAATATCTAGTAATTATAGTACTAATAAGGTCTAAATAGCTATAAAAAAATACTACTAAATCTTAATTAGGCAATCTAATAGCTTGTATTTTTTAAAAACTTTAATATTTTAAGATACTAGTTTAATATAAGTTATAAACGTTTTAAGGAGGTTTGTAAGCTTTTAGATATATATTTTATTTTTAGCTATTTTCTTAAGGGACCTGCGTCTAAGTTATAAGCCTGTTTAATCTATAAATAAAGTTAGTTATTCTTAATAGTATAGTAATTAAAAGTAATAGTAAGCTTGTAAGTAATTTACTTAGGCAATGGAATATTAAAACTGCTGCCTGTATTACTATTATCTTAGTAAACTACTTATCTTAGCTTTAAGAAATTAATATAGCCTAAACGTGTGTCTAGATAATAGCAATAATATATCTAGATATTAAAATTATATATCTTGTAAAGTAAGTGTAAATTTAGGGGAATTTCTGCCTTATTTTCTTCCTTAGCTACCCTGGGCCTTGTCGCTCCGCAAGACATCGTTAATTATTTTAGCAAGCTCCTATAATATTCAACAGGCTGAAACTGCTAACGCGACACTTAAGTTAAGTAAGTGGGGCAGGCACGCGGAAGAGAGCTTTAATTGGAGAGGGATTATGGAGCCAACTGCCTTGTGATTGGCCAGGAAGGTAACCGTATCGGCCACTAGAGCAACACTGGCGCTGGGCAAAAATAGCGCTTGCGGGGCCTTAACTTGGTAAACGTTAGCCTCAGTTATCGGTTCATCTTCAACAACCAAATAAATACACTTGTTTTGCATAAATACATAGAATTTAGCACAACTATAGCTAAAAGTACCCAGACAAGCAACTAAACTAGGCAACTAACTACATCTTCACCAGCTTCCTACGCATCCACACAATGACTAACTTGGCTTGGCTTGCGTCGTCCTGACTGCTGCTTCCCTTTCTCAACATTAGACCCTTCCTCTTCCCAGTCTCCCCAGAACCCCTTTTCGTACCTCTGCACCTCTCCCTGCTCCTCACCACCAGCTTTACCGGATATATTTGCGGATTCCTTCCCCATCGCTTCGCACATTTGATCATGCGGTCGAGGGTACAACTTGCTGTTGATAAACGCCGCACTCATCCAACGTGACACTTGAATTGAAGCAAAACCGACCATTTCTGGCCTCTTCAAATATTCCAATGTCGAATCTCATGCCAAACTTGAGTGATGCAAATTGAGCGGGAAATTTGGCTAGAAGACCCTGGTGCCAGAAGAGACAGAATTCCTTCAGTTCCTAGACCTTGGCCTCGCCCCTTTTTTTTTCTCAAGCCACTCAAATTAATGTTCGGGCCTGAACTTCTGAACGAGACCATCTTTCAATGAGAACTCGTTGCGTAGGCTGGTGAAGACAACAATTTTATCATCCACTTTGTTGTTGACCATTAAAACTCGAACTTGCCCTCACTCTGCAGAGCATAGACCTTTTCCTAGTGGAACGAATCGCGCCTGGGCAATGGCAAGGGAAGCTCATCGCTCCCACGGGCCTCTGTATGAGGGGAATATGTTCGCATTCCGGCGCCCTTTGTGCACTAGATGAGCTTTCCTGCTTCCTGGTCTATCTAGGGTAACTCACGCACGTGAAGGGCGGGACAGCTGAACGTGCCCTTGACAATAGTGGTCTCTTGGTCCGCAAGCTGACACTTGCCGTGACCAAAGCAGGTTTTGGGTCGGTAGGCATAGCTGAAGCGAGCGTCTTTTGCAATCGCATCGAGCGCCCTTACGTCGGGTATCTTGGCCAAGGCGCTTGTTGCCTCGTGTCGAGATGGATACACTTCGCACGAGCTGCCGTGGAAGGGGCAGGCTTCGTCAAAGAGGTTGAGAACCACAGTGAGCCTTGCTTCCTGCTGCCAGAAGCTGGAGTCCACGGGCAGGAAAACAATCATCCTTTTATGCTCGGCCGTGGCTAAAAGATCACGAGTATGACCTTGTGCCTTTTCCATCGCCACACCATCCTATGAACGGATAGCCAAGTTGATCCATCTGGTCGCTCTTGCAAGATCATGGTAAGAATAATCTGGTGTACGAGGACCAAGTCTTTATGCGTTTGAATCTCAGCCTCTTCTCGTACTTTCTACTCTTTCTTTGTGAAGTCTTTGGCACTAGAGCACGTGCAAAGTCCTGTTCCGACCTATTCTTTCATGCCCTCCCAACGCTCGGCATCAAACGGCTCCATTGCCTCAGTGCACGTTCTTTTCCCGCTGGAGCAGACTTTCACCGCGAAATGCTTGCCCTCATTCTGGAGATCAGTCTATGGGTTTGCTGCGATGTATACGACCATTGTGATGGGTTCGGTGTCCATGTTCTCCTCTTCTTCTATGTCGAGATCGTCTTGAGTAGGTCTATCCACATCATGTCTCTGGTGTTGGACTGATAGCAATGAGAAATGATGTGATTTCGGTTCACCTCCAAAAGATGGAAAGAGACCTTCTGTCATATCCTCGGAGAGCGCTGTCTTTACCCTCTTTATCAGCCGGCTCGAGCTTGGCCTTGCGGTGTCGTTGAACTTTGTGGATGGGGCAGCTGACAAGCTCGGGCCGGGCACATCATCAATAGGAAGAAAGATATCGTCATCAGAAGGATCCTCATTCTGGCCAGATAACCGAGGACTAGCTGATGTGTCGGGCTGTTTGCCCTGTGTTATACTCGAACGTGTTGACGTTTCGTGACTTAAAGAATGGGACTCGGATTATGATGGTGTCGTATGCTTTTGCCGCAACCTTTGGCTCCTATTTCTTGTTCTTGGTACTTTCCTGAGCGGATTTAGGGTGTTCTCGAATATTATCCCAGTTGATTTGCCGGTGTTTATTCTAGACTGCTCTAGAAACATCTGTGATACGTACACCACACTACTACTGACCTTCCCAAATGAACTCAGACACCGTCAACCCAAAGGCGCGGCAAATTGAGGAACTATCAATATCCCCCAAACCGACCAACAGCTTCGGCGCCATTTCCTTAAGAGCGTTCTCAGTCGAGAACATACGCAGCATAGACTTGACTTCTCCGTGTAACAATGTGGTCTTCTCCGTTGCCAGAGAGGTATTGCGAAACATTGGAATTCCTCGTTTTGATGCTACATAGCCTGAAGACCAAAAGTATATAAGATACACCGTTAAAGTATTGCATACGTTAGAGTCTTGATCGGAGACACGGTTTAAAGACCCACCACAGAATTGAATCCGTGAGAAGTAACTAAAAAAGTCTCAATGATAGCAGAAATTGTCGTAGGGGTGCAACTTGGAGGCCACTAGACGGAGCGCCTAGAGGGTTACCGCGCTGGATGCTTGACGCAACAGTCGTTGACGAGAACCCAAAAGACATGTGTAAGTAGACGTTAGTCTCCAATCTGCTATTGTTAAAACGACAGCCGTAGAAGCGCGGTTCAATGAAGCAGGGGTCGTCGAAGTTTTTCTCAAGGAAGTATCATTGGAACTATCCGTGGACGGAAGCACTTACAAGTAGCCAACGAGGTGCCGCTCCAGGGAGCCGCACTCACTGGGATGTTATTAGGGGAGGTATTTATGGCCGCGTTGCCATTCCGGGATATATCATCAAGATAAAATGGCCAGTCAGTAAGACGCTCCTGAAAGCTTTATTGTCAATGGACGGGATACCTGAGAGGACTTTGACAATATAGTCGTGCCTGTTAAATGCGATAAGGTCGGTTTGTCTTCGTCATTGCCGTTGGAAATGAGGAGAAACTACCTCGTCTGGTCAGACTCGTGGATGCAAAGTGAGTGCCAACATCGATTTGAAGGCTTAAGGCTTTGTTGCAGTTGGCCTTAGGACTTGAGGCTAGATACTATCCATAAAATAAAGAGAGAGTTCTCAGTCTTTTTAACCCCATACAGGGCCCCACGCGCTTGATCTCAGGCGGTAGACGCCCTTCTTGTCTCGTTTTCCGTCTCTAACTCTATTGCATTTCCTTCCAGATCTGTTAGGTCTCGCATTGGAGGCCCAAATGAGCGCAAACTGATTCAACCTTCTCATGCAGTTCATATCGCGTTTCCGTACGTCAAAGTGCCCTGACATGGAGTCTTGACATTCTCGTGACTTGGCCTGTCGCCACTCCCAGCAGGAGGACTCAGCATGCTGCTTCTACCAATTAGGTGATGACCTCCACCTGCTCATGCTCATGCTGTTTCCTCAGCTTCAGCGTCAGCGTCAGGGTCGACCACGAGAGATATATTGTGACACGAGCAGATGTTCGTGATAACTTGAAAAAGCCGGAAGGCTTGTTGAAGCCTTTGCGGCACCAGGTCTTCTGAATGGAGAAATGGAGACAATACAACCCTATATTCCACCAATGGCCCAGGCTCAGTCAAGATAATCAGCGATGTATTTTCTTCAAGAGCGAAAACGGAATGGGCAATTACATCTTGAGAAAGAACAAGGTCTACATGAGATTGGTGCTTGTCGAGGCATATTTTGCAATTACCTACAGTTCTACAGTGACATGCTTCTGCCTAGGTCGTTAAATATTGACTAGGCCATCGGGGTTTCGGCTTGGCATCTAGCGTAAGCGTGAGAGAACACGTCATGGGATGTCCCGTGCCTCAGAAGGCCAGCCGATGGTACGACAAAGGCGTTACCTCAGTTTATTCTGGTGCTTGAAGAAAAGAGCCCTGAGGGTACAATCCGGCGTATATGATTACGCAAGACTGTAGTTATGTCTTCAGTATTGATTAAAAGGAATACGAAAGCTTTATCGAATGCGTTGACCAACCATTTACCCGTTATATTGTTCATGATAGCCTCCATATAATCTTGTGACACAGTATGTTTCTTGAAGATATCGTTTCCGTTCTTTTGGATTAAGCACGTTTTCTTTTTGTAAGAACCCACTTGACAACCGAATTGCTACACACATAATTAGAACCTTTTCAACACAACTGTCTCGCTTCTCAAGGAACTGAGAAACATTGAGCCACTTACAAAACGGGCCGAGTTAATGCTCAGCCTTCTCTCCATTCAATTCCAACCCGCATTCTCCGACGAAGTGCAGTCTGACTGCAGGATGCAAGGGATGCACTTCCTAGCTGAAATGTGCAGAACAAGCAAGATAAACCGCGCACAGCCTAGCATCGCGTGATAAGAAACCCAAAAACACTTCCCTGTCTCATGAGCAGATTAAATGGGCCACCGGGCTCTGAACGTCTCACAAGTCACCCGGTCTCATGGACCCGCGCTTTTACATGCGCATGTTCCTCTTGTATATCACACAGGGCTTACGAGCTTACAGTGCGGCCGTGGATACGTGTCATGATCAGATCAAGACGAAGTTTGCGCTCCTGCTTGACGTGGCTTGTAAGTGTGAGAAGATTCTCTCGAAGAAGGTCCAACCTATCAACGGGACTGGGAGATTGTGCGAGTGTGGGAATATGACGAGGTTGCCGCTTGACCTAGGGTCGGGATTGGGGACGGGGACGAGGACTTGGTGTGAGCTACACCTAATATCCTCACCCTCACAGTCGAGATCGTCTCAGACACCTACCTCAACGCCATCCTTCATAGACCCAAGTCTTCGTTGGCCTTCCACGCTCGAGGGACCGAGGACTTGGCCATTGCCGCGCGACGAAGGCGGCGAGGTTGTGTATGTTTCAGGTAAAAGTTGGCGATACCTAGTAAAACCAGGCATCAGTTGTGGTACATCTGACTCGAAAGATGATGGCCCAGGCGTGTTGGGGGTCTGCGGTTGCCACCTCTCACAATGGCCAGATGTCCCCACTAGCCCTGGCTCGTCTTCTTCCGAGTCAGATGTATCGTCCGGGGCGCGGAACGTTAACGTGGGACTTGGTTCAGACGTGCTTGCTGTTGTTGCGTGCATGTGGCGAGATACCCCGTGACAAACATGCTGCGCAGGATGTGCCATGCCTTTAAACAGTATTGGTGTACCATTTACATGAAGCTCAGGGTCAACCTCCACTACCGCATCCCCAGACTTGGCCTCGATAGCAGACTTCGTCTCGATGGCTGGCTAAGGATGAGAGGCCTGTATGTTCTTGACGATCCTGCCAAGAACAGTCTCCAAGCTCCCAGTGACTGTTGGAAGGGCTTTCCTATGTGTCCCCTCAGCATCCTTGGTATCGTTCATCTCGACGTCCAGTTCAGCTTCTTAATGGGCTTGTCCCGGGGTTGGTGGGATGCCGAGTTCATCATGGAGGTATTGAAGGATATTGCCAAGGTGGTTACCAAGAGGCGAGGTCTCGGGATCCTTGAATGCAGATGCCTGGAAACCCCGCAGAGACGATATGATACTGACCCACGATTGACCATGCGCCCCCTGAAGACACTTCCAAGTTATGCGTGCTTTCTCGGTGTTGATGGGCTCACATCCTTCAGAAGTGCGCTCAAGTGGTTCAGGGTCTTGGGTCATGGGGATAATGGAGGTGCGGGAGGTGTGTGCTGGGGCTGTTGTTGAGGTTGCGGCTGAGTCTGGGTCTGGCTTTGAGGCTGAACTTGGAGCTGTTGCTGCATTTGTTGCTGCAGTTGCCGCTGGACTCGCCGCTGGACTTCTTGCTGTACCTGTTGTTGAATCTGATGCTTAATCGGAATGTGTGGCTGAGTCTAAGATTGATGCTTACGTTGACTCTGCTCGAATGGCTGCTGGGGCTGTGAATCCGGCTGAAGAGTGCCCAAGTCTCCACTATGAGCAACAAAAAGACTTCTTTCGTCATCGCCATCTACCCCAGTAAGATCAATGACCAATGTTTTCCAGCCGCAAGAGTAGCTTAGTAGCTGTTATACCTTATTATATAATAGATTAAAAGGGCTATTAAGGATAGTGCCTTAAATACTTTAAAAAGAGCTATACTTAGGCAGGGAAGTTATATTTTATAAAACGTATTAGAAAATATTAAGAGCAGGCTTAACAATATTCCACCTCACTTTGGGAATGGGCCTCGGTAGAATATTTATATTCTGCTTTTTCTATTTACCCCTGTCATGCTTCACACCCCAGAGCATATCGCATCTTAGACATATTGTGACCCTTGATTACATTCCTACTTTGGCAGATTTGTGATTGTCTCTTGGATCTTGACAGAAGTATCCCGGATATGATAGGAAGATTCCACTCACAGCCTGTACCAAGTGACCGGAAGCTCCGCCCACGCACCTAGTAGCACCTTCGTGTCTTGTCACGATCTCCAGTGCATGTAAGGCCCTTGCAGCAAGCATATTTGTCGTTGTCACAGATATCTCCTTCAGTTCGGCAAGCTCGGTCCTGCTTACATTCCCGATCGCCTGAATTGATATTTTTGGGGTCCACCCAGCTGCAAACCCCACTGCAGCACTCCGAGTCAACCTGGCAACCTTTGCCGAGAGCACGGCATTCTTCCACCTTGCATATTTTGAAAGGCTTGTCATCCACAGCGCGGCAAACGTAAATACCGCAGCAATCCAAAGTCGAGCCACACCTTTTCCCGAAGTCGTCACATTGACCACCACCCTAGAAACACGTTAGTGGCCTGAGTAGTTAAAAGGCATGTTCGTGCTACAAACATAACCAAATGGTCCTCGCATCTGGTCGTCAGAGTCTTGTGCGTAGACAATGGCGACGAGCATTGCAAAGGTGCCGAGAACTGGGAACTTCATATTGACGGATTGAAGCTTTTGTGGATAACTGATAGAAGATCTATTGTTGTTATTTGTAGTGGTGCAATGTTCAAGTTGTTGATTTTATAGATCGATATTCGGGGTGATGGGAGTGGGCTTTTATACCTTTTATGTGCATTAATAGATGCCTTATTATACAGTCGTATTAGTAAAAAAAACTCTTTAGTCAGCACTGGTGCATTAACTAACTAATAGGATATAAGGAATTTCAAGGGATGGCTTGTGTCCAGGCCCCTGGATCCCTAAAATACCAGAGAGGGAAAAGTAGAAGAGCAACCAACTTTAAGACTCCTTTAGTTATTTAATAATACGCCACATCATATTTCAGGTTAAGAATCAACGTAAATAGAGAGAACAGCCCTTAACTAAACTAACATAGCTCCTAGATATAGGGACTGAGACACGGCAAAGAGAAAGGGTAAGCAAAAAGTCTAGGATATGGAAAAGAAGCTAAGGGCTAGCCAAGACACGGCAGAGCGAAAGGGCAAGTGAAGGATTTAAGATATAAAAACGAACCAAGGGTTAGCTGAGACATGGTACGGAAAAACGGACCGATAAAGTAGTAGACAGACAGATTGTCCATAGCGCCCAGCCGAGGGGCGAGAGGGTTGAAGACGGCGCCAGACCCATAGCCAACAGGGACCAAGAAGAGGTTACGGCTACAATCCGAGGATGGGTGAGGAACAGAATTGGGTTTCGTAAGAGTATTGATGTGGCTTGGATGGGACACGGCTGATCAAGATCGGCAACTAGACCGCAGATGACACGGACCCCTCGCGACTCACGGCTGACGCCTTCTGACCAGTCCAAATGAGAGAAGCCCGCGTCACGCATATAGCGCTCCCAAGCCCATGGACTCTGGAGAGCGTAAGTAACACCATCATCAAATAGCCACCAGCCATCTAAAAAACTCCAAACTAGGTCGTACCAAGCCTGCTTCTGAGTCAGCTCGACCAAGGCCGGACAACCGTCGCGAGGGCGCAAGAGCTGGCGGATATGCAGTAGGCTGGATTTCAAGTCAAGGGTGGCATGCACGCAGTTGCTAGATATGACAAGATGGTAACAACCACGGAGGTTCGCAGGTGGTGCCTCCTCGATGTCTAGCTTGCAAAAGTCCATTTCAGGCACGCTTTGGAACAGCGGTGACTTCTTAGCCCGTGAAACAAGTGATACAGAGACACCGGTGAAGGTAGGAGTGAAAGGTGACCCAGTTGCCTGGAGCAATGGCACCAGATGCCGCGTAGTTCCTCCGGTGCCCGCGCCGACCTCCAACACGCGAAAAGGCTCTCCATCGGACCCGGTCATGGCATTTATGCGTATTGCTGCTGCTACAAAGTCCTATAGAACCTGTGTAGCGACCCGGAGATCGGGTCCGTTAGCGTAAAAGTCCTCGAGGAGCGCGCGGCCCGCGTCGCTGCCGAAGAGAATAGTGATAGGATCAGCCTAGCCCGTGAGACATTCCGCCAGGTGCGGTCTAAGCAGAGCAGCCAGGCCGCGAGCAGACGCAAACTGGGGGAACGCCGCCATTAGCTCTCTGCTTAGTTCCCTGGCGGGCCTTATACTACTGTCGGTGCTATTGAGGGTCGGTTTGGTCGCGCCGCGCAAGAAGCCAACCGAAGTTTTCTCGACAATTCCAGCTTGTGCCTATATATCCCATAGTCGATTTTAACTCTCTCTGGTACTTGGGGAGTATTGCACCTAGATCAGAGAGTTTCTCCTTCTCACTATAGCGCCACACAGCATAGCCAAGCTTTTCGAATGCTTCAACAATAAATACCGCCACAACGTTCAACTGTTGCGGATAGGCAAGATCCCAGTAACCAGTGAATTTGGTGTCGTTGGCGTGGTAGTCAAAGCTTCCACAGACCTGAAGAAAGGTGTTGTGAAATGACTCGGAGCCGTTAGTTGCCACGCGTCTGGTGTTGAGAGTCCCAGTGAGGTGCTAGACGACCGAGAAGTGCTCAGCAGTCCGGTCACCAGCTGATGAACAGACGCCAAATCAGTCGCTGAAGCAAGCTCTGATGTTGTGATATCGGTGTTGAAAGCTTCCTTTAGGTTACTAATGTTCTCGACTGAAACAAGAGAGTCAATCCCTAGGTCCTCGAGCTTCGAGTCGGGTTGTATGTCACTTAATTCCAGACCGAGCGAATCACGGAGTATCTCGCATATCCTGTACATCACTTAATCGCTCGGTTGGAGAGCGTAACTAGCCTTGAGGTCCCCATCCTGAGACATCATGCTGACTAGAGCACAAAGAGAAGCAACGTCAGTAGCCTTGGCGAAATCGTCCATTGAAATTCTCGCGTTGAGCCGATTGGACAGGTTGGCTGCTATCTCGGGACCAATAAGTGAATCCGCTCCTGGATCGTCCAGCGTGGCTTCTCTGGATGTCTAGGCACCGAGCCAGAATCTCACGGACCCCGTTGAGAAGTAGGTCGACAGGGGAATCTGGAGTGAGCTGAGCTTGGTGCACAAGCTTGGATGTCTGGGCTGGGGGCGTGGTACTCTTCTTTGGTTGAACACTTGGTTGCTGCTGCTCGCTGCCGAATATGTCAACCTTGACCTCTGCCAACGTTTTGGCTAGGAAAGCCCGAGGCACCCTGGCAAACTGAAGGGCTTTGACAGACCAAACAGGTCTTCTTGTGTCTTTGTCCAGCGCGGATACATCGAGGACCACTATTCTCTGGTCTTCATAGACTATCCTCGCATAAACCATAAATTGCCCGTTACTCCGGCTCTGCCAATCCATTGGTCGGACCAACCCTATGCCAGTGCAGATGTAGGACATGTCATCCTGCTCCTCCTCACTACCGTCTTGTCCCACGTCACGCAACGAATGCACAAATATCCCTGGAACCTGCAAGGTATCTAGAACAATGGGATCGGCGATAACACGGTTGGAAATCCCGACGACAGGGTCAAGGGTATACGTGGAATTGTGATATCGCCTGCAGCCTCGCCGCCCTTGGCCGCCAGGTGTCTAAGACCGCGGTACATGGCAGAGTACTTGGCCATGGCTGAGAACATTTTGTAAACCGTGGCACCTCGCAAGGCATAGGCATCGCTTTTCTGGTCGAGTAGCCGCGTAGTTGCGGCCCATATGTCGCCATTGTCGTCTTGAAGATTGCGGTTTGTGCTGTTCAGGGCCACAATGCCAGCAGCATGCAACGTTGGCTTGCTACCTTACCTAGTAGAGGAACGCTCAAAATCCCACTCCCACTCCATACCTAGCCTTGTTGTCACGGTCAGGCTGATGGATGTCTCGGTGTCCAGGCCTAGTGGCGCCTTGATTGTTAGGTTTTCCACTGTCATGCTCAAGCCCTGCATCGTGGTCAACGAGCTGACGCCTAGCGTAGCCAGCTCTAAGTACATGGCTGCGGGACATATAGATGATCCGACGACATCATGGCCCTGGACGATCTCCCGGTAACGTCGGCTGCGCGGATCTACCTTGAATGTAGCTGTGCCGGTGTCCTTTCGGCTCTCCACCATAGCTATGTATGGGAAATCGCTCGTATTCCTGCAATGGAGACATGTTGAAGATGTTGTTGGGGTGTCACCCACCAGCCGGGGGGCGTAATCCAGCCAATGTCTGTTATTGTCGAACTGGTACGGGGGTAGAACAGCAGTAGAGTAGAAGGCTTGAATTTCATGGAATGGCCAGAACTGGTCATTGGATATACCACTTCTCCATAGAACAGCTACGGACTCTGCCAGAGACGCGGCTGGGTCCTTTCCACCAACGGGCGCGAAGACGTTGAGGCCTTGGTCTCTGGTCTACGGTAGAGCGTTCCTTGCCATAGCGATGATAGGTCCGCCGATACCTGCTTTGAGGAATATTGATGGGCCCAAACGGCGGCTGATTCTTTCCATGGCTTGTGTGAAGTACACGGCGCCTCGGGTGTTGCTGGCAATGACGTTGGATGCAGGTCTGGTCCATGTCCCTACATGGCAAGATTCAAAAGGCAATGCGGCAGTCTGTCAAGAAAGGAGTTGATTGATTGATTAGTCATGTTATTCTTACAGGACCTTGCATTGTATCTAACACGTACCTTGAACTGTATCGCTTCTGATAACTTGGCGCTTTCGTTGAGTATTGGATCCGCCTTCTGGGAATGATATGCGTGCATCCCCTTGAGCACCTTGAAGTGCAATGCCTCACCTGCCAACTTCCTGGTCTTCACGTAAGATTTGAGCACCTTGACGTCGGGTGTCGAGCCTACCACGATGTAATTGTTTGGTCCGTTATAGCAAGCGACACTGAGCCTGACCGGAGGATATTTCTCGTAGAAAGGCTCCAAGTGCTGCTCCGGGCTCCTTTTCATGTTTATTAGGTCAGCTCCCACAGCCACCATGGCGCCGGGATCTTCGCCCCAAAACCTGTCAATGATGGATGCACGACTTCATAGTCGGTCAATCAGCTTTTATCATATAGGAATAGGAGAGCCACTTACCCTGTAGCGAGCTTCATTCCCTCCTTGAGCGTCATGACTCCTGAGACTGTTGCTGCTGCCCACTCTCCAAAAGAGTGACCGCAGACTGCCTACGGGTTGAGACGAGATTCGAGCCAACACCTACCGCTCCAGTACTGAATGGAGAATATGGCAGCATGGCAGAGGATAAGATCACTTTCACCTCGGAGTCCTTGCAATACGGCTGGGAAGACACTAGGCAAATTGAGCAGCTCCATGTCCTCATTACACTCATTTAGATGTTTCTGGAAAAGTGCCAAGCTGTTGTATAGAATCTGGATTGACGGCACCGTAATGCCGTTCTGTCCACTGAAGAACATACGACAGGTTTGGGGTGCTGATCAATGGAGATGTTTCCTTCTGGGTTGGACAGCTGGGCCTGGAGGTCTCTCACTGGATTGATTGATGACAATTAATACCCTCTCGGATGTCCACGCACGGGGTATGACCCAAAGTATTCCGCTGTTGTGCAGAATAAATGCTGGTGTTGACGATTTCATTTAGTCGCGCTAGTCCTGGTGCCGTCTTGTATCTGACTATTCAACCTTTTCAAATAAGAAGTCAGACTGGTGGAAGACGCAGCGGAAATAAGGACGGGGAACTTGGGAGATGCTATGGCAGCCTGTCGGCGTGCTCCTGATGCTAACTGTCCAGACACCATCCTGGTTGAGGTCAATGGAAATGGTAGGGGGCAACGAAAGCAACTGCATTATTCCCAGACGCCCCGTAGCTGTTGACCAAGGCCAATCGTCTTCTGTCGGTCCAGCCTTGGCGTGCCGTTGAGATTGCGAGCCTGTCAAGCTCAAGAGGCTGTATATCTGGATTCCAGTCCCTGAAATGGCTTGTGGTGTGATCATTCGATGCCGCATCATGAGCAAGACCTTCATCAGTGAGATAACGCGAGACGCACTCTCAGAGTGCCCGATGTTGGCCTTCAGAGAGCCAACATGCAGTGTAGTAGCTCTACGGCTTTCACCTAGTACTTGACGCATGGCACCCATCTCGACGGGGTCCCCGGCACGAGTGCCTATACCATGGGCTTCAACGTAGGACACGTCTTTAGCACTCGATCCAGCGCTCTTCAGGACATGGCGATACAGAGCGGCCTGGCTCTCCAAGACGGGATTGGTGATGGTGGCTCCTTTCATGTTCTGGTTATTGCCCGTCGCGAGGATCGCACCGTGGATGTCATCTTTATCAGCTAGAGCTGCGGCGAGAGGCTTGAGCACGACCACGCCGACGGCCTCACCACGACAATAGCGGTCGGCAGCTGTATCAAATGTCTTGTAGGCGCCCGTATTACTGAGGAAGCCGCCGGTGTGCATTGCGTCGAACGGGGCTAGGTTGGTGATGAGGTTGGCGATGAGGTTGGCGCCGCCAGCGACAGCACGAGTGCACTCCTCTAGTCGAATTGAGCTGCAGGCCTGCTACACGGCAACCATGGCAGAAGAGTAGACCGTGTCTATGGTGTGCGACGGGCCTGTCTAGCCGAAGTGATGGCTCAGCCGTCCCGCAACGAAGGATCGCAGCATCCCCCCGCCGGTAAAGGGGGACACCAAGTTACTGGCCAAGTTGAGCGGCTAGTCGGGTGCGTTCATTCCTATAAAACAGCCCGTGGTATGGCCTTGGCCTTCCTTGCAATCGTTGTTCACCTCCGGGCTGTTATCGCTGAGCCAACCAGCAGACTCCAGCGCGTGGTATGTTGCTTGGAGTAGGAGACGCTGATGTGGATCAAGGGCGGCCGCTTTTCGCTTTGTCGTTTTGAAGAACTGGTAGTCGAACGAGTCGACGTCAGACATCAGGTTGGCCCACAGCCTGGCCTTGAGCTTCATACTCGCTGCCTCGGGGAACCTCTCAGGGGAGACCTCGCGGACAATACTCTTACTTTCAAGGAGGACTTGCCAGAGGTCTTCAGCCGTTTCCCCGGCTGCGGTTTGACATGCGAAGCCTACCATGGCCACAGCATGCTCGGGACATTCACTCCAGCTCTGTTGACGTGGCACAATGCTCCGAAGAATGGGATGGCTTTGTGGTTCATTAGCATCCAACTCTATCGCTCGTAGGATGACGGCGTGGTCGGTCTTGAGGCTAGATATATAGTCCCAGGCCCCAAGTGCCTCATCCTGGCTGATGTCAGAAAGCCCTCTATCTTGCATGCCCCGGGAGACCATGCGCATCGACGACTTGTTCTGTGCGTTTAGTCCCACACCGCGCCAACAAGACCATGGCATGGATGAGGTATTGTCTCTTTGCCGCGATCGGTACTCTGCTAGTCGGTCAATGAAGGCATTAGCTGGGGCATAGCACAGCTGTCCTTCAAATCCGACTAGCTGTCCGATAGGGGAGATAAGGACGAGGAAGTCGAGGCTGCCAGACGGAAAGAGGCTGTCGAGCGCGAGGCACCTATGACCTTGGGAGCAAGCACCTCAGCCATATCCGAGGATGAACAGCGCTCGAGAGTATGGTACCCTGCAATACCAGCTGCATGTACGACTCCCTTCACTGGTGGCAAGGCCAGATGGTCTATAGCTAGGTGTATCTCAGAAGCAGCACTACTCTTGCTCACATCAATGGCTAGAACGTGGACCGTCACACCTAAGGTCTCAAGGTCCTTAATACGCAAGAGAAACTTTTCATCATCCCCATGTTGCTCAGTGCTGCCTTGGCTTGATGTATGCCCGCGGCGGGATACTAAAACCAAGCTTCGAGCGCCACGGTGCCCAAACCACGTTGCGATCTCTAGGCCCATACCTCGAGTCCCCCGTGTGACGAGGTACGTGCCTTCCGCACTTAGTTGCAATGGCGAAAGTGCAGAAACGGTAGGCTTGTTAAGAAAAGGCTTTAGTAAAGCCGTCTGTGCCGTGCCGTGACAGATACGGACAACATCAAAGCCTCTGGCATATCTGATGGGTGCCGTTGGAAAGACGTTTGTCACTTTCGAACACGTCTCCGAGAATGTCGAGAATTTCCTTTTTTATCACTCGCCCTAGGCCGAAAAGCGGCGCCGTTACCAGTTCACTAATGCTATCACCAGAGATGGAGAGAGAGAACAGCTTATATGCCGAGGCCGGTCCAGACCTCTGACGTGCTTGTAGCAGCTGGTGAGCTTCGATGAGTCTGTAGCAAGACTTACTGACAGCCAGATGGACAGAATGTTTGGTTTTGGGGATGCTGGGTATATGGACAAATATAGTATGGCTTGATAGGAACGATTCGACATCCGAGATGCAGGCCAACACAGCCGTTGCATACCCCTCGCTGACGAGCTGCTCCTGGTAAGCCGAGACGAGTGAGTTGTTGTAATTCTCGTCATGTCGTAGGACCAAGAATGCAACCGTGTCAAAAGCCAATACTTGTTTCGATAAAGCCGCAGGCTCCCAGCAGACTCGACGGACAAGTCCTAAGAGATCCAATTCGCAGCTGTTGGGTTCTGTTCCATTTTCTTTGTTCCTGATTTGGCGTCGAAAGCAGATCTCTTGTGCACCAACTGCGATGTTTAATGTGCTAAATATCGGTTTGGGTCTAGATTCAATCACAGAGAAGATAGCTAATATCTAGAGCCTAAACTTTATGTCCACTCCGTTAGTTATAGGCTAGAACCTACCAGGGCTTGTGCCTAGGATAGATCTGCGCGAGGCGAAAAGAGACATTATTAACTAATATAAAGATACAGCACAATTACGTACCTAAGGAATAGCCTTTGCACTAGATTGACGAGGTCGGACCTTATAATAATACATTCAAAACTTCGCAGTTCTAGACCACTTAATCTACAGATATCTTTAGATCGGTCAAAGCACCGAGGATAGGCTAGGTATCAAAGCAAAGCTATATCTTTTCCTTTGACGTGGCATTATTAGAGTTTGCAAGGCTAGTGGAAATTTTGAGAGATGCTCCTGTACTGTAAGTAAGGATGTTCGGCAGTCGGAATAATCCCGACGACGCTGTAGGAGATACTAATCGTAGGTGACCTCGTCTGCCGGCTCGCCACTGTGCAGTCAGTACCTTTGACTGGTGAGTTCAAATTTACAGTTTGGACAGCTCCGCTATCAGCGAGGCGCAATCAGATCTATATCACCAAGTCTCTCGGTTCCTTCTCCTAAAGTCTTGTGGACTGATTATTCCTGCTGAATTACTGCCTATCCAGTCCATAGCCAATGGTAGTAAATACCTATAGCCCAGGACCATACATGAAAGTACGCACAATGGGCTCTATCTCTACACTCACCACACTCGCAAAGATCGGCGGACTTAAAGAAAAGTTCCGTCACGAAGACGTCACACCAATCATCGGCCGCGAATACGCTCAAGCCCATCTTGTCCATAATATATTAGAATCCCCAAATGCCGACGATCTTGTTCGTGATCTCGCTATAACTGGTAAGCGGTCTGAGCAGGTCATACCAGCGACTAGATTCGTGATATGATTGCGTGCCTGTTGGCAGTATCGGAGAGAAGCGTCATTTCGACCGTTCGCAGGATACCCTCAGCCAAGAGAAGCAGGTATCTGATGCGACGCATGGGTGAGCTGACAGGCAAGTCGGCCACGTCTGGTCTACATGTGCATCCAGTGATGACTGATGAGGGGATGCCGAAATCTCTCGCATTGATTCTCGTACTCTTTCAACATTGTATAAGCCCAACGGCGCCGTGGGTGGCGGTCAAGCGCTGCCAACTCAAGCTTCGCCTTCGCCTCCGTGGCACAGCGATGGTCCTTTCGAAGTTGACACTCCGTCACGCAGGTATACCCGCAGAGGTCGTCCTCCCCTTGAGACCATTCCCCAATGGAAAGTTGCAATTCTGGGAGCTTTCAAGCACTGGTAATGGGTTCCAACCACACGCTAGGGTCATTGCTACCTAAGTCTCCCCTGCTCGGCCCACTTCCAAAACGCCTCATCAGCCGTCTCCTATGCAGCATGATGAGAGAGACAAGAGCATTCCAGTACTATTTCACAAGGAAGTCCTTTGCCGCCATATGACACCATAAACCTTTCTCGATACCGCCAGCATCATGTCCGATGACCAGAAGTTTACATTGATACATACTCCCTTCGCCATAGGACCTTCTTTTATACAAGATTTCCGAGCTGCCATGTTTTCTTCGTACACGCACCAACAGCTATATGTCAAGTATCACCGACATAAGCGAATCCTCGCATCTCCCCTCGACGCCAGGCAAGGTTTTGAACCAGCAGTAGGGACGCATGTTTACCCAGACTGCCAACAAGCGCACAGTTAAGAGGTCTAGTCGACCGAGTCAGTAAGCCAACCTCCACATCTAAAACACTGCTGATAATAATAGGGCAGCGACGAGAGGACGAGCAAGCCTCTTGTCGAACTTCCCAAGCGTCGTCACTAAACCATGCACGCCTCGTAGTCCAGCTACTCCAGGTCCTATCCTTGTAGCCGTCGCCGGGACCACCTGGGTTGTCGCAGCCTCGACCGCATACTTAAACCCGCATCGCAATGACACCCCGCCCGCGACTCGGCTCGGCAGTGGCCACGAATGTCCCTCCGCTCAGTGAAGGCGGTGTCGACATGTCGGATCCGAACAGCATTTCCCAGTTCATGCTCAAGTGCAGTGAACAAATACGCCACCACGTGCAAAGTGCTGTAGAATATGAGACCAAGCTAAAGCGCTATGAACTTGAGCTACAGAGCTTGAACAGTGTTGGTGGTGCGATTGGGGGTCAAGGGGTCAAGGTCAGACTGGTTGTCGGAAAAGTACACGCCGGAGGGGGAGGAAGGGAAGCAGAGTTGATATGGGCATTGACAATATGTCCGAATAATCGTGGAAAGGATGAGATTACATTATACAGTGTTATTGGTGTTGTTCTGTTTCCTCATGTATTTGACGAGCCTGTTATTGGAGTCGTTTCATTGTTCGCTCAGGGGTGATTCTATTTTATCTACCACACAATTGAACATGTTACGTCTTATTGCGAGTTAAATCTTTAATGTTCCTTGTTCTAGGGTATTTTCTTGTCCTGCCATGTGACTGGCAACATTCATGTGGTTAAACGTATGTTTAGTTGGCATACTACCTCAATCAACCTATCGAACAAAGAACACTACGTCGTCTCTAATTATCACACAAAGAAACTGGTACCATGTCACCTTCAAGAGCCAATGTATAAATACACCACTTCTTTCCAGCTTCTTCTATCACAACATCCACCATCACATCCTTTTTACCAACAACACCAATAACACTAACGTGAGTGACGAAACTAACAGAACTAACGGCACTAACGACACTAACAACTCCCCGATAACTTACTAACTTACTAACAACCCACTAACAACTTACCAACAGCTCACTTACGACTCACTCAAAACTCATACACAACTTATTCACGGTTACAACTCACTCACAAGAATGGCAGGTCAAGTAAAGGGTAAGGATAAGTCTGATGACTATCACTCCGATTCAGAGTCTGAAGCCGATGATATTTTATTTACAGGGGTTTGTAGATCCGAACGAGCACGGCAACTTCTCCGTCTTATCGACCATCTCGAACAAGTAGACAGTTCAGGACATGCTGAGGTTATCGGCAAGTTGAAGGAGAAGAAGGTGCAAATCGCCTGGATTCTTGGGTTGTCGATGGAAATGCCCGAGAGCAACAAAGAGGAACGGTGGCTCAAGTCTTGGGACGGGCGTGAGGGCAATGTTATTGCGTGGATCACTAATAACATCGTAAACTGGAGTGAGACCATGGGAAAAGGGGAGAAGAAGAGATTGATAGATGAGGGCAATCATTTGATGGAGGAGTGTTCTAAAGATGCTCTCAAGTTGGCAAAAGAGCGTAAGATGACTCACCTTGAAGATGCTACTGAGACGGTTGATGCGGCATCTGGTCAAACGACCGAGGTGAACGATCTTTCGCAGGCTGACAAGGTTTCTAAGCGTGGCACTATCAAGACTGAACCCTCACAGCCCGTTGCACAAACAGGCCGTCCAGAGCACATTGCCGGTACTCATGCAAACTCGAAACGCAAGAATAAGCCAACGACTTCTCTCAATCAACAGGATCATGAACTCCCACCGACCACAGAGGTCTCCGAGACGAATGAACCCTGGCATGTTAGACAGAAACGTCTCGACCCAGTGGGCTATCGCCGTTGTGAAAGAATTTGGAATCATTTTCGAGACTATCTCAAACGTCAGAATATGCTGATGTCTGCTCTCAATCAACAGGATGACCAACATTCGCCGCCCTCAAATTTAACCCACCAAGCTGGGGAACAAATCACTGAACAACACGTACATTCAAACCCGGCCCTGGACGACGATAAGTGGAAGCCTCCAACCGAGTTCCGAGATTGGTGCCACCAGCGCCACGCGATTCGTCGGCGAGATGAGCGCATCTTTCGACAACGGGGATACGGTATAAAGTGGAGTGGTGAGAAGGCTCATCTGTTTCCGCTGGATAAGGCAGTGAGACGGGCTGATGAGGAGAAGGCGAAGACTATGGGGAAGAAAGTAAGGTGGGAGTTGGATGGGGCTAAGTTTGAGTGATACCGTTGCTAGGTTCGCTTTGGGTTTGGGGCCAAAGATAGGCGGAGTCTTATTTTACTATTGGTAGAAAGTCCTTTCATGGCAGCCAAACTTATGTCCATCCTATCGTGTTCATACATGCATCCATAACTGTGCACGTGTTTGTGCGCATAGTCTTGTTACAAAGATCAGGATGGGGATCGACATATGGAGACGAATACAGACATTGGCGCATACCAAGATATCAAGTAGAGCTAGAATATGAACATGGATCACCACAATAACATAAAGACTGGCGTGATATTATGCAATGACGGGTATGTGAGGGTGAACGATGACTCGCATAAGTTCTGGGTCACGGACATGAGGAAGATCGCGACTATCATCGAGATCCTCGCCCCAGACAACCACGGACAGGTCAAACATGACGCTCACGGCCGACCCCGGAGTCGTTAACACACCACTAAGGGCGTTGCCGGAGAGCCGAACGTAGTCAACTTCGACTTGATGGACTTGGACGCATGAGCGAAAATCCACTGCATTACGAAAATGGACATAAAGACGTTGCCGGATAACGGGCCATATAGGGCTACCGATGCCGCCGAAACCATCGTCCTGCAACATACCACTACAGGGCATGGAATGTCTACATTTGTATCAGAAGTTGTTTCCGAATGAGCCCTGAATCCTAGTATTGGACACGGGCTTGGTCGACGGTACGGATCCGATGCTGATCTAGAACAAGAACACAAACACGAGCGTGAGCGTAAACATACACGTGGACGCCAAGTTCGCGGTCATGGCCGGCTAGGTCAGCCCCAGATGAAATAAGACAAGTACACATTGAGGAGCAATAATATCTACATAAACGAGAATAGCAGCAAGGTCTGCACCAAGAGAATAGTTACAAACAACATGTCCAACACAAACGAAGGCAAGAATGAGTTCTAGGCGGCCACCGTGAGCAACGAGGCCCTGAACGACGTGAGGGTTATAGTGATGACGATGAACCCGATCGAAACGCTGAAACCCAAGGTGTCCAGGACAATGTCTGAGAACACAGATCTGAAGGCTAGGATGAAGAGGCATGAGAACATGGTGAGGGAGTTGATGTGGAACAAGGTCAAGAACACGCACCAAGATGTCATCTGTTCGGGCCCAAGGCGCCACCCGAGAGCCTGAGCGTGATGAGCACGGCCAAGTCGGTCGTGAATACCACTAGATCCGACCCTGTAAGTGTGATCAGCAATGACGACATCAACAACGGCGACACGATCGTGATCTTGTTCTTGTCGATCATCTCTTACAGTGAACATGGCACTGCATGTGTGTCTAATGCTATGGGATGCCTGCGATGGAAAACTGACTGAACATAACATTTAAACCACGCTGAACTCTCAGTCATGTTCGGCGCGGCATGTTCAGTTCCCCTTCTCATATATATGCCATGTTGCATCAAGAATGGCTCCTGGTCTACAGACATTTGTCTTTTTCATCTTCATTACCCAACTCAGAGTCTTCAGCATGTATCGTTACATCATCACTGCTCTACTCGGTGTCGTAGCCATGGCCTCCGATACCTCCACCAGCACACCCTACACAAGCAATCAAGACTTCGGAACAGCACTGCACGACACCTACATCAGCTGCCTGAACGGTGATCCCGAATGGCTCTCAATCCACATGATCTGTAAGTCACACACACTCATCACAGACATCCAAACCGTAAGGCCTAGCAAGCCAACAACATGCCACAGCCTCCTCAACCTCGATTTGAACAAATACCCGTTCAACGACCCCGACAAGCTTTGTGTTCCAACGACGCAGGAGTTTCGCTCTGCCGAAGATGTAATTATGCGGGCAGTTGTTGAGGTCACTGGGAAGATGACCAAGGAGAAGGACGAGGAGGGGTGGCATGCTGCTACGACTTGCGCGGGCATTTTGCTAGACCCGAGTAATAGGAATGTTTATTTGCGGGCATTTTTGCCCAAAATCGATAGCGATGACATGGATGGATGGAAGAAGATTTGTATCGAGAATAGCCCCTAAAAGCTAAGGCAGGAGCTGGGTTTTTGTTACTGTAAGCTTGTTACTGTTTGTTTGTCCGCCGCTTAGTTAGTTTACAATAGTCCATACAGCGGAAAAAGAAAAAAGATTATATTATTATTTATTATCTATGTTCGCAGCCTAAAGCTTAACCTTATAGGCAGCTACTATCTATCCTAAGAGTTATAATAGTTTTCTTATACTAATTAATAAATATCTGTTTATAACATTGTACTGTATTATAGCACAAGCCGCTAACAGACACTTAATTAGCCCTTATGAAATAAAATACACATTACCTACTTCTCTGTTTCTCCCCTCCTCTTCATTCATCTCTCTTGTCATCGTATGCCACACAATGCCACCCTCATCAGCTGTCCCCAACTCCATCCGTCAAAGCGTCAGACTCCGCCTCGCCTCATCGCTCCCGCCAACACCGCTATATCCAGATGATGGCTACCGCATGCTTCGACTTAGGGTTAGGGTTAGGGTTAGGGTTAGGGTTAGGGTTAGGGTTAGGGTTAGGGTTAGGGTTAGGGTTAGGGTTAGGGTTAGGGTTAGGGTTAGGG